>OX578277.1:48195706-48710251 GCA_951217055.1 Gerris lacustris | reverse complement strand
ACTTCTCATATTGTCTCAAAACAAACTTTCTCATATTGTTCAAACTGTATTTAAATTCCATAGTTAGTTGTTTACTTTTTGTTTAGATTTTCACCCAGATTTGTTTTCATCAATATCTCGGAAACTATAGACTTTCCCGGGAAAACGGCTTATATCGTTAGATTCGTATTTAAATGGACTAAATTTTCGATTTTTTAATCAAAATCGTCTCAAAAGTCGGAACCGTTTTTGAGAAATAATTTGTTTCACGTTTTTGTCAGATTTTGTTTGGGGTAGCGCCCTACAATTTGGAGCTTAAATTAATTTCTCGATTTCGCCTCGGGGTATAATTTTTCTGAACATGTATGCCAAATTTCGTCAAAATCGTTGTTTAGGCTCCACGCGTCTCCAAAGACGACAGACGACAGATAAACATTTTTTAAAATCCACTTTTTGGACTCAGGGGACCTCAAAACGTGTAAATCCATCAAAATCTCAAAATCGAATTTTCGCGCCATCACAATACTTTCTCCTTATATGAGAAATTAAAAAAGCTAGATAAGGAGGCTTCTCTTATCTCTATGATCTAACTCCTATTCTTATCACAGTATCACTTCTCGTGATCATGTCAAACTATCCCCCCTACCTGTTAGTGGTGGTAAGGTGCTTACCCCCCTCCGTCAAAAATGAATTCCTCCGCCACTGATCACATAATTGTGGCTATAAACGTGTTATTAATTTTATAAACGTGTTTTGTTTTTTTCGAGACAAGCCATCCCTAGACGAGCCACTACGTGTATTACAGTTAAAGTGTACCTTCTGGTTTACTTACATTTATCATTAAATCACCACCAGGGGCGGATCAAGGGGGGTGTGGGCGACCGCCCTGGGCCCCGCGCCTTGGCGGGCCCCGCGCCATAGAAAATTAAAATAAAATACTTATACTTTACAGGCAAATTTATAGTTCATAGTGAAGATTGTCCGCGGGGCCCCATGCAATGTACAAAACATGAAATATTAGAATTATAAAATTCAGTCGAAATTAGTTTACATGGTAGAGCCTAATACCTAACTACTTTTTCGCGGGGCCCCTCGCTATAAAAAAGTCAAATAAATAAGTTATAAAATATAGATTAATTTTTTTTTTATGTTAAGATAGCACGCGGGGCCCCGCTCCATATAAAATTAAGTGAGTTAACGTCCTAGTGTTTTCTCACCCTCCCCCTTTTCAAAATGATGACGATTTTGTTATTTAGTCTGTTGGGTAAATCTTCATTATGTGCCCCACCTATATCTAAACGTCCAATTTAATTCGTTTTTTTTTTTTTTTCAAACTGTTCCTTTTTACATTATACAAAAACGATTTCGGTTGTAGCATCTCGATATATTAAGTTTTTTTTAATTTTAGGGAAAAGTATGGAAGGTTATGGTAAGTTTATAGGTTGAGTTTAGTACTTTTTGACCTGTTCTAACAATAACCTTCTATCATTACCCTATAATACGTGACATTTCTTGTATTTTTTTTTTAAACAAATAAATAAAACACTGAATTTATCGAGATACTACATAACCTTAATCGTTTGACAATGTACAGAGATATGCAAAAAAGACAAATCCTGTAAAAAGGAATAGTAAAAAAAAACTAAGTATATCGGACAGTACGAAATAATTGAGCCAATTAGTTCAGTTTTACCAATTGATGTCAAAGAGAAACTTCACCTCATAGATGCATAAAAACGCTGTTTTGAGAGGTCATATTTACAAAATTTTCGTACCCGGACCCCCCTTAAAATGTGTCTTTGAAAATAAAGTTTTTACTAACATGGAAAGTTATATGCTGAGAATATGAATTCTGGGAGTAAATTTAAAGTGCTCGAGTGTAGATTTCAAATTATAGGACTGATCACAAATAACTCAGCTTAACTTTTTATTTACAATGATAATTTAACCATAAAACCCAAAATATCATGAAGAAGAATAAATAGTTAAGTATAACAGAGCTTAGTTATTACAATAAAAATGTTTCTTTTCGATTACGTTTGCAAAGAAAATTATGATTAGTTGAAAACTATATAATTTGAGGGGTTTATGTTGAAATAATATGTTCGATTTCGATTAAATCATGAGCAGAATTGTAATTATTTTAAATGTTTTGAATTATTTTGAGAGCAAAAACGTTTGACTGGCCCTAAGTGAAGGGAATTAGCCGTAAAATAGGATCAAGTTATAAGTGGTTTATTATAAAGTTAGGTACTTTATTGTTTTTTAAGAGCAATCCTCGCTCTATCCTAGGGGGCCCCGCCATTTTGTCTCGCCCAGGGCCCCGCAAGATCTAGATCCGCCACTGATCACCACACATGAATATAAATCTAGGTTGATTCACGGAGAGTTGCGACTTGTAACATTTTTTAAGTTTATGATTGCCGGCATATCATTCCATTCAGGTGTAAATCTTATTTTATTGAACAAACCAGTTTGAAAGTATCCTTTTTTAGAAATATAAATCTTTTGTATGGGTTTTTAGTTTAAAAAATATGCTGTACTAAACTTTAATATGCTGAAGCTTCTTTCTCATTCACAATAACAAAAAAATGGTAGGGAAAACGAAGTTAAGGGCGGGCTACATCAGATTGGAAAAAATAACTGTAATTACAATACATATTATTAAGAAATATATTTCACTTTTTTTTCATGAACTTTTATGATTTTTCCTTTATTTGTAATTTTATTTTTTCACCTCGTTTTGCCGCCCCCGGGCGTGCCACCCGGGGCGCTTGCCCCTCCCAGTCACCCCCCCCCCCCCAGATCCAGCACTGGCTGTATGCACTCGTGCCGTGCACTCACTACTCTTAGATACCCCTTATCAATAGAATTTAAGGGGAAAGAAATTGATCGAAATGTTTTTATTTTATCTAAACATTTTTCCTACCAAAAGTTTTAAACACAACTTATACAATTTTTTTCTTAAAAGGTTCAACAGATTAAGATATCAAGAACAGTATTTTTCTTTAATTTAATATTTTTGATATTCTTAAGTTTTATAAAATTTTAACAAAAAATAAAAATAATTATAAAAGGTAGGCTACCTATATTTTGATGAATTTTATCTTCATCATTTCTGGCGAGTTTAAAATTGCATGAAGATATGAAAACGCATTGCATTCTAAATAAAAAAAATATATATATATATTTCACTTATTTGCTCTTTATATTGTAGGTTTATTGGATTCAAATCAAACTAATTGATTTCCATGAAAACAAAATGGTATGTTTGGATTATAAGACAATATAAAAAGATTATTGAAAGGCAATTAAAACAGGGCCCTTTAATGTTCTAATCTTTGAAAGAGAAATAGCTACAAAAGCCGTTCAACGATTTTTCTAAAATCGAATTTGAAAAAATATCAGATTTTAATGTACAACGTTTAAGTTTACAGAAATTATTATTATTACTATAAATTTTACTGAAATAAACTTAGAGGCAGGGGTATCCAACTCCAGTATTCTAGAGGTGTAAGACCACTAGCGCTTAAAATTGTAAACTACTTATATTATGATCTTTTGACATTCCTCGAATTATAAAATATAAACAAATACTGGTTGTCAGACATTTGTACTATTTCGTAAATAAACATACGAAAACAACCTGCCTCGGTGGCTGTATGAGATGCGCAATTGCTCTGAATGCAAATGTTCCCGGGTTCGAACCTAGTAAACTTAATTAATTAATTTATTAATTTATTTCTTTATATTAAGAAGCTCGAAATCTTTTGAATGGTGTAAAAGATTTAGTTACAATACTAACCGCCAAATTCCCGTGGAGCGCTAGTAGTCTAACACAGGTAGATAAAGAGGGGAGTTGGAAATCTTTCCTTTTAAGGATTCTATGATCGCTGCTTAGAGGATAGAAACAAAAGTAGGTATATTATTCGTTGTAATGTTGGTTCGACTAGGTAGCTGTCATTTGGCGGTTCATCGTGAGAAGTTCCCAGAATTTGAAAACGTTATAATGTTTTCTAATTAAATTTGTTAAAAATATTAAGATTTCGTTTGAGTTTAGTCTGTTAAATTTTTCGAAAGCAGAAGATAATAATTATCCGGTTATTAAACTCACTTAGACATGGTTGTATTGGAAACTCCGCTTGTTACCGTGGTTCGGAAAGAAGAGGCACTTAATCTTGTAAAGTTTTGTGATATAAAAGAATGGTATTCATTGGAAGAAGATATTCACGTGGAATTAATATTCGATTTAAAAGTAAGGTTTGCAACTTGCTTTATTTATCAAGTGTTTCGAAACTTCAATAATGATTTGTAAAACAATCTTTGGTAACTTTGTTGCTTATATTTGTGTTTACTTTGCTGCTGTTTCGAATGTTTTATCACACAATCATTTCTTATATCATATTCATTTTGCACACATTTGGAACTTAAGGGTTTAGTTTTAGAGATTTTAAACTTCTAAGATAGCTTATAGAATGCTATGTACCATAAATATTATGTCTTTTGCTGCTTCAATGATTGATAAAATTTATTTTTATTGTCCCTTATTATTTTTACAATTATAAGTACACGACTGTAAAAGTTGTGTGAAGAAACTTTTTTTCTTAAACATCAAGATTATTCACTCTATAGTATAGGGGCAGAAACATCTTTCTTTAAGGATAATTATTACTTCTATTCACTGGAGAGATAATATTCTTTTTAGACTAAGGGATATTATCACTTTTTCATTCTCAGCTAAAACAACATTTTTTTCTCTATATTGTTATAAAAATATGTTAAAACGAATTGTACCGGGAGTAAATGACCAAAGCAGTCCTACACCCAGAAGATATCCATATAAATAAATATTATCACTTCTTTACACTGGAGAGCTTATACTCCTTTATCTAAATAACTTTTGGACAAAGGAAAATTACGTGTGAGGTCGTGTAATCACAAGGGGCACCATATTCTGTAGCTCAGCCTTTTCTGCCTGCAGATAAGGTAGAAGGCATTTTTTCAAACTGACTGTAGTTTGTTGTATTAAAAAAAAGGTTGGGGCAATCCTCTGACAATTTTAAAGAATTACATTCAACTATTAGGCTTCTTTTGCCCCATGGAGTCTCATATCATATAAAAGCATAACAATAATATAAAAAGAGTTAGGCGAAAAGCATAGGTCACGTTGTTGTCGTATTGGATATGGATGTCTTATAGTCATCTTAGGACCGGAAAAACTGTTTTAGCCCAGTAAAATTAGATTTTTGGTGTCGATTAATTCAGACAAAGCTGGAAATAATTTTAATCCACTTAGGGGATCGCAAATAAGAGTAATATAAGTTTGCGACGGTTTCTGAGGTGAGCTAAAAACATTTGTAGCCAAAAAAACTGCGATTTTTTGCACTTTTCTCAGTTTTTGCATCAAACAGAATATAGTGTTCTTACCAAAATTAAAGAACATTAAATACTGCGTCGAATGCGTTTTTAAACATTAAATTTAGTACAGAACTTTGGTTAGAATCTGCAGTCAGAAATTGGTCATTTTTACTGTTTGCCTGAAAAGTGTGTTTTGCTCAGTTTTATGTACCTGTAACTGTAACTCAAAAATGGTTATTCCAAATAAAAAAAGTCAAATATTTGAAGTTGTAGAGCATCAAATTATGCGTTCAGAACTCTCCAATTTTTTAAATTTACTTTTACCTAAGCATAGATACACATAAAAAACTAAAAGTTGTCGGAGAGCTAATTTTCTACTATATGTGGCTTTTCTGTAGTTTAATGACTCCTAATCACTTATGATAAGACTAGGAAATAAAATTTTGATGCAAATTGATCGTTCAATTTTGTTCTGAAGATTGTATTCAGAAGTGATGCGTTGGAATAGAGGGGGTGGGGAGGAGTTTCTGTATTGTTTTGTTCCCATAAGCTGTTAACTGTCCGGTCAAGATCAAAGGTGACACCGGCCCCATGAATGCAGATTCAATTTTCTGAAGAATTCCTTTCTAGATGAAATCACAGTAACAGCTTGAGTCATATTTTGTATTGAATTTAGAGTCATCCATTATTGCTTTTTGATAATGGTGGGATGCGCAAGACATGCAATTCAGCTTAATACAACCTGTACACTTCTGTCAATACTTCTACAACTTTCGGTGCCAACTTTGTTGTTGATGGAGGGCTCCCCTTACATCGAGTTGTGGGACATACTAACTTTTAGAGTTCATCTATTGTTAACATAGTGAACTATGTTAAGAATCACTGTGGCTCCAACAGTACCATTGTATTTTACGGATACCCTGATTATGCTGAAGAAAAATGCATCAAATAAGCAGAAAGCGTCCGAAGAGAGCTATCATGTCTTCAGCATCTGTTTTGTTTGATAAGTCTTATGGGAGTAACAATGTCAAAAGAACGGTTTCTATCTAACAATTAGAACAAAAAAGTCTGATATCAATATTCTCTGATAAGTAAACAGCTGAAGGTTTTCAGGTAAAGCAGACCACTGTAAAGTAGTATCTATGCTTAGGTAAAAGTAAATTTAAAAAATTGTAGAGTTCTGAACGCATAATTTGATGCTCTACAACTTTAGTTATTTGACATTTTTCATTTGGAATAACCATTTTTGAGTTACAGGCGTATAAGACTGAGCAAAACACACTTTTCAGGCAAATAGTAAAAATGACATATTTTTGACTGCAGATTCTAACCAAAGTTCTGTACTAAATTTAATGTTTAAAAACGCATTCGACACTGAATTTAATGTTCTTTAATTTTGGTAAGAACACAATATTCTGTTTGATGCACCCTCAAGATGTTATAAGCCAAAAACTGAGAAAAGTGCTTAAAAATTGCAGTTTTTTGGCTCCCAAAAGTTTAGATCACCTCAGAATCCGTCGCAAACTTATATTATTCTTACTTGTGATCAAATATGTGGATTAAAACTATTTCCAGCTTTGTCTGAATTAATCGGAGCAACGGCTTTGTTTTGGTTTAATTTTACTGGACTATTTATAATTAAAACAAACCAAAAAACATCAAATTATTAATTTAATTGTTGTTTGGTCTTAAGGAAAAATATGAAATGCTCCCTTTAGCGATATTTCGACCCCACCTTCATTCTCTAGCTGACTGACTAGAAGATTACACTACATTGAAATTTTGTAATTCAAATTGAATTTTTTTTTTTAATCCTAATAAATCGTATGATTCTCGTCAAAATCTCTGCATTTAGATAAGGTTTATTACACTTAAAGGTAGTATGTACAATTTATTTTCTGGTTAGTTCTATCATTTTTTCATCCTTCTTTTTACTTTTTCTTTCTTTGTCCACTAAATTATTCCTTGTTGTGTTCATCTTGTTTGGATTTTGTTGATTTTTCTTTGTGGAAGATCATTTTTAGACTATCAGTTACTATTACCTCTTTTGTTTAATACTATCATGTGATATTAAATAGCATAAATTTGTAAAAAAAAATAAGAATTCAGTTAAGTAAAGTATGGAATCAGATTCTTTACAAAAACTATAACACCTAGATTACATATATATACATATTTTATTTATTTTTGCTGTTTCTTTTATCGGAATATAAATTAAACACTTTATTAGGTTAATACAAGAGGGGAGATTGCAGCCACATTACTCGTATACTTGATGTGAGCATCTGTGTAACATGACAATGTCTTGATGTCGTCATAATGATGTGATCATCTTGATGTGATAATACAGTAGAGTCTCGTTTATCCGGACCCGGCTAGTCCAGACATCCGTATAATCCGGACGGGCCAAAAACTATGTACAAATTGGAACCAAGGCCTGTTAAGATTTATTAATTGTTAAGATAATTGGAGTTTCTGCTTTTATTGTCTATTAAAATGTATAAAATTGTTCCTAGTATAGTTTATAGGTGTATATTCAAACAGTCTAACACGAGGAATACCCGGTATTTTGTTAAAAATTAACAGATTAAAGAATAAGTAAAAACATTGATAAATCTGTTTCGGTTCCATAGAAATGTAAGGGGGAAGATATAAAGGAAGTGTATACCAGGAAGTACAATTATATGTGACTGAGATGGGGAAGGGTTTTAAGAAACACGAGGAATACCCGGTATTTTGTTAAAAATTAACAGATTAAAGAATAAGTAAAAACATTGATAAATCTGTTTCGGTTCCATAGAAATGTAAGGCGGAAGATATAAAGGAAGTGTATTCCAGGAAGTACAATTATATGTGACTGAGATGGGGAAGGGTTTTAAGAACATGTTTTATGAACTGGCTCAACCCAGTTCCATGAAATTTTGCCAAGCCAACAATGTCTAATGTCTCAACTTTTCGTGAAATAATTATCGCTCCTCGAATTTCATATCGGAACTCAGCCTGTTTCTCAGGAAGTCCCTTCTATACCTGCCACCTGCGTAATAGATTGTCATTTTATTTTAATTCATTTGATATTTGACATGACTGGTGACAGAACAGCTCTTAACTTAAATAGTGGACCTACGTTGTACAAAAGCATGTTTTGGAGACTAATAGAAGTAATTTTTACGATAAAAACCTCGATTTTAATAGTTTTACTCCACTAAAGCTTGTTCTACAAACTCATTAAAACTGATTCCGTTTAATCCGGACTGGGTTCGGTCCCGTTAAACCCGGATTAGCGAGACTCTACTGTACTGTGTGTAACATGTCTTACCTCTCTGGGATTTGAACTCACCAGATATGTCAGTGTTTAGACCTTTGTTTGTGGCAGAGTCATGATTACACTAACCACTGGGCTATGCCATTCCCCCAGTTTATACTTCTCATTGAAATTAGGGGATTAAAAACTTATGAAGAATTATCATATAGCAGAATAATCCCCTTTGCTCTACTCCTCTGCACTTCAAGGTTAGAGCAAACCTACTAAATTCAACCGAATGATATGTTTCTACTTTGTATTCTAGGTGAAAGGATCAACTTTGGACTGGGTTGGAATTTTTCGGGAAGACTGGAACACATTTGAAAGCTTTGTCACATTCCAGCGAGGATTAGGAAAAGCTATTAATCCAGATGCTCCTAGGAAGAGAAAAATTATATATCCTTTCAACAAAGATCTTGTTAATAATGTACTCTTGGACTACCGATACCAGTTCGTTTATATTGACAGATATCTTGATGTAAGTTTAATAATTTATAATTTTTTGTAGTTCTTATTGTTGTAAAACTTTTAGTAATTCACTTATTATTGTTATTATATGATATGATGTGTGATTACAGATTTTGGGAACAAGTCCTCTATTTAGATTTATTCTTCCATTAAAATCGCTTGGTAAAGGATCTAAATCAGTGCCTCTTTTCAAACCATATACTTTGAGTGAAGAACTTCTTCTTTCCGAGGTTAATATTTTTTCTTATATTTATAACTTTATTAGTTGTATCATGCTAGAACAACTAATTATTGATGAAATTTTGATTCTCCTTTTTCTACCTGATTTGAATTTCCTTAGTTTATTCAGGAATATATTTTTTGTTCAAATGAGTTATATTCCTTCCTATTGTCACAATTTATCTGAAAATTAAAATAAATAATGACATCAATGATTATGTTGAGTTATTATCAACATCCTACTTTCCCTTCAAAAAATACCTGTTTTAAATTATTCTAGAATATACCCTACACTCTTTATTATGCAAAGAGCGTAGAGAATATAAGTGCACTTTTTTAGCACCTTACTGTACAGCACTGTTAATAAACAACCTATCTTTTAAACATTGAAAACTATTCTGACTTTATACTTTTAGAAAACTGAGGTCATGATCTCTCTTATAATCATATAATTTTTTTAAATAAATATTTCAGAATTCAATTGGAGGGAAGAATTACCCATCTACTTGCAGATACCATAGACATCCTATGTATAGAAACACCATTACTACTTGTAACCACTGTCGCCCCTGTGGGCATGATTACTACAATGTAAAGGAAAAGGTAAAATAACTTTTAGATGTACATATTTGAAACTTCTGAATTCTGATTTATTATTTACTTATTTATATATTTAAAAAAAAAAATCAAACTCAAATAATAATGAGCCTATGTATGCACAATATAGATTTTTGTGTTAAAGTTTTTATTTTAGTCCTCTTTAAAAAACATTTAAATTATTGGTTGATTGTTTGCTGTTTTGTATAGGCTGAATTATGTTATGCAGAATGCTTACACCTCTCTGAAAGGATATCTAATTTGGAATGTGAAGTCGCTTTACATTCTCATAAACTCAAGGAAAATAACCCCAAATCAAAACATTCTGATAATTCTTTAAATCAATTACTTTTGAAAGAATCAAAGATTAAATTTACCGATTCATTTCGTAACCAAACACCAAAAGTTCAATGTTTGAATAGTCGGGACTCTGATCATACCGTTAAAACTGAGAAGACACTTGAATTAAATTCTGAAGGCATTTGGAAAACTAGAAGCCAAAATATGATTGGAGAAGTTATTTTTCGCTCTAAAAAAAGGGACTCAACTAGATCTTCTTCATTTCCCCAGGACAATGCAAGTGGAAAGCAAAATTTACTTTCTGATAATTGTCTTGTAAGTATCTCTTCATTATTACTACTATTATATTATCTATACATCCTTAATAGTTTGTTTTCATAATGAGATATGTGTAAGTGCTATTAGCTTTTGTTCAGAAGAAAAATAATTTTGAATATTAGGCTGTACCTAGCTCTAATTATAGTTTATTGACCAACATTATTTTATTAGTAAAGTTATATATTTCTTGAGAGGTGTTCGATTTAGTCTTGATACATTATAGGGGTATTCACGATCTTTGTTAAACGAGTTATATATATGTTAACGCATTAAGTGTTAAAAATTGAAGATTTTAAGGGACCTTGACCAGAAGATGAGTTATAAGTTAAATGTTAAGGAGGTGGAGCTTACAGAGGTGCACCATTTGAAATTTTTTAGATTAGTGAAATATATTTTTCTTATCTATTTTCCTACCCTCTCAACCTGATGTAACATGTCAAACTGCATTTAAATCACTCAAAGCCGAGTTAAATGTTAAAGGGATATAACTAGTTATTTGTTAAAAATGGAGGATCATTTGACTAACTTAACTGACGACACAGTTTAGAACGTGTAACTTAAGATCGTGAGTAACCCTATTATGTTAACATTTATTTATTCTGTCTTTTATAATCTCATCTGTGTGTGATGATAGGAAGTTGGCTTTTGTATCTTATCTCAAAAATCAAAGCAAGCCTTCTAGACGGGGATCGTTAAGGAATAAAAAGTTGACACTGTTAGTTCATGTCGCTAAATTGGCTATATTTCGCCTCTCTCTGAGGCATAGACGTGCCTGAAACATCAATCATTCTACATATAATTAAAGGTTATTTAGCATTAAGACATTGCCGATCCTCAATCAAAGCCATAAGTATTTCTTTTAGGTCCTTAAGACTAACAACCCTCAGATAAATCCTGCAAATACATTCATCGGTACAGTGCCAAAATGGCTTATGTGAAAAATTAAGTTTACAGATAAATGGCTTAAACATTTCTGCATTACATTCATTGAGGGTATCGGATTTTTACATAATGCATTGAAACATGATTTTCTCAAGTAATTTTCTAAAGTAAAAGTAAGTGGTTCAGGTCTGTCATAATGACATTAAAAAAAGGGGAGAAAATTATGTTAATTCATAATGTATATAAATTCTGTCAAGTTTGCACTTACACTTGGCATTGTACCAACCAATATGATATTATCCATAGTGGCTTCCCATCTGCAGCTTACTATGGTGTTTAATTTCTGTGATATTGTATACTAACATATTGATATAGAAAGTAATAGTATACTTTTAATGGACAGAAGTGTGGCTTGAAGTTTTTTTTGTGAGAGAGGATTCTACTATCTTATGTTTGATAAGGTAGGTTAAAATCCTAAACATCCTCTTCTCTCCCATTTTTATCTGCTCCTCTACAATTTGGCCCTATTGTACCTGTAAAGCATTAATTACAAAATTGTCCAAAAAAAAAAAAATTAAATACTGATTTATTCGAGTTTTAGAGACTGAAGGTAGCTTAAATATACCCTTGAATTGTTGAATACATGTAACGCAACATAAAAGTGTTAAATTTGACAATTTCTCATTTCAATTCTCTTAACTAAATTATAAATATTCAATTCAATTCAAAAATAATTTTATTTTTAATAGAACGTAATATAAAAAAGCATACCTTAAAACGGTCTACCAAACTTATTCCAAATTAATTAAATTCAACTGTGATTAGTGATTACCAGAGACCTTCAAATGCCTTTTTGCCATGGCGCCATACTAAAATGCCACATTTTGCCTATTTTTCGGTAAAAAGCCACATTTTACCGATTTTCTGTAAAATGCCACACTTTGTGCCACATTTTGCCTTATTTGGGCTAAGTTCTGAGAAAAAAATAGAAATATTCTAATAATTCTAAGGGGTTCTGCTACAACCAATAAAACCAGGTAAGATACGCCTTGCAGGGCAGGATTCCAAGGTGCTGAGGATTCCCCAAGTGACGTGGATTCCTATCTTAGGGTAGTGATACACTTCGTCTTGGGTAGAAGGTTAAAAAAATCAAGTTTAAAGCCGCGTGTAGCAAATAATCTGGGGAAAGAATTGTCGTGTTCAATACCAATTACCCTTAAAAGGTATAAGTAGCATACTTAGAGGATAACCATTGGCACATTCGTAGTAATATTGAATGGTTTAGGGATTAACTCCTCCTTTAGAAACATAGTGTAATATTTTGGGTTTTTTGCTAACGGTGCCTCTTCCAGTCTCAGGTGTACCTGAGTCAGATACTTGACCAATATCATTCCACCTCTCTGGTTGTTGACAGTTATTGTATTCATTTAGTCTTCGAACTTTCCCAGTGATTTTAAACTTTGTTTGTGTATTACATTTTTTGACTATGCCAAAGAATAGAAGTAACCGAACTGCCCTGCTCTGACAGCGCTGCATACATACTGAAAGCGGGGGTGTGTTTAAAAGTGTGTTCCCTAAAATGGTCCATGTAACTGCTTGGCCCATGCTGTTTTTCACCAGCTGTAAATGACTTAATTTCAGCGGGTAAACAAATTTTTATTAAAGCTCTAAGCCGAGTGCCAATCTTCAAGGAAATGCTACCAGGGACCCCTCTTCCTTCAGAGCCTATCCTAACAAGATAGGAAACTTAAATAAGAGCGGCCCTTTATTACGCAGAATATGGAGAAAAAGTGAAAGTTCTATTATAAGAATTCGACGAAGAGGATAACATGGCAATTAAAATAGCCAAGCAGGCACTGGGAAACGTTCAAACTTTGACGCAGCTAAATTTTATACGAGCTCATTTTTTTAAGTTGCCACAGATGAAAGAAGAAGAGGTGCACTTCGTTGACTTCAGCTGCTAAAGTTGTCTTGGAGCTCCAAAAAGCTGCGATGGAGTTGCCGGGCCAAAAAGGAGAGCAAGCCCGAAAAATACTGGAAGCTGCTTTAAATGTAAATCCAGATTGGAATGAAATAGTTAATGTTATCCTGGGCGCCGCTTAAGGGTTAAAATAATGCAAGGCGGAGACGCAGTATCAAGTTTTAAAGACTGCTTTATATTGAACTATGTATATGCCAATTGTTTCTACCAACGTGGAAAGGTCATTTTTGAAATAAAAAAATATACTAGCAAACAATCGCTAGAAATTGACCACAGAAAATATTGAAAAGATAATTATTGTACAGTATAATAATTTTAATTAAAGTATAGAAGTTTAATTAAAGTATAATAATTTTAATTTGAAATTTGTTTACAAAGCAAATTGCTACGTAAAAAGAAGTGTATAAGTAAGAAACCTTCTTCATCTTATATACATATAAGTATGTATATGCACAAATTTTAATAAATTTAATTAAGTAGTAAATGTGTTTTTTCAAATCACCCCCCCCCCCCCCCCCCCCCCCCCGGTTGGCCTAAATAATTGATAGAGAATATAAAAGAATATTTCGGGCATGCAGAGAGAATGTATTTAGGCTTTTTAGAGCAAATAATTCCTAACCCTAGTAATAATGTAGTTAATAGGACTCAAGTTGCACGATTTAATATCCCTTTTACAATGGAAAGGGGAGGGGGGGGGGGGGGTTGGAAAGTTGAAAAATAAATGCCACATTAGCTAAAATAAATGCCACATTTGGCCAAAATAAGTGCCATATTGCCACATTTTTTAGTGCCACATTTCGTAAAAATAAATGCTACATTTTGAAGGTCTCTGGTGATTACAGTGGGGAAAAAAAAAAAAAAAAAATCCAAAGTCACCGCTTAATTAATTCTTAAAAAGAGCGTTGTCAATAACAAATATACTTTTTTTTATAGATGTGATTTGACATATTTCCTTTTTTTTCTTCTTTTATTTGTTGAATTTTGATTATCCGAACTATCCTACTCAACATTAGTTTGGATAATCAACTCTCTCCTGCACTAAAAAAATAATAATAATAATAAAATCACTGTATTATAGTATTTCTACCGTAAATATATATATATATATATATATATATATATATATATATATATATATATATATATATATATATATATATATATATTATTTATTTTTCTTGCTTGGTAGGGTGCAAGAAAATGTGTCAGTGACGATAAGATTACCTACAATGAACCTCTATTTCTGACAGATGTGGATTCACCTTTAATTCTTAAAGCAATAATAGGTCATCAAGAAGAAAGAATAAGGCGGCTTACTCAGCTTCTTAATCAAGTGAATTTATTATTTGAATATTTTAGTTAATTAGTTGTGTATTCTAGTCTTATATTGTCAGTTTCCTATGCCTATAATACTGAGGGGTGTTCATGCTCTGTGTCATTCCACTACAAGCTCTGTGTCTGGTATGCACTAGCCCCTCACAGGTTGTTAAGCCATTAATAATGCCTAATATTTTTGTTTGTAGATTCATGAATTTATATATATACAGTAGGGACTCTGTTAATCCGGATGAATTCAGGCACAAGGTCGTCCGGATTAGTGAGGTTAAAAAAAAAAAAAAAAAAAAAGTATAACACTTAAAAAAATGTATAGGTACTGTAATTGTATTAACATTATGTATGGATAAATTAAATTAACTTCATGAACGAAATATGTAATTAGTAATTACATATGTATGTGAATGAACATACACATGTACATTCCTATCAGTTTCCAACAGTTAGTTATACTGAACACAACACCCTTTAAATTTACATGTTTCAGTGCATTTTCCAAGTTGTCATTTTGCTCAGGGTAAGTGAGAATGATTGTAAGTGATTTTCAGGATAATATTTATAATTTAAGGATTGCATTCTCCAGGGAGGATCGTTTGGATTAACGGGATCCTACTGTATTTAAATTAACCGTTGCAAAACAAGACAACTTCCTTTCCACCCTTTAGTGAGTTTATAGCACTTTGGGACTGTAGAATGTTGAGTGGTTTTTTTTTTTTTTTTTTTTTTTTTTTTTTTTTTTTTTTTTTTTTTTTTTTTATATAAACAAATTATTTAAGGCCACATACACACACTGGTTGAAGTATGTATGTATATAAGGAAGTTTAGTGTGAGAATTATTAGATAAATATTTTTATTCTTACCATAGAAAGTATGGTTTACTTAATAATTCAGGAGCAGTTACAGACTCTAAGGTTCAAAAGTATCTTCCCTAAGTGTGGTGTTAAGCTACAATTGAAGACCTGCGTTTTAATTTGAATGAAGGTATATGGTTTATATACTAGCCTAATCACTTAAGTGAGGAGATCTGTGGAGCTTAGACTACACTGAAGTCAAATAGTTACAGTTTTTAAATCCTTTATATTAACTTCTATTTGTTTTTTTGTTGTTGTTGTGAGTTTTCTATCGTCAAAATCTTTAGAGGGTTAATTAACCCTTTTCGAGTCATCCATTAGAGCTGAAACTTTGTCCATAGACTCTGTACCAATACAAATCATACTATTAAATTATTAATCAATTCATTAATAATCAGCCATAATGCATAAATATAAAGGATTTATAATAAAAACTTTGTTTTTATGGGCTAGTATTATTATTATTCTTTTGTATGTGGTGTTGTTCTGGTCTCTATAAATTTACTAAACTGTTAATATTAGAATAAATCACTTTTTGTAAAGAGGATTAGATTTATTTTTGATATATTATTTTTTCTACTTATTGCAATACAGGTTTTAAAGTTGTCTTTTATATATACATAACTAATTTTGAACTTGCAGGAGTGTATACCCGAAGAAATGGAAGATCAAATTGACAATTGTTCAGAAATAGAGAATATCGAAAGAGAAGAGGAAGTGGTAAAACTTGTTAAAACAGAACAGAGAATGCTCGCTCAAATACTGAGGATAAACAGCAATTGTGAAGAGTTTTCCAATGAAGTAAGTTAATCTTTCTTTTATGTTTAACACATTTATTAACTTGAAAATTATAATAGTGAAATGATAATTCATATGTCATAAAGTAGCGATTTTATTTCTTCCCTCACATAGATTGTCAAAAAAAATTGTATACTACTACCAAGCCTTTTATTTTTTACTTAAGAGAAGTACCTATACAATAACATTTTATTTTTTTCCAGAATGAGCTGACTCAAAAGCAGAAAATTTAATTTAATTACAAGTTACCTATAATCTCTTGCATCCTGATTAGAGTTTATTTTTATAAAAAGGAAACAATTTACTTTTGATTTTGTCATTTTGTTACTACATGATTAAAATGATTCCGTTTATACGTTGATTTAATTTTTATTTTAGGAAAATGTTTATTTGTTTTATATCTATATGCAAAGGCAATATTATAATTTTTTTGTTTTTTTAATTATTAATTTTTTTTACCATACTGAAGTTTAAAGTCTAGTGTGGTATAGAAGCTAATCATTTTTTCTCTTAAATTTATGACGTATTCTTTTATTGAATCTTGGGTCTAAAACACGGCTTATTTTATTCCCCTAAACCCCGGCTTAATTAATTTTAATTCTTTTAAATTTGCATCCTGTGTTACTAAAACATTCTTTTTACTCACAAACATACATTTGAATGGGTAAATTGCACAGAAATTTATCTTTTGCTAGTTTATTTTATTTATGAACAATAGATTTTTTTTTTCTACCTCTCTTTTTTGATATTTCAATTTATTATTTTCAAAAAGATTTTTAACTTCCTTTAAGAGGTATTTTGTTTTTTAAGTAATACATTATCTGTTTTTTTAAAAAAAAAAAAAAAAAAAAAAAAAGTCTACAGTCTTCGCACAACTAGAATCGACGCGTTGACAGCGCGGGAAAAACTAGCAAAAGGGGGGACGAGCCAATGAGAGCTTGAGATTTTCCCGGACAAAAGGTCGGGCCAACTAGGCAAAGATAAATGTCTCTAGTGGAGGGGAGAGGCCCTCTGGATAACAGTATAAGAAGGCTTTGTAGTGGCTTTATTTTTTCCCCCAGAGAGGTTGGCCAATCTGTGTGTCACTCAATTTCCCGCGCTGTCAACGCGTCGATTCTAGTTGTGCGAAGACTGTAGTGTGGTATAGAAGCTAATAATTTTGTCTCTTAAATTTATTATGTAGTCTCTTATTGAATCTTGGGTCTAAACCCCGGCTTAGTTTATTCCCCTAAACCCCGGCTTAATTAATTTTAGTTCTTTTAAATTTGCATCCTGTTTTACTAAAACATTCTTTTTACTCACAAACATACATTTATTTGAATGGGTAAATTGCATACATTTAAAAAAAAAAAAATAGTTAAGCTAAATAAATAGTTAAAAATTAATAGTTAAGCTTTAATTCAGACTTCCAATTAAACGTTTTCTTATGCTAAGAAAGGAGTACATTGTTTATGCACTTGGACTGCCACTGATCTAAGGGCCCACACAACTGACAACAATATTGAGAAATTCCTTTTGTTTATCTGATATGATTTTAGTTTCATTGCACAGAAATTTATCTTTTGTTATTTTATTTTATTTATGAACAACATTTTTTTTCTACCTCTCTTTTTTGATATTTCAATTTATTATTTTCAAAAAGATTTTTTTTAATTTCCTTTAGTAGGTATTTTGTTTTGTAAGTCATACATTATCTGTTTTTTTTTTTTTTTATTGGAGGTTGACTTTTTTGTTGTTGTTGTTTTTATTATTTTTTTTATTTCATTCAAACACCCTTTGAAAGTGTATTAGTAGAAAATTGAATATGGCTCTGTTTTGTAAAAAAAAAAAAAAAAAAAAAAAAAAAAAAAACCTCTTGGATTTTGTATTGTGATTTTATTTTTAAAGTGAATATTCACTAAATGTATAAAAAAAAAAAAATCAAATATATATATATATTTTGTTGATTTATAAATGTTTCTCTATTTTTTATTTTGATTTACCCTTTTTTTAGTAGAACAGTTTAATAGACTTAAATCCTTTATATCATCGAGTAGTGTCCTGACGACTGACCTTGAAATTATTTGTTATTGCTGAGCTAAGGCAACCACTTTTATTCCAGTAAAAATTAATATATGGTTTGACTTTTAGCTCTTTAAATAGATGTAATAACGTATCTATAATAACTTATAATATAGCTATAATACTTAAAACTAAATTAATTTACTTAATTTTACTTTTTTTTTCTAAATATAAAATTAAGTCCGGTGCCATGGGACTAAGGGCTAAAGTTAAACTAATAATAACTAAAAGTTAAACTAATAATATGATAAGTATGTTAGTAATGGGAATTATTTAAGCTGAGTGCCATAACTTGAAACAAAAATTCGAAATATAAATAATATTTTTGTATAAATCTTGTTCAGTTCTCAGAGAGGTGAGGAATGGTTTAATAATTATCAATCAATAATGTGATTGCTTGCTAACATATTTTACTCATCTCCTTTTCTAATAATGAGATCTAGGGATTGGGGAAGGTGAGTTCTAGGGATTGGGGGTTCTTTATCCCTTTAACGCACGGTAGTTAACATATCTACCACCCTAAAATCCCCTAAAAAATCACCTGTGAGATTGGAAATAGTAAAAAAAGGCCCACAAAAACAAAATTTAAGAAAATATGCTTATTATTTTTTTTCTGTTACACAATATATTAAGGAGGTGAAAATATTTTCCATTAAGCTACTAGACATATGTATATATACATAGACATATTTATATAGGTAAACATAGCTACCACCGTGCATCTAGGGAAACCTAATTTTTTTGAGCCGTGCGTTAAAAGGTTAAATGTTTATCTTATATAATTCAATAGTTATTAAGTTTTAATTCACATCCTTGACACTTTCCCCCTCTCTTAAAATTTAATGACATTTATCTTCCTAAAATTTGAGTTTCAGCACATTTTTTTTTTTTTTTTTTTTTTTTTTGTAAAGAATATAAAATTATTATCAATAAAATATTAAAAAGTATTTTGTTTTAAATATTAGCTATTAATAAAACTTAGATTTTTCCAATTTTGTTGAATTTCAGACCCCAAAAATGGGGAAAAATTTAGGCTGGGGTAGTTTTGTATCCCAAGTGACCAACATTTTTAAAAACGAAGCGCAAGTACTGAAGGGTTAAAACAAAAGAAACCGAAATAAATAGAAGATCTAGAATCATGTATTTTTATTTAAAGCAGTATTATCTTATTATTCTCTTTGGCCTCATTTATATTTTACAATGCATTAGTCTTCTGATCAATCAATGTTTCATGAGTGACAAAAAGCTCTTAAGTAATTTTTCTCTGACATTTCTTACTTTCTACAATTTAAAGTACATGAAAATTGCTCAACTTTTGACTTTACTACTGTGACTTTGATTTGTCACTTCAGAAAATAGCATTTGAACTGTAAGAATATGTACAGTACGTACCAGACCTATAACTTGATAATATCATCGTTCATCTTATTTTTATTTTATTTTTTAATTACTAAGGAAAATAATTTATCTTAACTATTTACTTGTTTTTAACATATATTTTATGTATTATATATAAATAACTGTATTAGTTAAAGTATTAGTTTAAGATTGTCACATTTTAATTATGTTGAGACAACTCCATATAACAGGATCTTTAATTATACTCTCATACTTCTGCTTTGTGTGCACTTCAGGTATTTTTAGTAATTACCATTATATTCAACGTTATTCATCAAAGCCAATTGTTAAAGAACTTGTTAAAGTAAACAAAATTATGGAGGCTACTTTCACTGATAAGATAAAATGTATAAGAATTGAAGCGGACTCGTCTGTTTTCACACTTGGTGTAATTAAATCCCTTATTAAATACCGTGTAATTCCCTCCATGAGATTTGAATTTATTGGTCTGCAGAGTTACTGCAATACACATATGCTTATCACATCTTATCCTTCTAGTGTTACAAAACTACTTAAGAAACTCAAGATCCCTGTTAGGTTCTTAACATTTGTTATCTTCCGTGATTTTGGAAATTATAATAAAGCAGCTTTTCTTAAGGTAATTATAATTTATTTTGTTTTATTAATGTATTTTTAACTTAATTGCTTATATTTTAATTAATTTAACTTAAGTCTTTCGCCAAAGAACTTATAAAAAAACTATCAAATAAAGTTAAGAGTGATGGGCAGAACGACAGTCAAAAAGTACAGCCGTAGATTAAATTATCAAATTGTGACTGCATATCTAGTTCTTTCAGTGCAACTTTACTTACTTACTTTAGCTTTAATTTTTATTTGAAACATATTTTTCTAGAGTCCACCGTTTCCGAGATATTATCGTAAACTCCAATTTTGGGAACTTCAACCCCTCCTCCCACCCCATGCTCAACCACCCCCCCCCCCCCCCCTATGGGCGGGGACTTTTAGTTTGTTTACCTCCTAACTATTCCTAACAAAGCCCTGAGGTCAAAAACTCTCACATCTTTCATTGCCTCTACACCCTTGGACTAATATATAAATAAGTATACATTTTCTTTAAAATTTGACTGGTTTATTCACTTTTTAAAAGTTGTGTTCCTCATGGGACACTCTAAATACATAATATTTATTTTATTTTATTTCTTTTCATAACATTTTATGTTCATTAAATTATATTAAGTTACTATTCTCTCATTAAATTATTTTGAGCCTTGAGTACTTCTATTAAATTATGTAATGTTTGTAAATTATCTGCCGGAATACATAGTTGCATGAGGAATAATTTAACAGATTAAAAACTATTTTCAGAATCAGGTATTTAAAAACAGAAGGACAATTATAGCTCCTATTGAAGGATCGTCTGTCTACAGCAAATCTGAACTTAGTCACACCTTCACCAAAACTACTGCTGATAATTACACTTTGGTAATAGTTTAGATATTATCAGTTTGAATGTAAAATAAATAACCTTCCTTGATAATAGAGACAGTAAGCACCTATTAACTAAGAAATTAATAACTTCATTCAAAGACATGCGATTGAAGTTGGGAATTATGAATTCCCATACCTTATTCACACAGCTTTGGAATCATGTATAATTAGTTGATTGTGTGGTTATTGATTAAGTATCGATACATTTTGTGAAATTTCAATAGAACATTGAAAATCAGTGGTGTACCCAATGAATTGTATTTGTGAGAAAAAAGTCATTGTTATGTACTTAAATAAACTTGTTAGAAGGTGGCAGGTGTCCACTTGAACTTCTAAGAGAACTTGAGTTCAAAGGTCAAGAAAAAGACCATTAACAATGTTGATATTGCTTCCGAGCTTACCGAAGGTAACGGAAGCATTGTGTTCACTTTTGAGAACGAAAAACTTTTATGCCTCCGATTTTAAAAATTCCAAGACAGAAATCCGTTTCTGACATCAGGGAACATTTTTGGTCTCGTGTCTGTCTGTCTGTCTGTCTGTCTGTCTGTCTGTCTGTCGGTCTGTGTGTCCGCGAATAATGAAACGTGCGACGATAACTTGAGTAAATGTCGACCGATTTTGATGAAATTTGGTAGACATGTTCATTTTACCAATGCCCAGGACGAGTTCGTTGGACAACGTTATCCGTCCAAGCGTTCACGAGCAACGCTCGCGTAAACGTAAACTTAAAATTTAAAATTGGAATTTTAGGTCGGAAAAAAAATCTAACTTCATCTATGCAATGAGACAAACATTCTTTTCAATTAAAATTTTTTAGTAAAACCAACAGGGACACCGCTATGAAGTGTTAAAGGTCGCTAAAACTATTAATAGTTTTTAAACAATAAAAATTATGACAATAAAGTAATATAACTATAATTTTAATGTTAATATAACAATAAAGTACGTGATAGGATGCGAGGAAGCTATGTGCCACACTAATTGGCAGTCTATTTTTTTTTTTTTTTTTAAAGTAGCTGGGATAATTAATTCAATTTTCAGAGAAATTAAAATAAATTTGTTTATTATATTAACAACTGACATTACAGTTTATCTTATACCTCTTTGGGCAATCTCTGTAATTCTGTACGTTATAATATACCTAAATGACTCTAAAATGTCGTCTGATCATTTAAACTATTTTTAAGAGATATCACATTTTTATTTTTTCTTCCAAGCTTACTGAAGCTAACATAAGTATTGTAAAGAACTTTTTTGAATCGAAATTCGGTGGTCTGAAATCCATTTCAGACATCAGAAATGGTCTCGTGTTTATTGTTCAAAATTTTTAAGAACCTTATATCTTAAAAACTAATTGTCTGGATATAATGAAATTCGGAGGGTACATCATAAACAACTCACTTTTGGTCTCATATTAATTTCAACCATATGCACTCATTTATTATTGAATTAAAAAAAAAAATGTATGCGGGGAAGCTTTGTGCCACACTAATTGGTTGAAAATTTTTATATTGCATCTACCTATGATATTTCTATACTCAGTGAATCTGATTAGTTTGGGTCTTAAATACAGTAACACAAAATTTCGAGCAATTATGATTATTGTTTAGACACAGTTAGAAGCTCAATATGTGCAGTTTTGAGATAATATTTACAGTATTCTTAGTTTTTTTAGATACAGACCTAGGAACTATTAAACAGGTGAAGAGAGAAGAGTATAATGGACTTTTAGGCCCTGTTGAGTGGTTTTTCGGCTGCAGCGCGGAGGGGAAACAACCGCTTTTATAAAGCATATCAAGAGTAGCAGAATAAGTGCTGCAGTTTTAAAAATGCTATAGATTTATTAACGGAAAAATAGACTTATTAATGGATGTGCACAAACCTCTTGTTTACGCTTTCTCAGTCATACCACTAAACCACAAGAAACAACTTTTTTCAATCCCTATCTGACACTCAACATTTTGAACGAGCCTGATTCTTCTAATTTAATTTGCAGCCTTAATATAATTGATCAAGAAGTATAAATAACACAGATTATTTCAAAATATTTTACATTTGCAATACTTTAATGTATTGAGGGATTAGTGGGGTATATTAACTAATGTCATGTGAATTTATTTTACCGAAGTATGTTCCAAAGCCTAAGATAAGATACTAAAATTCATTTGTGTTTCAGCCTGTTGAGACAAACTACACTGGCCAAGAGATAACTGTGAGCACATTTAACTGCACGATATATTCACATTCTGTTTTCGACCCACAAACTGGCCAAGGTACTTCATATATTGTGTTCTTTATAAGTTGATGAAATGAAAAACAGGCTTCCATTTGAAGGGTACACGGGAAAAAGGATGAGAGTCACATTTTTATAGAAATTAAGTTAGCATCACCATCTTGTAGCTCAATGCTTGTACTAACAGTACTACAAACCTCATTTTAAAAAAAAAACTATTAAAACCTACCCAAATGTGTGTTTAAAAATATGGTGATCAGGGGAAGAAAGATTACTGCAATACGTTTAATGGTCGTTACTCTTTTTAAAACGTTTTTATTAGCTTGCTTTCTTGTTTGTTTGTTTGTCCAGTACAAATCTTGCAATAGATTTTTAACTAACTTCACGAGTAGCTAGACATTTGAAACTTTTAGAATAGCTCAGAACACGATGACAATGCATTATTTTAATACTCTTAGACATCTTTCAGCAGAATTTAATTAGTTTTCAGCAAATTTTACTGTATGGAAAGTTAGTTCGGAAAAAATCCGCAAGTTATTTTATTTGTTTTGACATGTCCCATATTTTTACAATCTTTATTTTGACGGGTTTCAAATTTATGATTTTTTATTAAGAGGTAAATATTGAATGACAACAAAAAAGGAAGAGTAAACAAAGAAATAAATTAATCAATCCAAGATGAGGTGAGATCCGTTGTACAAAGATTTGTCCTTTTATAGGTTTAAGATCAGCTCTCTAGATGGTTGTCATTTATGTGAAGTAAATAAATTCGGAACTATTATTTTTCACTAACATTATACATAACAATGACAATTATATTATCAACATTACACATGATTCAACAGAAAATTTAAAAACGTAGTGTATAAAAAGTTCTTTTTATCTTTAATTATTGTGATAATTTTAATGTTCTTACATTTTTGTTTTTAATTCCATTTTTTAATGTTTATTTTTTTTTTTTTTTTTAAATAAATAATTAAATGTCATATATAACTATAACAATATAATTATGAAACAATCGTTTTAGTCCACAGGCCACCATAAGAAGTGAGTCGCTGATTGATAAAGTTTTCTTACCTTATGGAATCGCTTATTTATGCCTTGTCCACCGATGAATTGGGTATATGGCAACTGGGCGCTGGGCCATTTCTTTTTTGTTGACATGCCAAACTTGCCCTTCTGCGGGAACATTGAAAAGAGATAGATAAAGTTTTGATTTTCACAGGATCGTTTAATTAAATTATTTAAAAAACATTGGTAAAGGTGGCCACCGATAAGAGTGGGCCGTTTGGGGTGTCCACCGCCCCAAACATATCGCTCTGCGGGGACGTTGAAAAGAAAACGGCCCACACATATCGGTGGCCACCTTTACCACTGTTTTTTAAATAATTTAATTAAACGATCCTGTGAAAATCTACACTTTATCTATCTCTTTTCAATGTTCCCGCAGAAGGGCAAGTTTGGCATGTCAACAAAAAAGAAATGGCCCAGCGCCCAGTTGCCATATACCCAATTCATCGGTGGACAAGGCATAAATAAGCGATTCCATAAGGTAAGAAAACTTTATCAATCAGCGACTCACTTCTTATGGTGGCCTGTGGACTGTTTTATGAGAGAATAAAAAAAAAAATAAAATAATAAGAAGAATAAATAAAGGAAAAAGTTTTTTCCAGTTTCAGTAGACTATTTGACCAAAAATTCCTGGGGAAAAAAGGCGAGAGTCCAATGTATTTTAGCTATGTTTGATAATAACTGCTGTCAATTCCAAAATAAGGTCTTTTTCTCAAATTAAATATTATTAAGAATGATTATAATAATAATTTATTTACCTAAAATAATTATAAAACAACAAATAGCTTTTCCAGGAGTCTGTAAACTTTGTTTTCCATTTTTCTCGAAATACAAAAAAAGTGACTCATCCTTTTTTCCCGTGTACCCTTCATTTAGTAAAAATGTTTGCACAGTGAACAGTCAGGGTATATATGGGCATATGTCAACAATTCTACCAATAATAGATTAAAACCCATTACTCGGAATACAAAAGAAAGTTTTAATTTAAAATTGTTTATCTAGAAAAGATCTACTGATAAGATTTTAAATCCAAACTTATCGAATAAACAAATGTTACAATTTCAAAAGATTAAATGACCGTTCTGTTTATAATAATAAACTATTTTATTAAATTTCTGTACAAGTAGATGAGCTTTTTATAATTCTAGGTGACATCATAAAACCAAATTTCTGTTATTCTTTAAAAATGAAAAAGTCGATCTTAGATACTTTAACTATTATTTTATTATTAATTAGGAATAGGTCCTCCATAATACTACCGGCATTGAGAAATAGTACAAAGTATAATATATATTGTAGAAATTTATAAATAAATCTTATTGTCAGGCCTAGAATGTTACATAGGAGAACGCCATTTTAAAGATTAAATAAATTGGCCAAGTATACAAAAAGGGTCTGTAGGCAAAAACAAGTAGGACAAATTCGTTAACCATCATAATCAGCCCAACAGTTAAAGATGGCGGCCATTTAAAAGTTAATTAAAAAAAAGAAAAGTTCAACCCCTTGTTTTTAAGGGATATGTTAGGGATTTCCTATAATTTTCCTGTGTTTAGGTTACTATACACATAACATAATTTTTGGAATGGTTACTTTCGGAGATCAGATGGGTTACAGACAGACAGACAAGCACAAGAATGTTTAAGAATCCTCGTTTTTGCCTGCAAACCCTAAAATACACCAATGACTGCAAAATTTATTTTATCAATTCATGTTTTGTTAAATTCAGTTTCTGAGTTGGATGGTGTCGAAATGAGATTTTTTCAAATAATGGCTGAACATCTGAATCTTCGAGTCAAATACAAATTCGCTACAGGTCATGGCAGCCTGTTTCCTAATGGATCTTATGCGTATGTAAATTTATTTTTAAATTCAGTGAATTATAATTTAATTTAACTACTTTTTCCCCAATTTTACAAACTAACATAAGGGTTTAATACATAATACAGTAGAATCCCGATTTATCGTATCTTCAAGGGGTCGAAGGAAAAATATGATATATAGAGAAGTTCACTAAATTGGGAATATGAAATATTGATGGTAAAAAAAGAAAAATATATGTAATAAATAAGATTTGTATTTATTTTACACATAAAAATACACTGTGTATGATCATAAAAAATTATAAATTGTTTTTTTAATTAAACCATTTGTTCGGGTGTTGTCTATAGAATGTTATCCGAGTAGAACAGAAGAAGGTAAACAATCAAATCTTGGAAAAGGGTCCCCTCCTTTCATATACGTTTAACCGCGATTTTTCTCAGAATTATAAGAGCCTTCATCTAGGCTGTCCAGGAATTACATTTGATGAACACAATCACACTCTCCCCTCTGAGTCTTTGTGTAATGCCGAGTTTTAATTTTTTCCCCGAAGAATGTTCCCTCCAATAGGTTCCTTTGCAATTCGGAATTAATAAAATCCATTTAATTAACGCTTCCTCTAATTGTAGTGAAGTCTGAACTGTTGTTAATATTTTTTTCTGAGTAGAGTAAAACAACAGATATAGGTAGCGAAAAAGCAAAATCTTGAAAATATAAGGGTATAGGAAGGGAGGGGGACTAGGGGATAGCCCCCCTCCATTCATACGTTTTATCGGGATTATTCTCAGAATTATATAGGTTATAAGACGATTTACGTCTTTGTTTGTCAGATTTACAATTTCATTATATTTTACTGAAGTTCTATATGTATATGTTTTGAACAGCGTTAGACTAATAATTACTATATAGTGTAGAGTGTATAGTATTTGTGACACTTATATTTCTAACTTACCTGCTATTAAATTGGGTAATTAGAAATTAATTATGCGGCAAAAATCCACAACTATTACCTAAACCAAATTGAGGCAAGTATGTCTTTTTTTTAAGATGGGGTAGCGCTAAGCATGCGGTGACAGCAGGAATAGCTGATGTAGGTTTCTGCGAATTTTGGGTCACACCCGATCTCTATCATAAAGTGGACATGCTTAGGCCCTGGAACAAAAGCTGCGTCCGACATTTAGTTCCAAAACCTTCTCAAGTAAGGTTAGTATATGTGCGAAATTTTCATAAAAATGTATGTTAGAAGTTAAATGATTATACATTTCCCTAACTGAACTATAAAAAAATAATAATATTATGTCTATCATTTTTTAAGGAACAAAAAGTATAAAGTTAATTATTATAAAATGAAAACACCTAATTTATTATGATATAACCTAACATTATTTTAGTTTTTCCATGTATCATGAATCTGATCATGTATTGATTTTTTTAATTTCAGATATCTTTACGCTGGTTTAGAAGCAATACCGCCTATGTTCTGGATAATTTTAATAGTTCATATGGCTGTGTCAACTCCTCTTATGAGGCTTTTAGCAACACTCCAATTCAGCAACCCTAATCTAGGTCGTAAGAAAATATCGTGTTTCAATAAGTATCTATAAAAACATATTTCTATTGTCATTAATATTATTAATTTATTAATTATCGTATTTATGGTACCATAATATGCAAATTTCCTTGGATTTATTATATCAGGGTACTTGGATATTAATGATGTAATTATATCGCTGTGAAATATAAACAGTCCTGTGTTACATTTGAACACTGTAACACAGTGTTCAAATACATTTAAACACAATTCAATATTTTTTTTCTTTTAATTTTGCTGGAATCAAAATAAATAATCAAGTGGAAGAATAGGAAGATTGAAGAGCGACAGGGGTTAGTCCACTATTTGATAAAGTTGAATTCGGGAGAAATGTGGAGGAGACTCGTAGACCATGTACGAGCGGCAGTACATTTCAGGAGGGAGCGATGATGTGACATTGACATTGTGGTTTGACTTATATTTATATATGTCACAGTTTAGTTTGTATTTAATAAAGCATATTATTAACCAATCGTGAACGTGAACATATCAAGTATGATATAAATAAACTATAAACAACTAAAGGCCGTACATTTTCCCCCATGTCTATTATGAATATTGATTGTAAAGACAAAAGATTTGTGACATCCCGACGGAAAATCATAAAGTTAAGAATATCAAATTAAAGAGGAAAGAAGACAAAAAGATAAAATACACCTACCAGGAACCGAACAGACTCTTTTTTTCCACCATAGAATAATTGGCAAAAGCGGTGCCCTAGAATAGATAGGAGTCACTACTATCTACTACACGGGATGGCTAATAATTATATTAGGTAATCGATAAGAGGGCCTTTTTCGATTATTTATTTTCAATAAATACAAGAGCAAATGGAAACTTTTTATCATTTTTCTTCATAGTGCCCTCCTTTCAGAATGCATTTCTTCCAACGGTTAGTTAATTTTTATATCCTGTATCGTTGAATGATCGAAAGCAGGTGCGAAGCCGAAGCCAGTTGCACAAGAATTCAGTGAAGCTGGTGGCGTGCTCCGGGTCAAAACTTGACTCTTGAAGAACGTCAAACCGACCATAGACCGGATTCATAGCCGGCTTCAGTGTAAGGTCATAGAAGATACTCTCTCATGGACAAGGATAAAAGTTTGGTGCAACGAGTTTCGATTAGGCCGTAAACACTCTGAAAACCAAAATTCACCCCTTCGGCCACGGACTAGATCTACTGAATTCTTACCCAACTGGCTTTGTACTTTGTACCCTCCCTCGTTCATTGTACAAGACATTATAACAAAAAATAAATGATTTTTTAAAGATTTTTCCGCTGATTTGTTAAAATAATGGAGGAGGGTCACGAGAAACGCAATTTTCAAGGACGCATTGCGCATGATGAATTAGTACAAAAGGAACTAAAAATATATTTGTACTCAGAATGTCTTTCTCTTCCATTTACGACCCCACGAGATGTATTCCCTGTAAAAAAAAAAAAAAAAAAAAATCAACCCCTAGTTTTTGAGGGATGATATTAGGGGCTTCCCTATGTTGTTATATTAGATTTAACATAACTGCAAAGTTTCAAATTTTTGTGATGGATACTTTCGGAGATCAGGTGTGTGTTATATACACAGACAAGCGTAGGAATATATATAAAGGGTTCTCGTTTTTGGCTGCGGATTCTAAAAACTCCGAGATCCAAAGCTTTAAAACACATTATTTCACAAAGTGAAATAAGTAACACTAGTTACTTTAAAAACACTTAAAACAAATCAACTTAATTGCATCCTAATGCAAATGTGTAGTAGCTATCATGAGTTTAATGCTGCCTTTTAATCTAACGATTAAACACTTAGTGCGCAGAGCGGTACCATGGTGGTACTGGCCCGTGGAGATGGTTTCCATAGTCCTGACTGGCTTTCCCACCAGCAAAATTATCTCGACTTCAAGACCTTGCAGAATTCTCGTCGTATCGTGGAGTTTCCTTTCGCTTCTCTTCCTGGCCATATATTCATCCAAATTAATCTCTCACATGAATGAACCAACCTTAAAGAAGAAAATACAAACCACGGAGGAAATGTTAGATGCAGGCTGGATATGGAGTCGGTACGATATAAAAATGAATTCCACCGACTACATTTATCCTAATGAGGTTATACATCTGATTATAAACTATTTATGTTTTTTTTTAGCATCCTAATTCTTTAATTTATATTTAATTAATTTAATTTAATTTAATAATTAACCTTTAATTTGTATTGGGAGTAATCGACAAAACCGGCCGCATCAAATTCAAAAGGGGTATAAAACAGATGTCGCATATGGGCTTATTATCTTTTTCAATATAATAAATTTAAAAAAAACAAAGCGCCTTTATAAATCTTTTTGGGAGATACTTATGATTATTATCCTGTTTTTTTTTTGTTTTTTTTTTTTAATATAAAGAATAAGGTGACCGTACTTCATCGGTGTAGATTCACAAGATCGTTAATATTGTGCTATTTATTTTAAAAAGTATTTAATGGAAATATCTAAATCGAAAACTTTTCTGTGCTTAAATTAAAGAAAAAGAAATTCTTTACAAATCTATGTATTATTCAAACAATTTTTTTCCAGACTGATTTAATAAAAAGATGGATATCGAAGCATCAATATGATAAAAACATGGTGGATAGAGTAAATAAAATGAAAACAAAGAAGTACGCTATTTATGGCGAGAGCATAAAAAATATATACTATCTTCCTGAAGAATCAAAACCCCCTGATGATATATTGGAAACTTATGAAGCAGCAGATACATGCGTAATTTCCTACTCTATCACGTAAATTTATTTTGTTCGTACAAACGACTAAATAAAATAATTACATTCTTTAAAATTATCAAATTATACCTTATACCTGTAATTAACTTTATTTCTTGTTAGCTTAATTTTACTTTTTATTTTAATTTTTCTTTCTATGTTTGACAATAAATAACATCACTAGCCAAATCAATGAAGATTTGAAATAAATTTTTCAGGATTATGATGAGAAAATGGTCCGGGTTTACCCCAGCCTTCAGAAAATTATTTAGCAGGCTCTCCGATTCCGGCATTCCTGAAATGCTTTTCTCTTCCGTACTGTTATCTCCCCGAATGAAAAAGTAAGCTCGTATTTGTGGAATTAAAATATAATTATTGTTTTCCGACCCATTACTTAGTCAATACATTCTAAGATTGAATATTGACAAATATTCAATGCAAAAAACGTCCTTTAGGAATACCATACACATTGTTTAGCAACTTCATAGGCTCATGTTTTACTCCTCTGCTTGTCTCTTTTAATAACTGTGATAGATGCTAAAACTGTAGTTATGATCTTGTTAAAAAAAACTATTCATTTAGAGTTATCTTACTTCACCTAATTCACTTAACACACAAATGAGAACACCTATTATATTTTCAGATACGTCGTGAGCCAAGCATTCAACAAGGCTGGTACTAGCAGTGGTGGATCAAAAAAGAGTGTTAACGATTCTTTGGGTCTAGACGTCATGATTGGAATATTTCTTATTCTTATGGCAGGATCTGTACTTGCAACTATTGTTTTTGTTATAGAATTGATTAGTTACAGAGGAGACAAGAAAATCAAGAATAAGATAATGATACCATATTCCAATTAATTATTGTTTAAGTGATTATTAATTGTAGTAAATGATTGCGATTTATGTAACAAATGGGAGCAGAAGGTTGGAACTTATAATGGGCTAATTATGACCTGCCATCCAAATTTCATTAAAATCGAACAAGTAGTTTTTAAAATATATTTGCAAAAATTAAGCGAGAGACAGACCAGCAGACTGACTCGGGACCAAAAATGTTCCCTGATAACTGAAACGGATTTCTGTCTTGGAATTATTGAAATCGGAGCCCTAGAAAAATATTTGTTCTTTAGAACAATCACATAGTTACTACAATAATAGATTATATAAGCATAAAATAATTAAATTATACGAAATAGTTATGCGAGGAAGCTATGTGCCTTTCTAATTGGCAGACTATTTACTTAGGTGACATTGTTTTGTATTGACACAACAAGTACATAGTTTAAAACCCAATAAATTGAGGTTTGATAGCTTGAGTTTTACAGCCTCTATGTAATTTTTATAAGTGTGGCAATTTGTCAGGTGTTATCTCATAGGGTTTTTATTTTATTAAATATGAGGTTAGACATTAAAATTAGAGTTTTGAAAGTGGGTAGAAATTACATTTAAAATAAACCAGATCGGCACACTTCGCAAGTCTCATCCGTCTAGAAGTTGGTGCTATGTGCATGGGTGTATCCAGAGGGGGGCAAGGGGGGCAGCCGCCCCTTGCAAGATGGTCCAAAAAATTGGTCTGATAAATCAAACAAAACTTTCTCAATTATTGATGCTGTATTTAAATTCCATAATATCTCCTTTAATTGATTTATTTTTAAACATACTTAAAACTGATCAATAGATGTGGTTGCTTTCTTTTTTGTTTTCCATTTTCAAGAAAAACAAATTTATTTGCATCAATATCTCGAAAACTAGATTTTCCCCGGGAAAAATCTAGTTTTCATGAGAGTTTTTATGGGTAATCCCAAATTTAAATCTTGAGTTTGCCTCAGGTTATGATTTTTCTGAATATTTATACCAAATTTCATCTAAAATTTCTTATTAGTTTAAGACCTACAACCTTTATTTGGAACTTAAGGATAGGATTCTAATCTATTCAATGAGACAAACATTTTTTCAAGCGGCACTCGATATAATTAGCGCCTAATCGTCTTGCTTGTGACAATATGAATAGTCTCATCTCTCTCGCCTTATTTCATGACACTGCGGGAATATTCCAGAATCCAGAAGCGCTATTTACTATGTATTATGTTTGGTTGGAGTCAGTGCAATTATTGATTGCACTGATTGTGGAACCAGGAACAGGAAGCGCCAGACATAAATATAGTTTTATAAAAGAGCGAATTGTTTTTCCCGGCAATTAGAAAAGCTTTGCATTATTGCTTTCACAGCCCTGCTCAATATGCACTAACTAAGCACTTTTTTGGCACTTATTTTTTAGCGTTAATTTAGCTCCGTTCGCCCCGAATCAAAACATGGCTATGAAGTACAATTGGTAAAAACGGGTTAAATGGGTTAGCCATGTTAAGCATTCACCAACAATGGGTTTTCGCTAACCAAGAGCAACTAGTGGAAGCTGTTATTAAAAAAATTAAAAAATTGCTTCTAATCCTCGAAAATTATTGTTTACAAATTAGTTTTGTTTTGATATTTTATATTTTTATACTTATTTTTAAACATGTTATCAAAATTAAATATCTGTCCAGCTGTATTTATTATGTTTTTCATTATAAATGAATTTAACCATTAATTTTTATATTTATCTACATTGCAGTTATTATTTAGATAATGCATTTTGTTTAACTGTAATATATATTTTTAATTAAAAAAGAAATTATTAAATAAATTTAACTTCAATTTTTTTATTTTATAATTTTAAATTATTCTATTTTATACTACATTCAATTTTCAATTTTACGTACAATGAGTCTATATAACAAATTTCAGATCTCTAAGTCCATTGGAAGCTAAGATAATAGTATCTGATTAAATCCAAGATAGCGGCCATATGTTGAAGTGATAGTACCTTTAAGTTTCTTCTTTAGCTATCATTAGTCTACTAACCAATTTTCAGATCTTTATGTGCACTGGAAGCTAAGATAATTGTCTGTGATTAAATCCAAGATGGCGGTTATAATTTATTATGGTGGCCATATGTTGAAATGAAAGTACCTTTGATTTTCTTTTTTAGCTACCATAAGTCTATGTACCGAATTTCAGATCTCTAGGTTCACGGGAAGATGAGATAATTGTGTGTGATCCAATCCAAGATGGTGGTTATAATTCAATATGGCGGCCATTTGTTGAAGTGAAAGTACCTTTAATTTTCTTTTTTAGCTGCTATAAGTCTATGTACCAAATTTCAGATCTCTAGGTCCACTTGTAGCTGTGATAATAGAATAAATGAAAGAATAAATCCAAGATGGTGGCTATAATTCAATATAATGGCCATATATCGAAATCAAAATGGCCGCACTTTTCTATTTATGGTACACTCTACCTATGTACCAAATTTCAAATCTCTATGTCAATGGGAAGTAGGAGAATTAGTGATCAGCCAGTCAGTCAGTCATTCAGTCAATCTCTCAGTGGCGGCGCGTGACCTATTTAACAGGGTGGGCTAACTTACTTTACTTTATTTTTGGTCTCTTATTCTGATTTCTTTCTCTGCTATTAAATTCTTTATGTAAAATACTAATTTCAAGGTTATGCTCTTCCTTTAAATGAGAATTAAATATATGATTTTTTGCAGACTTGAAACATACGAAACATGTTGTTTTCTTTTTTAAATAGACATTTGTAATAATGTCTATTGATTAGCAATGATGACACATATTTAGTTTTTCTTTTCGATGAACACGCTTTACATGTCTCGCTGAAACATTTTTATTCTTCATTAATGTCTTTAGGACACTGGTTACCCTTAAACTCTAACGTCATTTTATCTTCAAAATAGCTTAGGATTCACAAACTGAAAAAATAACCTAAACACTTTCCTCCCGTGGGTAATTAAAAGACAGAAAATATAATTTAAAAAACGAGAAAATAACTTCAAAACAATGATAACCCACTCAATTTTCTCTAATGCGAAAAGGAAAGTAAAAAAGACTATGAAAAAATAATTAGAAGCGAGACTTGTGTGGGGGGGGGGGTGGTGCCTGTCTACTTTTATCCTGTCTCGCACGTCGAGTGATTGGTTTGGGTGCTGCCCCAGCGCCAGCGCCCTTAATAACTCCGCAATGCTAGCCGGGAGTTGGGGATGAGTGACGGAACCCCCGCCCTACACCGGCCGGGGCTATTGCCCTCAGCCCGGCCTTTGAATGATCTGGATCTACGGATCTACATACGATTGCACTTTATGAACAGTAATACTATATATCTATTTATTTGTGAGACAACTAAATAGTTTTTCTTTTCTTTAAATAAGTTGGTGGGGCTTAGCCCAGCCTGCCCTTAATGACGCGCCGCCACTGCAATCACTGTAACTCTTAGTTTTATGTACATATATAGATTATGGGGTATGTAAACCAGCATATAGTAATTCAAGGTTAAGTCCCCCCCCCCCAAAAAAAAAAAAAAAATCTTTGTAAGCTACTGCATGTCTTAAAGGAAATACATTCATCAAATACATAGTTTGTCTCAACGATTTTCGACTTAACGGTGTTGTAATTCCATTCACACTAGAGTCAAGTATTATTAAAATACTATAGTAATACTTGATAATAATCCCATAATACTATAATAATCCCATCGTAATATTATATCCATTTTTAAACGTATTTTACTTTATACACACTCGCTATTTACCTATATACAGGTAGAACCTCGATAAGAAGTGTTTCAAGGGGATTAGGGAAAGTCTTGTTATCGAGGTGCTCTTTCTGTTGAGGGTCGTGTTATCAAGGTTATTTTGGCAATCAGTCGTTTTATAGCGGTTAATGGAATCACTAACGGGTTCAAGTCAGGGGTTTTCAAGTATAGACTTGTTTAAGGTCGACCCATTCCTGTATAGAGGCGCGTTATAATATGCCGCATCTACACATTCGCACGAGTGACGAGGCGAGCCGCGAGGCGATTGTGTAAACGACTCACTGTCATTCGCCTCGTCAATCGCCTCGCGACTCGTGGCGCTCGTGTCAGGAGCGGTTTCCCTGGCACGAGTCAAAGGGAGTTCCTGGAAGTCAAGGGTTACAACGAGTCGGAAGGCGAGGCGAGCTCAGTGTTTACACACTCGCTCCTCATTTCACAACCAGTCCTTCTCTATATCAAGTGTTTTTTTGTTTGTTTGTTTCTCTCTTTAATTGGAGAATAATAGAATGGACAAATTTTTTAATTGAATGAAATGTACCATGGTGAATCAGCTATTTGGGACCCAAAACATCCACTATATAAAAACAAGAAAAATGTCACCGATTCATGGGTTCGACTATCGTCCAGATTTTAATTTTTTAATATACCGATTAAAGAGTTAGTAAAAAAAAAAAAAGAATTCTCCAGAATTCATGTTTTCATTCATATTTTCCATACTTCATCAGAAAAAAAACCAAAGCTTAATTTTTTAATAATATAAGTATAATATGAAAGTACAAAAATAAAATATAGGTTAATACATCTGTAATTAATTGGTTGACCGATATTTTGTGGTAATCAAATATAATGAAGTTATATTTAGTACACAAATAAAAACACACTGTTCAAGAAATAAATAAAGTTACATTAAAATTATGTGAAGTTTATATAAGTATAACTAATATAAAACGTATATACAGCTTTATATAAAGTTTATATATAACTAATATAAAACCTTATATAAAGTTTATATATAACTAATAAAAAAGTTTATATATAACTAATATAAAACTTTATATAGTTTGTATATGACTAATATAAAAGTTTATATATAACTAATATAAAACTTTATATAGTTGATATATAACTAATATTATTGTTTTATATAAAGTTTATACATAACTAATATAAAACTATAATAAGTTTATACATAACTAATGTAAAACGTATATAAAACTTTATATAAAGTTTTATATATGTTTTATATTAGTTATATATAAAACTATATAAACTTCTATTTTCATTTTCATTTAACTTAAACCACCAGTGTGATTCTACTGTGTGTACTAATTGGCATTGATTGCGTTAGTAGTTGAATTACTAGCGAGTGCCGGCGAACCACGAGGCGAGGCACGAGCGCGAATGTGTAAATGCGGTAATAGAGGTTGACTTCTCAAAACGACTTGTTATAGAGGTTCTGAGTTTCGTTGTGAATGTGAAAAAATCCGTGTTATTGAGGTTGCTTTTGGATAGTAATAGTCGAGGTTACTTTAACATTATGTGTTAAGGCAATCACAAGGGAATTTGAAAATTACACTTGTAATTGAGGTTGTCGTGTTATTGAGAACTGTGTAAGCGAGGTTCTATTGTAATTAGTTGAAGTTACTGAGATTGAGGAACTTCACAATTGTTAATTAAGATAAATAACAAAAAAAAACATGAACTATAAAAGCTATATTAAATGCTGAGCCGTTTCGATTGGTCATTTCAGTCGATCATTATTTATGAATTATGATAAATGATGATACCTTAAATAGTCCAGTCAATATAGGGTTTTCTTCGGAATAATTTTAAGTCACGATTTTTTTTTTTTTTTTTTTTTTTACACAGAGCTTTGTTATGTCTGATAACGTAAAATGAGCCTAATATGTAGGTTGAACTTATTTAGCAAAAAACTGCGATTTTTAGGAAAAAATCACAGCTTTTCTTCATAAAATGCCTAAAAAAAACCTATTCATCATAAAAACCTGATGCTTGTCTTATTTTATAGACAATTTCGTTGCCTTGAAGTTTTATTCTCACCACTTTTATGCTAACACTTATAGATTTAGTGATATTTACCATTTTTCTTATCATGTTATGTTTCATGACATTTTTATGTGTAATTAAGGCGCGTCCACACTATGCCAAGCGGCAAGGAATGGCAAGGCCAAATGGTATTGCCAAGTATAATGTGGACGTCTCCCTTGGCATTTGCTATTTGCCAAGCTTGGCACAAAACGTGCCACTTGAAACTCCGAACCCGACGATTGTCGGTCCGGATCAAAGAAAGCCAGATGGCAAGAAGTCGTAAGTCGGCCAGACGGCTTTGCCGCTTGGCCTTGCCAACTGGCATTGCGCGGCATAGTGTGGACGCGCATTTAGGGTTATCACTAGATATCAATTTTCGATTTTTTTCTGGGGGATCCCTCTAAAAGTTGCTAATTGGCTAAAACATGAGATTGATAAAGTTTCAGCTCCAACTGATAACGTTAACCTGTGCCTAATTTAGGTCAAGTTGTAGAGAAAATCTACGGGTTTTAAGAAAAGTTTTTGATAGCACTCAAAAACAAAATTTTTTCTCTGTCTGTCTCCCGTTGTTAATAATAATTAAAATTTGATTTAAATTTAAAAAAATAAAAAGGAAAAGTTTATGTTTTTTTCATAAAATTAAAACTATTCATCCTAGAAACCTGGTTTTTGTCTTATTTTGTAGACAATTGTGTTGCCTTGAAGTTTTACTCTCACCACTTTTTTGCTAAAACGTATAGATTTATTGATATTTAGCATTTTTCATATCAGGTCATATCCATATCCTCAAAAGCAAGTTTTCATGCAATGGCCTAAATGCATCGCAACATTCAATTAAGTCTGCTTTCCAGATTTTCCTTTTATATTTTTAATTTTATACATTAAAAAGGGTTTAGTTACAAGTATTTCCAAAAATAAATTTTGCTAGATTTACATTTAAAATTAAGCAATTTGGGAAAATGAAGACCAAGGAAGGTACAAAAATGAGAACATATAATATGTAGTCGTAAAATGCATTTTAAAATAATTGTAAATAATAATATTATTGTAAATTAAAAATATTATATTTTTAAAACCATTTAAGTGGATTTTAGCTGGATGTCTGTCAGTCTGTCTGTCACGCATAACTTCCATAGTTATTAAGCTTGAGTTTAAACTTAGTATAAAAAAAAGTACTTACAATTATTAGTTGTGCCGCTCAGAAAATCATAAATTTGTAATTCCAAACCCATTTTGCACTCAACAAAATTCGTAATAAATCGAAAAAATTTCTGATTGCAGTGAAATTAGCATCAATTGTACCTCTTTATAAGGCAAACATCCCCTCTGAATTTCGTTTAGATATCTGCCACCATATTGAAAATATAGACTTTTGAACTTTAAAATATTAAATATTAAAATAAAAATGTAAAGATTTGGTCTTTTTCTTTCTACCCAAATGGATCCACTACTTTAAATTAAGATTATTATGGGTACCCTAAAAGCAACTTACATGTAAAATATTAACTTAACAAGACGCGCCGCGTCTGAATTTTTCACTTTTTAATACATAAAAACCCTTATAACTTCCAAACTATTGGTCATATCGATTTGATTCCGGTTTTATTTGATTCAGCATAAAAAAAAATGCATAGAAGACGATACCACACTTGTCTAAGTAGCTGAGTTCCCCTTCCCCCTCCCTCCCCCCCCCCCCCCCCCCCCCCCAAAAAAAAAAGGGGGAAAGCGTTCAGAAAAAAATTGGGGACTTTTCATTTATTATTTACAATGAAATTATAAAGCATTGTGTAAAAAAAAATCTTGGCATAAAATTGTTCCGAAGAAACACCCTTTTTTGGCTAATTTTACAGGACTAAAAACGACGGAAACATTTATTCTCATGGGGTACACGGTTCAACAGCACATAGTTTCTTAGTGACTATTCTCACTTTTATCTCTACATATGCTTGAGGCTTTAATATAATATCCTCTAGAGGCTTTTTTCTTTATAAGAGTATTCTATAAGGGACAATAAGTCCCATTCTAAAAATATATATAAGTATAAACAAGTATAAATTAACGATAATATCATATTAATATTATATGAGGATAGGAAAAATCCCCTCTTAGTCCTATTAGCTATATGACTAATCATAATTATCATAACCGCATTTCCTATAAAAAAAAAACAGGTACCAACAGTACTAATGACAAAAGCAAGGAGTTCTTACATTTTCACGTTACATGCGGTTAAGCAAGAGGAAGATTGGTACCTGTCTTTATATAACCATCATGAAAGGATCTAGTTGGTACCGTGTCACTAGGTGACTGGGAGCAGATCAAAAGTAAGGCAAAAGAATGAGTTAGGCATAAAGTGTATCAGATCTGGGGGTACAGGTGAAAGCGAGATGGATATAGTGATGTAATGCATGGCGGATACGTTCCGCCGTCAACTCTCCGATCTTGTGGGTAAATCTCCAGTCTCGCGTCAACTTTCCTTCGAGTAACAGCAGCGTCTAAAAGTTAAACAGTTATTAATACTTCAGCGCTTGTATTTTCAATGGCTAGATTGTGTAAAATCAACAGCAACTATCACTAATACACCGTGAGTCAAATTTATTTATTTTTTAAAGCTTTATTTTATTAAATAACAGTTTTTTTTATAAAAATAATATAAATATAACAATTATTAGTACACTAATATAAGTTAGTAAAATCTAGAACTTACAAACTACGCGTATATGCGGAGAACATCATAATGATATATGCTCATTGTTAACTTTCTTACATCTTTCTGCCTAATCGTAATGATAAGGGCTTCTTCTCTTAATAAATGCATCCACAAGGATTTTCTGAATTAAGTTATTTGTTGTAACCACCTTTTGTGAAAATTACTCGAAATAAAATAAATCTAAAAGGGAAAATCTTTCGATTCAATCGAAAATTACAACAGAAAATATTTAAACCGGTTTGAAATATTTTAGTTGGTTATAATAAAATTATTGATAAGTAAAGTTAAATAATTAAAGTTACCTTTTTAAGACCAGTTCAAAAGTGATTTTTGATTGCAATATTATATAGCTGATTTTAATTATTTATTTTTATTTTTAATACCTACATATTTCAATATTTTAAATTTTTTCATTCACTATCTTATAATATAAAAGATGTATCAATTTAAATCCCACCTTTTATCTTCTGACTTTATTAATAAGTTTTTTCCGTAAATGGACTTAAAGTAGATGGGACTTAAGAGCTCATATTATAACTATACCAAAATTATAGAAAAATTAAAATTATTATCAAGAGGATCTTCACATATATGATATTTAAAATAGTTTTACTAATTAATACGCCAAAATTATTTACTTTGTATAAATTGTAAAATATTGCTAGAATTTAGCAAGTGGTAACTCTCTATTCTGGACTGTATACGGCATAGGTTAAATTAGTTTATTATCACTGAGTCAATTATAGTCCCTTTAGCTCATCCCTATTGCCTATTACTTACCTAGGGGATAGGCAATTGAGTAGGTTTTTTTTAATTAAAAAAAAGTACAAATAAACTGAATTTGAAAAATAAAAATGTTAGTATTTGCTATTTTGTTTTGAGAAATAACTAATTATATCTAACCTTCAAAGTTCCACAAAATCTTGATTATAACAGGCATTTTTTAAATGGTTACATGAAGTACTGCTATAGACTTGTTTTTATATTAACTTCGCATCTCAGTTAAAGATTTTGTAATAACAATTGCATCATAAAGTTTAAGTTCAGTAGAACATTTAATTAAATGAAATGATATTTTTCTTGTTTTATTTAGAAAACGGGATAAAAGAAGATTTCAATTACTATAGATCAATTCTTTTTATAATATAATGTAGCCATTAATAAGTAGAAGCACCACACATACAAATCGAACTTCGTGACGGTGTAGAATATATAGGTGTGAAAGGAGCACACAGAACATGTCAATCATTTTAAATAAAATTAGGTACTATGTAATTGAATGATTGTAAGTACTAATTGAACATTAATTCTTAACTAAAAGTTTTCTCAAGTTCTTCACCAAGTATTACCTCTACTAAGTTCGTCACTTTAATCCTAGACCGATTACTAGTAACGGAAGCTATGTGATCGTTCTGAAGTACGATTTTTTTTATGTCTCTGATTTCAAAAAATTTCAAGACAGAAATCCGTTTTAGACATCAGGGAACATTTTTGGTTCCTTGTCTGTCTGTCGCTGTATTTTTGCGAACCAACATATCTTAAAAACTACTTGTTGGGTTTTAATAAAATTAGGTCATAATTGTTAAATAGGTAGGTCATGAATAGGTTGAATGAAATTGATGGTGCGGGTCATTGTTGGTTCTATATAAGTGTTAACCTTCTGCGCTCACTTGATTCTCTTACGAATGCCCACAAATATACATTTATTAACACCTATATCTTTAAAAGTATACATTTCATTATTATGAAATTTTGATGATTTGTCGAAAGTAGCCAGGAGCCCGGAGATAGCCCCAGAGTTTCAGCTGTCTGCGCTCTTTAAATTTTGCTAAATTGATAGGTACTTTAATTAATTAAAAAATCAAAACAAGTTTGACAGATTTTAAAACGGGAGAAATTAAATAAATTTGACAATAAACTTTTTTTCTGTTATCCAAGTCTTGCTAGGATTTTTGGAATAATCCTAGCATGCTATTTAAGGAGTAAATACTTATAAAAAAAAAAAATAAAAAAACTTTCCAAAACATGCATTTAGTTATATATCGCGAATAGGTAACATCAAATAAATAGGAAGAATATATTATAATTATTCGAAATCTATATATGTATATAGGAGAGATGAAATGAGAGAACAAAAAGATTCTAAAACTGAGTAGGTACTTTTAGTCGTGAATAAAAGGACGAATGATAATAAGAAGGAATAATAGAAGGAGGCAAATGCAATAAATAAAAAAAAATATGTACTAAATACGTATAGGGTGACTAAGTGCTAAATTAGAATCTAATAAAACAAAAAAAAAGAATATACGAAAAGATCTATTATTAAGAAAACGTGTGAACAAATGGACTTTTGAATCACACTACTGTTCAAACTATTGTCATAATGATTCATTTAAATAATAATATTAATAAAAAATACTATATATTTATCCTAATCGTCTTCCGTTCTTAGGGCTTTCACACTTCGATAATCGTTAGCGACATGCAACGAAATCAATTATTCTGCTTCCTCTACACAAAAATATAGAACACTTCCGCCTCCAAGTGAAAGCCGTAACATGTTCTGCTTCTGGATTCATTGAGGTTTAGAGTGTATACAGCTGGAAGATGTTTAATAATACCTTTACTATTCAATGATTTGTTGTTATTTCTTTTGCTTGGTGGAGATAACTGTAAGAGTACTAAGCTCGGCTACGGTACCCCTCAGATTTCATAATTAGATAGATAACAGGCTCAAGGTAGATAATAATCTACTGATAAGGCAAGTAACTTGTTTCATTGGATTTAGCATTGTACCAAATTAAAGAAAAACTTCTCGAAAGATACCCATCTATATAATGTTTACCTTTACCGAATAATTTAAATCATATTACATTTCTTACTCAAAGATGTTGATTTATAACAGGAAATATATTCACAGATATTCAGTGAAAGCAGAGAAACAAATTAATTATGTATGTTTTGTTTCTAGAATGAAGGCCAAACCGTATGCAAATAAATTAAATGATTTACCTAACCTTTTGACATTAAATACCTCTCAACGTCTTCATAGCCCACTACCTTAATATCGCCTCCAATGTTTATTTTTGAAAGAAATAATCTTCAGCTACTAAAAATATTCTTTAAAAGTTACTTTAAATATTCATTGATTGGGAGTCGGGAGAACAACAAAGAGTTCATTTTAGAGATGAAATATTATATTGTATTATATTATTAATATTATATATAATATTCATTTTATAACTTTCAGCTTTATGAGATAGACAAAAACTGCTCTCTTTAAAATTAAGTTTAAAAGTCAATGTCGTCGGTTTAAGAAAGTGTGTAAGAAAAATAAGTCAAATAGGAAATATTAGAGTAAATTACAGGTATTCTCTACAAATGTTATATAGTCAGTAAAAAATAAAAATCTTATGCAACCAATAATATGTTTATTAAGCAATATTTTATTCTCTGGTTACAGGCATAAATGGATGAATTTGCGCATGCAAAGTGGATAGTTTAATGCTGGATACTGGTTGGATATTTACCAACCAGTAAATGGTTTGTGGTTGGTCTAGTCAAGCGTCCTTCCAATTTCGTCATTAGATTTCAACAGCTATCAGCGACATGGGTTTGGCAAAATGGGGTTATCTCTGTCTTCTAAGACTGGCTGTCTTTATTGGACTTCTTTCAGCAGTAGTCACTGTTATTTATTTGACACCTATTCCAGGTAAGTCGCGCAAAAAAATAAATAACTAGTTTATATTATTTATCGTGAGATATATATGATTGACATACCTAATTTAATTAAAATTATTTTTGTTCTATTTAAAAAAATAAAACCGAAGCATTAAATCATAAAACTAATTGAAGCGAGCGTAAGCGAGCTTCTTACATTCAACGAAAAATGCATCTTGTCTGTCTGTCTGTCTGTCTGTGTGTAACGTTTACGTGTCCGACGATAACTTGAGTAAAAGTTGACCGATTTAGTTGAAATTTGGTATACATCTTTCTTTTACTAATACTCAGGCTAAGTTCGTTGGACAGCATGATCCGTCCAAGAGTTCGCGCGCAATGCTCGCGTAAACGTGAGCTTCAAATTTAAAATTGGAACTTCAGGACGGGAAAAAATTCTATCATCACCTATTCAAAGAGACGAACATTTTTTTAAAATAACATTTTTTAGTAAAACCAACAACGACACTGCTATGAATTAATAAAGATCTCTAAAACTATTAAAGCGGACCTAAACGTTTGAAATAGAGAAAACAACCTTTATACGGATATCCGATATCTTACGTTCTAACGTAACGATTTTAATAAAACTTCATGTACATCGTCTAAAGTACAATTGAAACAAGTATGTAAAATTTCAACTTGATACAAGCAGTAGTATTTGAGTAATGAAGTGATACATTTATAATAATTGTTTAAAAGCTACGACAGGTGGTTAAGATTCTTAGAGTCGTGTGGTCTGTAGGTTTGTTTAGGAAGTAAAGCTTTGTACTGAGTACCCCCACTCTTCCCCACACTACCCTCTTCCACTTATCTTTAACTATGACATTCATCATGATCAACAAATTTCAATAGTCAGTATTTTATTGCAATACGCTCGCTTCAATGATAGAGCCACGCGATGCCTAGTTTAGAATAAAGAAAAATCATTTTTCTGCGAGAGGTATAGACAGAAATTAAAGCGTCATTAAAGATCTACGAGTATAATCGCTGTAAGGGTACATTCCTTCAATTTACTTGGTTTCATTAAATTCGTCATGTGAAATTGTACCAGCTAATTCACTCGCAGATAGTTCTAATTTAGCGAGTAAGCATGAATACATTCTTGCAAAAAAGAGGAAACAAGTTGACGTATGTTATGTTAACAAAATGCGGGAATCCATAATTAAACTGAATAATCTTTTAAAGAACTATCAACTGGCAGGCTTAATTGATTTGTTTCTCAGTAAAGTTTAGATTCGCCGAATTATTTAGAAAAATTGTTGACAATCCTACTAACAATAAGCGTACTTACTGCGGTAATCACTAATCGCTGCCACTGTCATTATGATTTGAGCAGACACGGCTTTAGGTCGAGGCAAATTAATTAATCACCCAAGGATAATTACGAGAACACGGGGCATGCATAGGGCCATGAAGTTACAGGACAAGCTATGCGGATACAAAACCTATTTAGGATAGATTATAAGAAAGAACTAAGAACTATAAATTGAATAAAAATGGAAAAAAGTGTTTTTAGATTATTCGTATATGTATTATTTAACGGACAAATTAATATTACTATTATTTAACGTATGCATATCCTCATATTATGAATGTTCCTCTAGATTTCCTCCTTAACCTACACCAATAAATTAAATGTTACTTCAAAATAGTAATAATTAATTGGGGTATGATTACATCGAACACCTACCTCAAGAAAGTGAACGTAGAGCAGTAAATTATGTAAGGTTCTCGTAGTGAAGGGATCACACTTTTTACCCATTAGTTTCAGTCCACTGCGCCAGATGCAGGACAAAAGCCTACTATTACTCTCTGCCCCAGCCACTGTTTCACTATCTCTTTCTGCGGATTCTATTATTATGTAAGCAGGGAGCAATTCCTTGTTAGAGGAAGTGTAGGTGCGTTGTACGTTCAATTTCTTAAAATTGTTTATTTATAAAATATGATAAAAGTAGTTACTTTGACTAGTACCTAAATTAAAATGAAAGAGGTTATTACTGACTTGTATTATAAATTGGCTACAAACCTATTTTACAACCTATTATTATAGGTATAATTTATTTAACGGTTTCCCCCGTTTTTAAGTCTGTAAGATATAGGTGTAAAGATATGTATGTTTGTGCGCATGTGAAAGAGAAAGAAATGGGCGTAGAAGGTTGATACCTATGATATAGATATATTTTTCCTTGCTTTTCCATCCCCCCCCCCCCCTCCTAAATGAAAATATGCCAAAAACGTACATAACAACAATTACTGTACTCTTAAAAAGCTTTTCAACGACATGCATCATGAAGTCTATTTATTACTTTGACATTTGTACCCCGTAACCCTGGGTACCAAGAATTAAATTTCGAAAATTCATGTATACAGTGACCTTCCCCTTGCTTTGAAGGTCAAGTGTGCAATTTTCAGACTTTCTTCTTTATATATATTGAGTAGCTGGATACCCGTGCTTCGCTACGGACGGAGTGTTATTTTAATTTGATAAGTTTATAAACTACCATCAAGAAACATTTAAATTATTTAGCTATGCGCAACTATATACAGATTCCATCCTCCCTACTTATTTCTATACCCTATTCCTCATGGATAAGATAATTTGCAATTATCCCAGATTTACCCTCCTCCTAAATTAAAATAGACAAAAAACAATTATTGTACTCTTAAAGAGCTTTTCATCGATATGCATCATGAAGAGTTTACATTACTTTGACCCCGTATACATTAATTGTACCCCGCACCCAGTGTACCAAATATTAAATTTCGAAAATGCATGTAGTCAGTGATTTCCCCCCTGCTTTGAAGGTCTTGTGTGCAAATTTTCATCGAGATCGTACAAAAACTGTAGATTTTCATCGAATATTATATTTTTTATCAAGAATATGTACACACACACACACAAAGGTTGACTTTTAGTGTACATAACAATTACTGCACTCTCAAAGAGCTTTTCAACGGTACGGATCAAGAAGGGTTTTCATTACTTTGACATTTGTACCCCGTACACCTGTGTACCAAAATTTAAATTTCGAAAATTCATGTAGACAGTGACCTTCCCCTTGCTTTGTAGGTAAGTGTGCAAATTTTCATTGAGGTCGGACTAAAACTGTAGATTTGAATAAAGAACACACACACACATACGTTGACATTTATATATATATATATATATATATATATATATATATATATATATATATATATATATATATATATATATATATATATATATATATATATATAAATAAATTTCCATTTTACCCCCTACTAAATGAAAATGTACATAACAACTCTTAAAGAGCTTTTAAACGATGTGCATCATGAAGGGTATCCCTTCTTTGACATTTGTACCCCGTACCCCTGTGTGCCAAAATTTATATTTCGAAAATTCGTGTGGACGTGATTTTCCCCTTCCTTTGAAGGTAAATCTGGGATAAAAAAAAAAAAAAAAAAAAAAAAAACCAAGTGTGCAAATTTTCATTGTGATCGGACTAAAACTGTAGATTTGTTAAAGAACAAATAAGATACTGCTATATTTTTCCATTTTACCCCCCTTCTAAATGAAAATATGACAAAAAAATACATAACAAAATTACTCTACTCTTAAGAGCTTTTTAATGACATGTTGACGAAGGGTATTCATTACTTTAACCCCGCAGTCATTACTTGTACTCCGTTCCCCTGTGTACCAAAATTTAATTACAAAGATTCAAGTAGACCTTGATTTTCCCCTTGCTTTGAAGGTCAAGTGTGCAAATTTTTATCGTGATCGAACTAAAACTGTGGATTTGTATAAAGAACAAATAAGATATATCTTATTTTTCAATTTACCCCCCTCCTAAATGAAAATATGACAAAACTGCATATAACAACAATTACTGTACTTTTTAAGAGCTTTTCATTGATATGCATCATGAAGGGTATTCATTACTTTGACATTTGTACCCCGTACCTCTGGGAGCAGGAATTAAATTTCGAAAATTCATGTAGACAGTGACCTTCCTCTTGCTTTGCCGGTCAAGTGTGCACATTTTCATTGAGGTCGGAATAAAACAGTAGATTTGAATTAAGAACACATGCGCACACACACACACACATACGTCGACATTTATATATATATATATATATATATAGATATAGATATAAATTTCCTTTTTACCCCCCTACTAATGGAAAATATGACAAAAATGTACATAACAATTATTACTGTACTCTTAAAGAGCTTTTAAACGATGTGCGCATCATGAAGGGTATCCATTACTTTGACATTTGCACTCCCTACCCCTGTGTACCCAAATTTTAATTTCGTAATTTCATGTATGCAGTGACCTTCACCTTGTTTTGAAGGAAAAGTGTGTAAATATTCATCAAATTGGGATGAAACTGTAGATTTGTGTAAATGATATACTCTCATACAGACCCTCTCCTTTTTATGTAAGATATAGCTATATTTTTCCATTTTACCCCCCTTCTAAATGAAAATATGACAAAAATTTACATAACAAAATTACTGTACTCTTAAAGAGCTTTTCAACTATGTGCATCATGAAGGGTATGCATTAATTACGTACGTTGACTTTTATACAGGGTGACCCGCAATAAAATGTCATAACGAAACTGGCGGATTCTATAGGAAAAATGCATGTCGAGTAAGCATAGAGTAAGCAGTTAAGCCCATTTCCAATAGCTCTCGAGATATTGATTTAATTCTTTTTTTAAAGTGTTTCACGAAAAGTTTCAAAAAATTCCTAATATCTCAAAAACTAAATAAGAAATTAGTCTAAGGAACAATTTTAAAGAGCATAAAAAACCTTTCAGAAGCACTCAACTATTTTCAAATTAATGGCTGCTAACCTTATTTTAAGTCTTGTTACATTTGAAAATTTGGCTATTTTAAAATTCGACCACGAAATTCCTAAGCTTTCTTCTCTTAATAGAGGGATGCTAGAAGTGTGGTGATTTCAGGAAAAACTTTGTCTTATCATAAGCTTTTAAATGGTATAATTAAAGTTTCAGATCAACGGACTAGTTTTTGAATTATGGTGGATTGAATGTTACCAAACGTGAAATTTTTTGGTCAGGATCACAACGAACTCTTGTACAAATGCAAAAAAGGTTTCCCCGAACGAAACCACATCACTTCTCACTTCGAGCATTGCATTGCATTGAATTGTATCAGGATGCGCTAACTAGACCAGCCCGATTACCAGCAGCGATGCCCGAATTTTCGGCTATAGAATTAATTATTCCTAATTACAGTGAATGGAATTAGGATGAGCACAATGAATCGGCCCGATTGCTTATGGCCCCGGATTTTGTCGATGAAAATAAATGCATCAAAATAAATTAGAATGCCTTCAATATTAGGCCTGATTGCCGGCTCGGCCTGGGTGTTAAGTACATTATTTAAATGAGGCCCGAGTCAACTTGGAATTTTGCAGATGGAATTAAATTAATATTGAATATTGAATTAAGATATGCACACTAAACTAGCTTAAACGGGAAAAATATTGGATAATGGAGTTGAGGATTTCATTTTTTTAGGATTACCAAATTTTTGTTCTGGACCAGGATTGTGTGTAGAACACTACGTGCGGTCCTAACTAATTACAGCAATATGTAGTTGCACCGACTCCCTAAGAACCGATCGCACCTCAATCCATGCCAAGTAATGGGCAAGAATCTCGTCTTACCAATCAGCTTCTCATGTAATGCTCCGTGTGTAGAGGACCTATAACTACATTTTATATTTTTCAGAGAAGTTGTAAATTCAAATACTTAAATTGTTAAGATGGCATTTTCTGATGGAAAAAAACTTACTATAAGCTATTCGTTTTATTATACTGAAAATTATATAAATGTTCTTATATTTTTATACCTAATTTATAGATCTATCAAAAGAAGTGAGGTGAAATTGATTTTTTTCTAAACTCAGTTTAGTTAGTGTAGAATAGATATACCGGGTATCCTAAAGGAAGTGTGTTGGCTATTTAACGGTATAATGTGAGAGTCATGCAGCAGTGCGTAACGCGTTGTCCTTTCTTTTATATTTTGGTTTAGTCACAGATAAGTTCTTTATACCCTTTGCTCTTTCCGGCCTGATAATGTTTTCTTTCATATTATCTTCTTTTACGATCTCTGCCGGGTTAAGAGACATCGATGGCTTCTTTTTTTCTTTTATTGATGGTTCCTTGTCAGAGTGTGTCCGGGAGTGAAAACGAATGACAACTTCAGGACGGCGAAAGTTATGAGTAACGGTTGTTCTATTATTATTGTGATAAAATAAAATGAAAGAAGTTTGAAGGATTACGGAAGAGGAAATGCAGGAGACCTTAAAAATCAAAAAAACATATATATTATACAAATTATATGGATGAATATACACTTTCTTAGTCAATGTACTCATAAATAAATTTACTGTTTTATTGTAAATATTTGTGTTTAGAAACAAATTAACTATTATTGAATTAAAATTTTTTACTAAATATATATTTTCTTTCCATGATGCATGAATTATCAAAGGTCTCAATAGACGGAATATATATATATATATATATATATATATATATATATATATATATATATATATATATATATATATATATATATATATATATATATATATATATATAATAATAATTCTGATTTGATAAAAATTGTTTAAAAAGAAATTTCATAATATGTAATTATATACATATTATGACTGTAAGAAATTTCTCTTTATGTAAGATCCATCCAATTACCTACATATTTCCAAATTATGGTCAACATTTATTACAATACAACTTTAATTGTGTGATTGCCGATCATTTTCTTTATCATAATAATAATAAAATATATGTATGAATATTATAATAATATGTTATATTTTAATGATAATTCTACAATTATAAAGTACTAACCGGAGATTTCCGTTGGAGTTAATTAATCTCTCTACCAAGATGTAACTCCGAATTACAAATCTAATGAAATATATATCTACATCAGTTTTTAATATGGAGTGATGATTACGATATGTCAGATAATACGATTTAAGTTTCCTGCATTTGCGTATAAAGTTAGTTGCTTCGACCAAAAGTTTTTGAAACTCCCTGATAATGATTAAAAAAACGTAAGAATGATAACTTCGTTTGCAAAAATATAAAGGTATTTATTTTGATTGAGATCGTACTTTTAGCTTAGTACCGAAAACTCCAAACCTCTAGCTTAAGAGAAATAAATACATATAACGGAGTTAATTTTTATAATGCAGTGGGTAAATTTTACGGTAAAGCCCAAACACAATAATGAAGTTGGCTTGGCTTATTACCCTTTTCTTGTGTACCAAACAATTCTCAAGGTAAGAGTAAAAAATAAGAAATAGTACATTACGCGTCGAGTGCGGAAAGTAGCATTTTGCATGCGAGTGTGGAGTTTGCACCCGAGCGATAGCGAGGGTGGTAAAACCACACGAGCAATGCAAAATACCGTTTTCGCACATCGTTCCGTACCGTACTTGATCTACAATTGTGAGATTTAAATAATAAATACAGAAAAAAATAAACTTCCTGTATGCAAGTTCGTATCTCTCTCTTGATAAAGATGGCATTAATTCATTAGTTGTATTTTTTGCCGAATTAATAATTTCTGGAGGAGTATTATTCTCCACATTTTCGTCAAAGTCACTTGATTCACTCATTGTTTTTCACTAAAAACTCGATATGAACAGTTACTTTAATAAAAGAACAGTAAATTAGTTTTGTTAAATGTAAACAAACTCGCTAATAGTGCGTAAAGCTGAAGAATTCCTCTTCTTTACCGCGCTAGCGTGGTAAAGAAGAGGAATTATTCAGAACTATGAGACGCGCATGCGTAATGAATGCAAGTACGTAAATAATCACTTTCTACGCATCTAAACAAAGATATAATGTTTATATTTCGTATCAATCGTAGATAAAATATATTACTAAACATGCATTGGAATAGATTTTCATAATTGTAACAACGTAATTGCGAATAGCTCTGTAACTTTGAAAAATGTAAAAACATTTTTAAAACTAATTAAAGTAAAAAAGACTTTTCATTCGTATAATAATCGTAAGATTCAATCTAAATAATTGTGATTCGTGCACAAACGCATCTAAATTTCTTAATCATGAAAAAACAATTAAATTGTTTTTATACCGTGTGAATAAAAATTAACACGTTAAATAAAACCTCATTGCTCATAGTAAAGTTTACGTCCTTAACTACAGAAAATACTTCAGTAAAGTTGACTTCGTGAGGTCATACAAGGTCGAAAAGGTCACATTCTATCTATCCAATGTTCACTCAAACCTACTCAACAAAAACAAAAATACTTTCTCCTGATGCTTCTAAATCTTCACCTTTCTCTTCTTTCGTGTACTTTCTCAAAAAAAACAAAAAACATTTTGTTGTTACTTCAACAAACACAAATATCACCTTTCACAAAATGCTTTCATCAAAATAGATTTAGCTCCTTTTGAATTACCACAGCTTTATTTAATTGTCAGTATTATGATTTACTGACTATAAAAATAAAAATAGAAGAACGGATTTAACTCTGAGGTATTTAATATACTTTTAGAAAAGATAAAATCGGCACATGTTTTGTTCATTCATGGAAGAAAGAGAAAGATAGATCTATTAATCTGTTGCCCTCATAAGAATCCTTCAAATCAAAATTTAATGTCGGATAATTGTCGTAGACCTTTTGAGGACATATAATATATAATCAGTGGTCTTATATTATTTGTTTGAGTGAGAGTTGATCAAGTCTAATATGAGTTACCAAGGAAATTCCAAATTCTAAAAGTTTGGGAAAAACCTGTTCGAACATGATGTTGCTTTATAAAACGATATGTTGAAAGGTATCTGAAAAAACTGTATCTTATATTAATTTAATAATGACTTTATTACGCCATTTAAAAAACATTCCTTTTTTGAGTCGTGGGAAGCAGTGCATTATGATATAACTAAATATGGTGATTTCAAAATTATCTTCCTTTGACAACAAACAAATAAATTTGAGATTAAATAGGATAAATAACTCATATTTTTATGACAGCCAACTGCGGAAGGCTATCCACCATTTATAGTGTATTATGCAGTTATTATTTTTCTACGATCTTTTTCAGCATACATATTTTTACATTATGTATTGTAAATGAATGAATATGGATTTTCAAAATTAATTTAATAATACAAATCACTATTACCTTTTTCTGCGTACAAATTTACAAAATATGTTTTGCAAATTAAGGATTATAGTCCAGTCAACCAAGACCAAAAAAGAGCTTTTACCCCTCCCCCCCCCACCCTCGGGAACTTTTAGTATGTTAGACAGGAAAGTCATACGAACATTTTAAGCCACTTTTCAAAACTTTGAAAACGGATTTAAATACTTCTTGCATACGAGTCCGCAAGACAGTGAGACATTTTCATGTTTTCGCTCTGCGTAAACTACCGACATAAACTTGGTGCGGCAGCTGGGTGGTATGACCGACTTAAAATTAAATAAAATCGGTAATTTATTCAAGTATTTGATAAAAGTTGATGGAAGATAATTTTTATTCTTATCTTCTCACCGGCACTGCCGCGGCTTGATTGCAAACGACAGAATCCAAAGGCGCCGGCCCGCCTTCTACGAATTGTTAAAATGCTTTCATACTAGGTAGGCCGAGAGGGCTGAGAGTTGATGGCAACCTCCTGTACTTTCCTAACTCCCTGTCACACGTATACATCTTTTCGACTTTCTTTGGCCCTATGACGTGCGGTGGAGGGAGGCCCAACAGCTGGAGACTGGATTACACACCTCCTATAGCTTTTTAACTCCCTGTTATACTTTTCTGAATTTTTAAGCTAAAAGTAACGTAACCCTTTTTGAGTATGTTCCATAGCCTAAACATGAAAATGTCAAAAACGGGATTTTTTGTGTTAATAATTTGACTGGACTAAAGTGGTTTAGGTTCATTACTTAAAAAATACAAATTTCCATTATTTAGTTTTCTTGCAACTGCAACAGAACTATTTTGTCTACAGGCTTCATTTTGTGCTTGAATTAAAGCCAATTAAATTTACTATAACTTAATTTATTATGACTTTTCATTTAGGATAGAGGTTTTATGCCGATATTCGCCCCGAAACGAGAGCAAAACTTAAAATTTCCATTTTTTGGAAAACACTGCCAATTTTTGAAGTGTCATATCTCGGTAACTATTAGACGTACAGAATTGTAGTTTGTCGTAAAATGAAGCAAATTATTTTACCTACAACTTCATTTCTTATGACTTTTCTCGTAGGTTAACAGTGTTACACCGATATTTGCCCCGAAACGAGAGCAATACTCAAATTTCGATTTTTTTTTTAAAAAACATTCAATTTTTAAAGTGCCACATCTTGAGATCTATTGGGCGTACAGAGTTGCCGTTGGACTTAAATTGTTGTAAATTTATTGCACTAAAAAACTAGTAAGAAAAATTAACATCGAACTACGCATAGTTTACGAGGCATAAAGCAACAACTGAAAATTGTCCAGTTTTTCACATATTACGCAGAAAATTGGGGGAGGGGCTCTTAAGGAGAAGTAATGGGAGGGGGGAGTCTAGAGGGTGGGGGGTAAATAGAGGAATTAATAATTTGGAAGGGGGAGCCAAAAACATATGGAAAAATAAATTGAGCGTGGCTTAAGGTCAGAAATCCCTAATAATAGAGTTCTTTTGCCCCCTAATCCTACTTTATTGTTTATTACCTAATTTTGAGCGCTTGTAACTCAAAAATAGTTGGAGCTAAAAAAATGTTTAAACGTCCTTTTTTGTAGAAAATTTAATGTAGTTTAATTTTGTACATAGACTTTTTTTCGCTAGAGTCCGCAGTTTTCGAGATATTCAAGAAAAACATGAAAAAGTGACCTTTAGGGGGGCCCCGCACGCCCCCCACCGGTGGGGATTTTTAGTATGTTGTTCATGGCACACCTCCCTACCAATTTACAAAATTTGCGACTACACGAATTATTTCCCCTATTTTTCCTTCGTTGACTAAGACTATTATGGGTTTTCAATATTAATAGTAATAATTCTATAATTAAATGACTCCTGTCTCTAAATAAAACCTTACTTTGGGTAAAGAATCAAAAATATTTCTTTTTTTCTACTTGCTTTACTTTTATTGTAATGGTGCATATCTAATTTAAAATGATATATATTAAGGAATCATATCACACTGTAAGAATATAATAATGGAAAGACTTATTTGATCTACTCTTGTGATATAACCAATAGAACAAATCTCAAGTAACAAACTTTCTTTAGATCTTCCTTAGTAAAAAGTCATATCTCTTGGTAAAGACCCTTGGCATAATGACTTCCTGGGTCGGGATGTTTGGCGACCTCTTAGGCGTTTTAAGACTTAGATGACGAAGTGGGAGAGTGACTATGCTCTGCCTAAGGCCCTCCAGAGTTACATCACTACGTGTGGAGCAGAGAAAAGAAGGGGGTTATCTGTTATCCCAACTCCAGCTGGTAGATCACTCTTACTTCTATACTATCTTAGTGAGTGAGTTGTCGATGCATAGATCGGGAATACTCCGTGATTCCTGTCTATCTTAGTTATGCGGAGCCTATCTATTTTAGAGTGGGTACTAAGGACGTTGCTTATTTTGTCATTATCAAGCCTTGTCGCTTTAGTCTTGTATTTCACACCTCTCCCAGGTAATTATTTCCTTACTTTTGCTAGCGAATTCTCTTCACTAAACCATGATTTGACGTTTAATTGTTGACGAGTTTAACCAACCATTTTTATTTATTGGGTGTAAATTTGATTCATGATGAAGTAAACTACAGCATTTCTATATACTTTCTACTTACTATAAATCAATTTACTATCTAGATTTTACATAAAATTGTATCAGAGTTTTTAACGGACCAAATGGTAATCAAAATGTATTAATATTTCAGAATTTCACACCTTATAAGATCCACCTACCTAGAATATCAATTAGACAAATGTATACTGATTTTCTCCACTTTGATGAATTGCATTATAGGAAAAAATGGATGGGGGTCAGGTCAATAGGCTGGGGTTGTAGTAAAATGGGCATTGTTAGAAGGTAACATCTTCCATGGGCAAAATATAGTAGTATAATGAACAAGTGAAAACCAACATACCTTTCAATTATCTAAATTATATTCTAACTTCCTGACACGATATTGAAGAGCGTCTCATTTTGCATGTCGTTTATTGAAATTTTAGCAGGCCTTTCGTCAACATTTTTTACTATAAATGAAAACCTATCATCCTCCCGTTAAATCCTAAATTCCTAGGGCGATATTTAAAAGCGTCACATTTTGCATGTCGTTTTTTGGGGGTCGGAAATTTCTTCTGTCCCCAGAGCTAAAACAAAACATTTTTATGTTAAAAAGACTTTAAACAAAATGTGAAGTAAGTTGGTTAAACAAAGTGTGAAGTAAGTTAGTTAAACAAAATGTGAAGTAAGTTAGTTAAGCAAAATGTGAAGTAAGTTAGTTAAACAAAATGTGAAGTAAGTTAGTTAAACAAAATGTGAAGTAAGTTGGTTAAACAAAGTGTGAAGTAAGTTAGTAAAACAAAATGTGAAGTAAGTTAGTTAAACAAAATGTGAAGTAAGTTAGTTAAACAAAATGTGAAGTAAGTTAGTTAAACAAAATGTGAAGTAAGTTAGTTAAACAAAATGTGAAGTAAGTTAGTTAAGCAAAATGTGAAGTAAGTTACAAATAAATACGTTTTTCAAGAGAGTCTTCAACTTAATAAAAATAACAATGCGAGAGAAAATGAGCTGAATTCTTCAAGTAAAAATAATGAAAATATAAAAGTATATTATTGTAGGAATTGGAATGCTTCATCTGAAAGTACGGTGTTTCAATATTAATTTATTTTGTGATTTTTTTTTTCTTTAATTTACAACCTGGGTTTTTATTTTGCTTATGAACTTACCAAACATAAAGGAATTTTCTGATCATTATGAAAAGAACAACATTTTTTTGTCTCTTTATTAAAGAAAACACCAAATTTGGATGGTACGTCATAATTAGCCAACTGATGGTCCCATGCAAATTCCAATGGAAATCCAAACGTAAGTGCAAAAACCTACCATTTCAATTCCCGGTGGGTTCATATTATTGAAATGGAAGTTTATAAAAACATCTATATTTTGAAATGCATATATTTCATTATATTTTATTTTATGTTTATATGATCAATGATAAAGCGCGAGAAAGCTATGTGTGTCACACTTATTAAAAGAAGTTAAAGGGAACATGGGCTTTATTTTTCCTTATTCTGATAAAACGTATCTCATAAAATAATTACGAAAATCAATTTAAGATAAACATACTGAAATACACACCATTTATAGTAGTACTAGTATAATTATCCAAGCTAAATGATTATAAATACCCGTAGTTATTAAACAAGATTTAATAAAATATTATATTAGTTAGCTCTAAATACATGTTCTAATAGTTCCATTGTTCTCCTTTTGTTAATTGCTGTAATATTTCGTAATTAAATCTAATTTACCATAAAAATTCACTCCTCCCCGGCGGGGAATCGAACCCGACCTCTTATCCTTTATGTTTATAGCTATATTCTCAGGTACGCCTCACCGCAAAAACATTTACTAAACGTTTATAATTTTATTTCAATTTTCAATTCATTGCGGCAAGTTATTTTTGAAAAGATGAATACTAAACGAATATCTCCCTGCAGGAAATCAATCTACGTAACTTTTAAAGTCGATTGAAAGAATTTTACATAGTAGGTACATATAAGGTGCCTTTAGAACTACAGGAATCAGCCAAAAAAGGAAACCACAATAAACTAACTCATATATTAAACAAATAATTATGTATTACCTATTTTGCAAAGTGTGGATGTTAGAATGTGACAAAGGATGCCATTGGAACAACAGGAATAAGAAAGTGTACCAAGAATCGAAAAAAGTTTTGGAACCACATTATAACCTATATTCCCATTAATTATAACCCATTGCGGAATAGTGAAAAAACATTCTGATTTTGTATGTAGATACATTTTAAGTTTATTCAAATAAGAGCAACTAAATCGCGCGGATTAAAAAATTGACAGTTTTTTTGCAATATCTCTACTTACTTTAGTTAAAAAACGATGAGGTTTAGCGCTATAGGACCACTCTATACCAAAATAAACTAGATAACAATTCCCTACAAAACAATGTCCTATGGACTCCTAAGGACATTGAATCATTTGTCCTTAGATAAAGGACAAGATAAAGAGGAGTGCAAGTTCACAAAAGTTAAAAAATCATACATATAAATTAGTGTTTTTTGCTCAAAAGACTTCCAAAAATTGAGTGAGGTTTGTAAAGACCTAAAATGAATTAATATATGACTTTTAAACTTTTTAACCAAATTTCACTCCATTTTGTTGCCTAGAAGATGTTGTTTCTTCAGGAATAATGCATAGGACGTACCTTTCTAGCTGTTAAGTTTACAAAATATCAAAAAAGTAAACGCTTAAGCTTTCAATGGTTAAAAGGAAAACGCACTAAGGTCTGGCTGTCTCAGGGTCTTGATGCGATAGCGCGAATTAAGTTCTCCAAACTTCAGACTTCGTTTTTAAAATTCTTTATTTGACATTCTAAAATTTCATTTTATACAAATATAAAATGACTTTATACAACAACATAAAAATCTCATAAACTGAAATTATATAAATGGAGATGGCACTAATAGAACATATAAAAAGCCAATATAATACTGAATTGCTGAAAGCGATGACACTGAATAATAATAATAAGTGGCAAATGAGCACCCACACCGATTAATATAAACAATTTATGGTGACGTGTACAATCCTTCTTGTTAGTAAAGTTGGACTTACATCAGCACAATATTTATTATGTCAGCAAGTATATTTGAATATAACTCGTGGAAAGCTCGCAAGAACGTTGGCTCAAAATTAATAAATAGTTGGCCATTTTAAGGAAAACATTGATGAAATTCTGCAAAAACGACTACTACTTATACTAATTTACTTATGGGTGGGTTGGGTACCAAGTAAATTTGGTACCATGTGGCAATGATTTGCTTGGTAACCCAAGCCCCAATATTTATCAGACAAGGGTATATGTATTTGCACATTAAAGTAATTTTGGGTGTGTAACCAAGTTAAATGAGAGCCAATTTGGGCTCTAAATTTGGGAGCGCAACCCTCATAAACTCTTTAAATATTCTCGCAAACGGTTCCGGCTCATTCGATTAAATACGAATTTATCCATATATAAGTCGATTTCCCGAGAAAAAACTAGTTACTGAGGCATTATAGCTATAGCTACAAAGGATGAGAGTTCAGGTTCGATGCTGCACCGGAAAAGAACTATCATTTTTATGGTAAATTTAGATAAAATGTTTCATAAAAAATAAATGAAATCCACAAGACTAAGTAATTATGTATTAATCATTAATCAAACAGTATTCTTGCCCTGGGCAACGAATAGCCTCTATCCGTCACTGTCTATAATATCACTGTTCTGCCACTGTTTTTGTTGCTGTCGAGATGTGGAATCTTCTCCTAATGCACTTACATCTTACATGCAATTGCACTAATTAAATAAAGCTCTCCGAACTGGATTGATAGAGGAATAGAATAGGCGAATATCCGAGGCCGCCACGAAAACAGGCACCAGCAGTTGGCCAGCTAGCTAGCTATAATAAAGTGCTCCGTAGTTTACGCACAAGGCGTATCAACGACCAATAAACTTAGTGTTTTCTCGAGGCAGCTCCACGGTGGGATCCGTTTTTCTATACCAACGAGTGACATTTAAAGTTGCTCTAAACGTAGTTTGAAAATATTTGTGCTTCCAGAGTTGTAAAACGATAAGTTTTACGGTGACAATCGTAATGCAGTCCTCCTTTTTGGAAACTTCGGAGCAATTTATTATCCAAACGGTTCGTTGTACGTAATAAATAAACATAACTTTTCTTCGATCCTCAATTGATCTCCGAGCTAGAGGAAGAGAGATATTCACAAAAATACGTAAAAAGTCGTTCAAAAACAAACTCTATGCAAGATATAATGCTAAACCGTTCGTTGCACGTTAAAAATTAATGAGCCTTTTTTGTGGGAAATTTTGTTATCTTTAATTTTGACAACCACCTTGATTGGTGTCCGAGCCATAGGAAGCGAGCTATTCGCAAATAACCGATTTTGTTGACCTTTGCCCTTGAATATCTATAAACGCGACCACCATGTTTTTCAGAACGTCAAAATGAAGCGATCAAAAAAAAAAAAAAAATCCAGCTCCGATTTTTTTGGAACCAAAAACCTAAAATGACTGGACTAAACATTAAAATTAAAAATTGGATTAATACATAAAAACTAGTATTCTTTCCTCTTGCATATCGGCAACATGTCGTGGTACCTTATAATATACGGGCCCTTAGGCCCATGACAACGGGCTTAATTTTATATTTGGAAAAAAAGTAAAATTAAGGGAATTAATTTAGATATATATTTAGATAAGTTATTATATCTATTTGAAGACCAACAAATCAAAACAAACCATTATTTTTATTTTATTCTTCAGTCTTCCTTAGGTCTATAGGGTATTAATAAATTTTATTGCTACTCCATGTCTGGCTATATTTCACCTCCTTTGAGGCATCCTCAGGCCTTTATTAATCCTTCTATTATATTATAATATACATTTTTCTTCGAAAATCTAACAGCCAGTTATTTAACCGTGCGTCATGCGTCTACAATATTCTTGATGTCGATGTTGAGATTGAAGATCAATCTTCTCTCTTGAAATTTAATTTCATCTAAATTAGATTAAAGGGTAATACAATACGAATATGACACATTTTTGGGAAGGTCAAATACACCCAAACAAGAAAAAGACGAAAGAAGATTTATGGAAACATCTAGATGAAATTAAATTTCAAGAGAGAAGATTGATCTTCAATCTCAACATCGACATCAAGAATATTGTAGACGCATGACGCACGGTTAAATAACTGGCTGTTAGATTTTCAAAGAAAAATGTATATTATAATATAATAGAAGGATTAATAAAGGCCTGAGGATGCCTCAAAGGAGGTGAAATATAGCCAGACATGGAGTAGCAATAAAATTTATTCATACCCTATAGACCTAAGGAAGACTGAAGAATAAATTAGATTAAAGGGTAATACAATACGAATAATTTTTATTGAAATAAAGGTGGTTGCCTTAGCTTGGCAATAAAAATCATTTCGAGGTGCGTCGTCGGGACACTACTCGCTTATTAAAATGATAAGTAATAAATAAACACCATTATCCCAGAAATACATCTAACTTCCACACATAACGAAAATTTTAACATTGAGTACATATGAGGGTGTGGAAGGGGCGGCAAAATGTGCTTTTGCCCCCCCCCCCCCCCTGAGAAAAAACCTAGATCCGGCACTGTATATTGCATATTGTTGTGGTGTTGTAAGACAACACCATGCCCTTACGAAATCCGGTGCCAAAGCCAAAATGTTTTAAAAATAAGTGAAATAATAAGTGGTATAAGTGAATTATACAGTGGTAAGTGGTATACCCAAAATTACAATTTAGAGTTTAGATCATTACAGGCCTTTAAGAGATATTATCTAAAGCACAATTTATTATCATTATTCATATATTAAGTTTTTTTTTTTCCTATAGCACAAATAATATACGGGTGATACAAAAGTTCGGCAACGGCTTAATATCTCCGGTTATAATTGAGATATTAAGTTCCGGTTTGCGGGTATCTTAATAATTTGTAAAAAACTACTTGTTTGGTGGGTAATCATTTTTTCCGCCATATTGGATTCAACTTTGAAATTTTAAATTGGAACACCCATAAAGTGATACATTTTTGGAAAGGTCTTGAAAAAAGAAAACATTTAACGCAAACCCGAGCTTTCTATCTACTTCTGTTTCAAAATGGCGGACAATCAAAGTTAAAAAAATCACTCTTTTTTTTCTTATCCTCAATAGTTTAGTTAGAAATAAAAAAATCGGGCCGAGACAACTCAGACTAACTTTCTCATATAATCTCTGTCCCAGATCCCAGAAAACCTAGTTCGTTATAAAGTCATAGTTTCCGAGATATTGATGAAAAATAAATCTCATTTGGTTGAAAATCGAAAACAAAAAGTAAACAACCACCTGTTGCACACATTTTAACCCTAGAAAGCTAACCTGGAGTCAAAATGACTCCCATTTTTTTTTCAACTACGAATGCACGGTGTCTGTAAAACACAGAACTCCCACATCTTAGCTATGCTATCTCCCACCCTTGAATGGTCCTTCTACACTTCTATCAGTTTCACATTCAGATTCTAAAGAGGACATATCGTTTGTTTTTCTGCAGTCACGGAGTCATTTTGACTCCTGTTTAGTCTTACACGTAAATATTTTGTAGGTCATTTTGACGCAGAATAGTATTTTTTAGAATAGTATGTCGTGTTATTGTTTATTTTGGCATTTAAAATCTTATAAATTAAATATTATATAACTTTTAATTCAATTTATTTCAAATTAAAGGTAATATAATTGTAATTTATTCATTTATAAGTATAAATTGTTATATTTTTTTTTTATCGTTATATGTCTAAATTATATAAAGTTAATAGAATATGAATATAGTCAAATAATGGAGAAAAAATACAATGATCTAAACGACATTTATCACTTGATGAAGGAATTGACCGATTCAGATACCGATTATGAAAAAGAGCGTATTCGACAATAATGGTGACGGTTGTGATTTGGACCCTGATTTGAAAATAGAAAATGCCTTTTTTGATCCCATCAGCGATGATGAGGAAAATGATAAATTAATTGAAACAATTCACGAAATAGAAAAACCAAAGGAAAGGAAAGAAAAAAGTTACATAAAAAAAAGTAAATAAAACCACTCCGGTAGATAACAATACCGGATATGTAATAGTAGTCCAGATTGAAAAACCGGAATTAAAAGGAAAAAATTGTGTTTTTATGGCAAACAAAGCACCCAAGTGTCCCATCAACTAGCACAAAAACGTGTTAAAAAAATATTGTACATATTAGGCCTTTATATTTTAATAAAATTGGGTATAATAGATTTGGGAGTCAATATGACTCAAGGTTAGTCTTAAGAGGTTAAAAAATATGGTTAGCGTTCTAGGGTTTTAAATAATAATAAATTAACTAAGCATCACGTAGGTTTATCATTGAAGCGAGCTTAATGCAATAAATATTTACTTTTATGTTCATGTTTCCTGGGATCTGGGGCCGAGATTATATGACAAAGTTTGTTTGAGTTGTCTCGGACCGATTTTTTTATATCTAACTAAACTATTGAAAATAAAAAAAAAAAATTAAACTTTGAGTGTCCGCCATTTTAGAACGGGAGTAGATAGAACGCTCGGGTTTGCGTTAAATGTTTTCTTTTTTTAATGGCTTTCCAAAAATGTATCACTTTATAGGTGGTTCAATTTAAAATTACAAAGTTGAATCCAATATGGCGGCAACAAATATGGCGGAAAAAATTATTAGCCACCAAAAAAGTAGTTTTTTACAAATTATTAAGATACCCTCAAACGGGAACTTAATATCTCAATTATAACCGGAGATATTAAGCCGTTGCCGAACTTTTGGATCACCCTGTATATTTCAACCCGCTTTTCATTAATAAATAATGTTTTTTTCTTCACGACAATTCTAGTTAACTTTTAATTTTTGGGATATTATGTTGTTTATAGCAAATGCATTAATGCAAGTCCAGGCGTCGTCATTTCGAAACCATTTTGGCTCGCAGACTGAAAGTTTGCTTGCTCTTTTATAGGCTTTTTATCTTTCTTCTTTATTATAATTTTAACTATATTTTTTTTTTTATCTGTTTAGATTTACACCATGCATCTTGCATCAGACCATGCCACGATTTAGATTGGCCTATGATATGCAGATTCAAACTGATCTTCGAACACCACCAAACAATGGGAGGGTAAGTTAAAGATATTAAGACAAAAGTAACTCTACAAAGAATTTAATAATACATTATTTTAAAGATGTTAAGCGCCTTTGACTCTCTCACCAAACGTCCACCCGTTCACTCAAATCACTTTCCTAGTGATGGATAAATTATTACATATAATTTAACTAGACGGTAATTTTAAATAACAATACATAAAGGGTGTCCCAGTTATTTTGCATCACCCATAAATCTTTTTTGCTTTGGAAGGTACAAAGAATTGTGACTTTTTTTAAAATCACATGTTCTCTAACATTTTTTCAACCTGATGTTTTTCACTTACTTTAAATTAAAGCATACAGCTTTTATATTTTTTAAAAACATATATATCTTTGGTGAATTATAACTGGTCAAACAAGTGAAATCGGTTTAAATCAAATATATACATTTTTGGAAATACGCGAAAATAAAGTCGCCCCCGACGACAATCAGGTTTAAAAAAGTGTTACATGCCAAAAAAAAAAAAAAAAAAACGCTAAAAAATAACCCAACTCAAAATTAACAAAATTTTTCTATCTTCGAAAACCAAAAATATAAATTGGTGATAACTGGGACACTTGTGTTTGTGAATAGTGTACTGTTGTTGTTGTGAATGGAGTAGGAGAGGAGAGGGAGAAGAAGGGAGAGAAATAGGGGGAAGGTGATGTGTCTCCCAGGCCTTGTAAACTACAGAAACCTTCATCACACCACAGTTGACCACAGCACATTATATAAGTCACTCAAGTCTTATTCTCATATGAAGTTATATAGCTTTAGCCTTGTTCTAGGACATTTTGTTTGTGACGTGCCCGTTAATTACTCGCTAATGCCTACAAATACATACAATATATTACATCTATTATAAACATAATACTATATAAATTTTGATCGTTTCATTGACCAAGGTTGGTGCTTAGTGTTTTAAAAAAGTTTTTTTTGTGTTTAATAGTAAATATATAACTTACACACATTTTACTTTAATGGACCAGTATTTTTTTTTTGTAACTATTATATTTATTAGTGTTCGAGCAGTGTCTAGAAGAACCATATGATTCAAAAAATGAAATAAAGACTTCGTATAAGGTGTTAAACAATTTTATATTTTTTAAAAAAAATCTGTAATAGATTTCAGTTTTCACTCTTAGCTAGATATTTAATGCTTGATAATTAATTATGCTGCAACAAAAGTTAACTTCGTTATCCTCTTCAGCAGCTTATCAATATTTTGATAAAAATAATAATTCATTTCCAATGGACTATGCAAATCCAATTATATTAAAAAGTGTGTATAGCAATCAAGACATGGGTTCATCTATAAGCTTTTGCTTTGAATTAGATTCAAATTTATTAAATGAGAATAAAGATACTACAGCTGGCAAGATTTTTCAGTGGACATTTGAAGTTGCTAGGATAAAATGGTCTTTGGGTATTTTCCCCATAGGAATTAATACAGAACATCATGGTTTCACGTCAATTTTTCTTTACAGAAAACTAGATAATAATAACCCTGCATCTTATAAAAATATCAGCGTATATTTTTCATTTGACTACTATTCTGATAGAGTATACAACTTTATTTTTGCTAATGGTACTGCCTGTGGGTTCAGCAGGTGGGGGGAAAATGTATGTTCTAAAATGAGTGGTAGATTTGTAATGATGTATGCTTTTGAAGAATTATGTCAACCACTCTCTAATAATTTAAATACAATCTCTTTTATGGATACAATGCCAAGAAACACCGATGTTCTATGTACAAAGCCTTATGATGTAGAAATGAGAGGTGAAGGGTGTACTTACTATTTTCTTAGTGAATTCTTATCAGCCAAAAGTATATTTTTTCCAACTCTACCAAAAGTCAGCTCTGAAACTCGAGAGATACAAATGGTTAACATACCCAATGCTTCTTCCAGTCTAATGAAATGTATTATTTCATACATAATGAAGGGTAGCATTGAACTAAAGGTTGAAACTATTGAGATGGTATGTGAAGTGGCTACATGTCTTGACTTAACAGATTTAAAATTGGCTTGTGAATTTATGATATTATTTTCAGACTCAATTAAAAATGATGTTATAAAAGTTTTAGCATTAGCTTACAACTCTGATTTGAAAATTATTAAGTATGAATGTCTAAAAAGTATGGTGATGAATTTAAATTCTATTTTTGTATTACCAGACTGGAAAATTGTAAAGCATAACCATCCTAATGTCTTATTAGATATTACGAAACATCTTGCATTAACAAAATCTGTTACTAATAAACCTGATGATAGATTTTGTCAATATGGTGGATTTGTTGGCAATTCATCTTGTATACTTGGCTGTTCAAAAACAGTATTACATGCTTATGATGTTTCTAATGAAGAATTGTCCGGTGTACTTGTCAAGCTTACATTTGAAATACCTCTCACTAATTTGAATGAAACAAATATATATTCGTTTCAAGCCGGAGAAACTAAATGGTCCTTGCGCATATTTAAAAACATAAAAAGTAAAGATTACGTGTCAATATGCCTCTGCAACAGATCTACTGGGAAAGCTTCAGTTGACTTCATATTGGACAGTGATCAAGACAATGCTTACTTTCATGAATTTTCTGGGGAAGAAAACTGGGGTTTTCCTAAATGGAAATCAATCAGTGACTTGAAAAGTGGTTTAGTAACTGTAAAATTTGTTATGCGACAAAGAAAAGAAGATTTTAAACAGATGGAAAGTGGTAAAGAAACAAATACTGTCTATAGAGTTAGTCAACCATTCAATGAAATTCCTAATTTAAATTTCATGTCACCTCACAACATATTGCTTATTGGAGATGGATGGGAATACAATGTGCACAGAGAAATGCTTACTGCTCAAAGCCCTGTTTTTGCTGCCATGTTCTCTCATGATACAAAAGAAAATAAAGAGAAAACTATTAACATCAGTGATATCAGTTCAGTCACAATTAAAGCTATACTTTCTTTTTTTTATACCTGTAGAATAGAAATATATGATGAAACAGTGATCAAAATTTGTGCAGCAGCAGATAAATACCTCCTTGACTCAATCAAATTGGCATGTGAGCATGTGCTCTGTAATACCTTGACTGTTGAAACTGCGTCTAATCGGTATATGTGTGCTGAAATGTACAATTTAGCAATTTTAAAATATACCTGTATACAATTTATTATGAAGAATTTCAATGCAGTGACACAAACGGAAGGATGGGTTCATCTAACAAACCAACCTACTTTAATAGAAAATTTACTACTCTCTTTAGAAGTATTTGGACAATTTCAGTCTATATAATATTATTGTTTCAAAAAATTGTTATTTAACAATATTTTAAAATAAAAATAACTTTTACATTTTTTTTTTTTTTGGTCCTATTTCTATAGCAATTGTTAGAAAAAATGTATATACTTTTTTTTTTAATTGCATAATATTTTTAAATTAAATAATTTATTTTTTAATTGAATAATTTATTTTTTGGCTACTATTTAATAATATCTTAACTAGTTAGTGTGTATTTTAGGGTGGTAAAAATGATTATTATCTCTTGCCATTCCACAAATTGACAAAATTAGTGCTAATAATTTCATTACTTATTACATTTAAGGCTGCACCTACATTGGATGTCTGCTGATCCCACGTCGGGCGACCGCCATACGACGTCGGGAGAAAAACAAACCCCAAGGTTTTAATCTAGGTGCCTAAATTGGAGGGGTAGGCCCAATCCGATGATAACCTTCGACTCCCGATATCAGGCCGATGGAACAGCCGGCCAAACATGTTTGTTTGATATCTAAATCCGGCGACGCCCGACGCACACAATGACAACCACATGTACCCATACCCTGAAGTTAGATTGGCTAGTTAGTTCGTCTTTGATGCCTTCAAGGATATAATTAAACGTTTCTATTGTCATGCAGTGTAGTCCTTGAATTTATCGTGGTGAATTCTCATAGTTAGGCAAGTTTTAAAAAAGGTGCACCCATTTTTTTTCTTTTTCGTCTCTTATTAAGGAGAACGTTGTTCTCCAACAGAAGCCAAAACAAAAAGTTGACCTCAGAGTCACTCATATTAACTTAACTTTCACAACACAACTGCTTCCATTGCGTGATGGGGAGTAACTGCATCCAGTGTAGGTCCGTGCGGTTGGGCGACATTGGATCCAATGTAGGCACTCTCGTCAGGAGTCGTCAGATCAGATTATCGGCCGACATCAGGTCGGGAGAAATACGGATCCAATGTAGGTGTAGCCTTAGTGTGAGTGTAACTGACATACAGGTAGACTTGGTTCAACTCTTTCAACATAACTAATCTCAATACATTAATTTATACCTCAAGACTTATTACTATACATTTTTTCTTCCTATTAAATTCATTTTAAGCTCCGATGTATCAGTTGATACAATAAAAGTTAAAATTAAAAATAAAAACAGCAGACTTAAAGTCCATTTGGGATGAGCGTTAATTTTGTAACAGCACAGAAAAATAAAAAAAATGGGGCCTATGAGAGCTCAAGATTTTGAAGTCTTAAAGGTCAGACCAACTAGGCAAACAAAAGTGTCACTAGTAGAGAGACGAGACCCTTAGGATAACCCAGAGATATAACCCATGGTGTAATACCCTACGATGGCATACTAGACAGCTACAAGAAATAAGGTGCATGATATTTTTAAAAAAAATTGTCCTCAGGTGGTGTGGAGACTGTCCTAAAAATATAACAGATTGCTTTAAGTCTGAATGTATTTTAGCAGATGGGAATACTGCTAAGATAGTAGCTGTCAACAAACAGTTACCAGGACTCAGTATGCAGGTAAATAAACTCAAGTCAAGTTAACTCAGTCAATTAAATTAAAAAAATATATACTTAATAAACCATTTACACACATATAGTGTGTGCCCTCCAGCTGATAAGTATCTAACAAAAATCTTGAAAGTGCTTTTTTGAATTTAAAAAAAAGTAGGATAGTTTGAGGAGTTTAGGATTTAATATTCTGGGGGTTCAGGGTTGAAAATAAAAATCCTGGTTAAGAGATGAAATATTATATATATTTTAAAGTTTTTCTCTGGGATCCCAAATTGATATAGACACTTTTCACTCAGTCATGGATAAATGTTATAAGCTATTATACTTTATAACATAAAGTACATCATATTTATTATATGAATATTCATATTCTTTGATACTTTTTAAGAACAAGCTAAATCAACCTGAAATCATACTATTATTACTCCATTAGATGCATTTTAATACTCAGTTTTAATGCTGAGAAAACATTTAGTGAAGAAAGTTGTGGTGTAATAAAATATTTTATCTCCTAAACTCAAAACTTTTATTTCCTAGCAAACTTTAGCTTATTTTAATTATAATTATAGTTTACTTACTAGTATGGCAGAATAATATATATATTTTTTTAATAATATTTTTTTTTTTTTATTATCAAACAATTCAAAATAATTACATTATTATTATTTTTAATATTTGGTTCTTATACATATCATTTAAGTTTCATTGAGCTGTGAATAATTTTAATTTGCTTCATAGATCAAATTATAACAAATTAAAAAAAAAAAAGAATCATAAGAATAATAAGATATTGATTTTCATATAAAAATACAGTTATCCCTTGTTATCAGGAGACTAATAATAATCCATTATTATGTACACATGGAGTTGAAGAAAAAGAGGTGGTGGAACTGGATCTAGGAATTTTGACAACTGCATTTGAGATTTTTCTTTTTATTATATGTATCTGTTGTCCCTCTTTCAGAGCTCACTTTCAGAGATGGGTACTTGATATAGTACGATTTAGTTATCATATTTGTGTTTTGATTTTAATTATTTAAAAAAAAAAAAAAAATAATTGAAACTTTCTTGGGCTCTCAAGTAAAATTAAAATTTTTACAAATAGACAATATTTTCCCACAACAACTGCAGGTGGATTACTGTATTTCTTTAAAAGAGTATTAGCGTAAAAAGTATGAAATTGGTGGTAAAAAAGGTAATCACAAGAAAACTCAATAAATTAAAAGATAAAAAAAAAAAATGTGAGACGCAAAAAAGCTCTTTATTTAAATTTATGTCCCAACCTTTATTCTACAAGGCAGAATTAATATAATTAGGGCCTCATAGATCCTTCTCGAAACTCATATACCGAGCGTGATGTGTCTGTCCGTCTGTCGCTCTTTGGTTCATATCACCTGAAACGGTTAAGCTAAAAAGTTGAAATTTGAAATATTGGCATAACTTTTTGACCTACACATAGGAAAAATATAGCGAAGATGCTCATGCGTTAATATTAATAAAATTAAGCATATTAATATAATTAATATGCTCATGCACAATTCGCTAAAAAGTGTTAAAAAATTCAAATATTTTAATTTTGCATTCTTTATTGGTTTAATGAGTTAAAATGTGACCCAACAGTTTTGAAATAAATTCTTGCAAATACCTTATAATGGACTGATGGATATAACAGGGGAAAATTCCCAATTTTTATAAATTGCAAATTTAGTGTGCACACAGTGAGACCAAATTATTATTATTTTTTTTTAATTTTGAGAGGGGTATCAATTTAAAGCTCCAGACGAATAGGTTACAAATATAATATATAATACTTGTTTAAATTTTGCATTCCTTATTGGTTTTATGAGTTAAAATATACCCTAAAACAACCCTTAATGCAAATACCTTATTATAGGGCGATGAAAATTCCCCGAAAAAATTTAATTTACCTTGTTGTCATTACCGATAATAAAACATTGTGACCCCCCTGGGGAATCGAACCAGGGACCCTTTAATTATTTATTTGATATTTGGGGCCTTCCCTCAGAACAGAATGGGGAAATAAAAAAATGTTATTTCATAATATAATAACTATATGCTTAATAATCTATGAAACCCTACAAAGTATTTGGATTCAAGTACTTTCCTGAGATTTTTTTTTTTATTATATTAATAAAAGTAGTTGGCTTAATCAAAAAGTATAAGTTTTATTCCCCTTGAAATTAACCCTCTCTACTCAGGCTTGACATGAAGAATCAAAATGCAGCCTCATTTTCGTAGCTTCAAAACTCACACATATTATTTCACACTATAGATTGGGAAAACTAGTTTTAAATGGCTAAATATTTTTATAAGGTTAACTGTGGTCTGCAAACCGATAAGCACATTATGGGATTTATTATAAATGGTCATATTGAGGCAGCTGTAACTAGTAGATAATCCTGATTTGTTGTATAAAGTCAGATAAGTGGTCTCTTTCCCCAACCATTTTGATCTCATGGCACACTAATCCCAACCTACAGTTAGCCGTAGCACACTTGACACTAATTGACTGATATTGTGACTAATATTAACAGAGTAGTGTGTATATTTGGGTTAGTAAAACTCATGTAAAATCATATTCTAATTTAATACAAATCTTATATTGATTGATGTGGAAACAGAAACATGTTTGTTTAACATAAACATACACCTATTCCAAACTTTGATCATTGTTAATTAGGCTTTCTATGAAATTTCACAGCTCATCTATAAAGCCCTCAAGGCACACCAATGTGCCGCAACACACTGGTTGGCAAACCTACTTTGATTAAAATTAATAAGTTTATCAGTTCTGTTCGTTGTATTTTTAAAAAGCATAAAATGTTTTACTTCAATAAAGAACAAAAAAAAAAAAAAAATATTAGCTCTTCTCAAAGGTGATATATATTATCATAATTAAGGCCTTCATTTTAACTTTGCACTCATCAGATTTTAACTTTAACCCAAGATAAAGGAAGATTGAACAACCAGTTAAACTTAATCAACCTTACAAAAATGTTAGGGAATTTACCAACCAAAAGTTGAAAAATTCGGCAGACAATGAAGATTTGGAAGTTAAACAAATAAAAAAAAAAAACTAGTATAACAGATTTAAAATTGCTAAATTTCTGATAAAAGAAAACAAAAAGTCATACAATTTCTTTGTTTTTGAATAATCAAAATGACTGCAATATATGTAATAGAACCACAAAATTATTTAAGGCACATTAATAATAATAATAGAGTTAAAATAAGAGGAACATGTAATGCACTTTATCACAAACACAGGTTGCCTACATCTTTACAGAGGCTACCAAAAATTAGGCCTGAACGCAGGTTCTAATATTCACCATGTCAAGCATTTCCAGAAAAACCGAATGACATTTTTTGACGCACCTTACACAGTACTTTCAAAATAATTTAAACAATGCACATTATGCACATTTTAAAGAAACTTAATTTGATAATAGGTAAATCATAGAAATACTACTCTATTGACTAATTAAATAATGAAATAATTAAAGGTTTGCGAGAATGACATAATAGTGGTGGAAGTAGAGAATCGAGTAGCAGGAGGTGCTTTAGCGGTGCACTGGGCTGGTCAGCCGCAAATAGGAACACCTTACATGGATGGAGTTCCTATGATCACGCAATGTCCAATACAGCCTTACACTACATTCCAATATAAATTCAGGGCCAATCAGCATGGAACTCATTTCTGGAAAGCACATACAGGTATATAGTTAAAATAGTTTAATTATAAAATTTATATGATTAGTTGTTTCTACTTATGTTTTGGTACTAACTCGTAGTAAGTAAAACTGATAAAAAAAAGTAAATTTGATCAGTTTATTTTTTTTTTTTAAAAAAAAACCTAAATAGCTAATGTTCAAGACAGAATGAATTCGACCACTTAATTGGTAATTTCTCTCCTTTAGCTTAACTGACAATGGCATTTAAAGAATAGAAAAGGAGTTCATAACAGTATTGGACATTTTATCGACCAAATAATGTAAGTAACCAAAAATCATTTGTTGTAGTTCCAACATTGCTTTTTGTAAGAAAATGAATCAATTATAGTTTACTATCAATACTTAATGGACAAACAAAATAATACATATATACAGGGTGGTCCAAAAGTCTCCCTCCCCCTCTTAACTTTTGAACGGTTTGAGATAATGAATGAAACTTGGGGGATCCATACCATGGGTGGTTGCCCATGCCCATAGTATGCAATTGCATGAAAACAAACTTCTCTTTAGATGGTACAGATCCCCTATGTTCCATTAATTTATTTCACACCGTTTAGATTTTATAACGATAAAAGTGTTATTTTTTACTACTGTCGGAAGGGTTATTTTGCTACCTTTGCCTCCCTATAGAGCAAAATATTGGAGATAGAGAAAAAAGTTTCAAGTAAAATTTTATTATTTTTCACCGTAGAATCCAAATATGCTATCAAAAATATACATTCCAATTTGAAATTTTAACGTTGGGGGCCTGGGGGTAAAGTGGGTGGTTGCCCCTAGCGCTCGATTGCAAGAAACCAAACTTCCCTATACATGGTACGGATCCCCCAAGTTTCATTAATTTATCTCAAACCGTTCAAAAGTTAAGAGGGGGGGGGGGACTTTTGGACTACCCTGAATAATAAACTTTTTTAAATTATTTTTATTTAGATATACTTAGCCAGAAAATCATTTGGGTTTCTCATATTTCCTAAAAAGAATTACACTTGAATATAGTAGATAACAACATATAATAAAAGCCACAGTTTTTATTGCCCAGATCGCTTTTCTATGGCAAATTTTGTAATAACATAATTTTCATTTTTCAAACAGATTCAACTTTAAAAATTATATTTCTTAAATCAATAAATATGTTCATAAACACAAAACATAAAGTACAAATGAAACCTAGTGGAGTGATAATTAACTCAATGGGTTAATTCTAATAAAATTGAAATTGGTTTCACATACTATATTAGTAACAGTCGTAGTTTATAGGCTTCACAATGTGTTTAATTTATAAGATGCTTGAAACATTCCTAAAACCAAGCACAAATCATTCTTCAAACACTGACATACCTGGTGGGTTCAAGACAGAGAGGTGAAAAATGTTTTAGTCAAATGGTATCATTGAGTGATAATGATCCCTAAAAAGAATGTCTAAAATAAATTATAAAATATAAAATTTAAGAAGTTTTCAAATACATCACAACTAGTTGCCACCAACTTCCTAGTCAAATTTAATAAAGTGAGCATGGATAAAAATTTTACAAATGACCTATCAATAGAAAAATATATATATATATTTTGGGAATTGGTCAATAAAAATCTGGTTTTAACAAACATAATAATTTTTTTTTAATTTGGACTTCATGGCAAATAAAATAGAATTTTGAATTTCATATGATTTACCAATGAGGAAGGTTATTTGAAATTTTGTTTGATGACAACACTTATTCATAATTTGGATAAAATATAAAGAAAAATACATGTTATTATAAGGCTTTTTCATGTAAAAGGTAATGAACTTCTGGACAACACATTTGGAGCAATAATAGTGCGTAGATCAGAACGAGTTGAAGTAATGGGGGAATTTTATGATGAAGACAGACCAGAACATTTCTTACTCATCAGTGAATGGATTAGTCCAGGAGCTTCTTCTAGTTTACCAACCATTCTTATAAATGGCATCAGTTCCAAATTGGTAATCCATTAATAACATAAGCTCTTCTTATACTATAAAAATATTTGTATGAAAAATGTTATAACTATCATAAAAAATTAATGTTAATACTTAGATTTTTATAATAAATATTAATATGTAAATACTAATAATACAGTTTTCAGTCAAAAACATAAAAACTAACTGGAACTATTGTCTATTCAATCATAAATATTTCTGGTTAGATTTATTTAAGAATATTAATTAATCTTAGGATTTCTGTTTTAATATTATTTACAGGAGGAGTTAGTTCCAAGACTGAAGATTGAGCGAGGTAAGAAGTACAGGATTCGAGTGGCATATACTCATGGAGTTACAAGTTGTCCAGTTTTTCTGTCTATTAGTGGTCACACCATGCTTGTCATAGCTTTAGATGGACACTACATAATGCCAAGAAATACTTCATCGATTCTTTTGGCTCCAGGTTAATCAATACTTTTAATTATTTATAAAATACCACTTAAAAGTGCCTTGATAAAATTGATCAGTTGTTAGTTGTCAGAAAAAAGAGGCAATAATGACAAGTTAAAATATATGTAACCATTTAAAATTAGTACACAAAAAAAATTTGTTGAAATTGTTAACCCAGCATCACTTTCTCTCAATTCTAATTGTTTTATTATTTCAAATATTATAAATGCATTTAAAGATATATTGACTAAAAATAAACCTCCACCAGTTACCGGTTTCTTTTTTCACCAGTTTATAAATATTGATAGAGGTAAAATAAATACATAAACAATTCCTAAATCTGTCCAATGTCAAGGGAGCAAAATATGCATAAATTTAAGAATTTTCACATCTATTTAAAATATTAACATCAAAGTACTTTTCCTATTATTGTAGTGTCATTATAGAGTAGAGAGATCTATTTCATACATTCATAAATGATTTTTGTGGTAATTATAGAGTAAAATGTTTTTGGGAACCAACAGATATGTATGTTGTATTTAAGCTCTGAGTCAATCACAGAAAAAGCTAAAAACTGATGCCTTATATATATATATCACATTCATACAACAATATTTCTGTTCTGGGGAGAGATAATTTATTTTAATCCTGTAAGATACCCACATAGACACTCCTACATTATATCACAATAAACATATATAATATCACAATAATACATTATATCAACAATAATACATTATATCACAATAAGGGTGATAAACCATTTTTTCTATTTTTTTTTTTTTTTATTTGGTCTGCCGTTAAAACTCTAGATGAGTCTTTGCCTTAAGAACAATTTGCTAAAGTTATAAACCCTTCGGTTGTATTTAATTTCAGTTTAAATTTTAGAAATATCAATATTTATTGTTTTTATAGGCCATAAAGACTTAAAGGAGTTAACAGCTGGTTCTTAGATACCAACAAAAATAAACAAAAAGAGGGGGGAAAAATAAAAAATAATAATAAGTTTCATTCTGTTATGAGATTATCCAGTATCAAACTGATTTTTTTTTCTTTTTTATTAAATTAAACTCTATCTAACTTTCTTTTTTTTATAATAAAATTATATTTCAGGAGAGAGATTTGACTTTGTTCTGTCAGCAAATAGAATAGAAAAAGATTACAGTATAAGAGTAGAATCAAACTGCACTGAAAAGATTGGCCTGGCAAAATTAGAATACAACACTACAAGTCTCACTGAACAGGAGTCAGAACCACCAAAAGTCCTTAAATTATCAAAGGTTAACTTTTATAATATTTTATAAATTTGTCTATAATGCAAAAAAGTGTAGATGATGCTAGATTAAAAAAATCCCATAGCTAGTTTATCTGAGAGAATAAATAAAGTCATAAGACTTAAGTAGGCTGCCAACAGTGGAGGTTGCTAAGCCTAGAGCCTGTTATATAAAGGGTGAAAATCATGATCTGCCACTTTTTACTTTCTCGCCCTTTTTAGAGAAAAAGTAAGAATCCAAAAAATAAATTTGTCCCTGCTAAAACTGAAATGTTAACAACCACCACGCCTTGTGTGTTGAACACTTTATAAGAATGTTTAATATTAATTTTATTACATTGGGATTTAAATCCAATATCATATTGCATATTATGTATGAGAAGGTTTTTTTTACAAGACATACCTACAAAAAAGGGGTTAATATGAAATCCTAGGTTATTAATAAATGTTAATCATATGTATTTCAGTTTTTTATTTTTACTCTTTGAATTTTATGGCTGATAAATATATGATCTATATTTAAGGCTATTCAATACTAAAGGCATTAAATCCTCGCATCTATTACAGGTTATATCAACAGTCACAAGACAAATGTGCCAGTCTTCAGACGGAGTTCTTTGTCTTCAGCATATAGAGTCGCAAAAAAAGATGCCATCCTATCTAGAAACAGTAGACACTAAATTATTTCTTCCATTTGACCTAGTCAGAACCCCAGGTAAGAGATTTTAAATAAATAAATGATCATAACTAAACAAAACAAATATAAATATTTGTGTGTGCCTAAGATATCATTAATTTAACAAGGGATTGCTCAAGCAAAAATTCACAACTAAGTTGTAAAGATTTAAAATATTTAATGATTAAAACAAGTCAAATGCTCTTGACCATTCTTCTTCCTAGTAAACTAACACCACTAAGGTGCAGATGCAGGTTGAGGATTCAAGCACACCTAGGACTGTTTGCTTTTACCTGCTTATTAGTAACTTTTTAAATGTATTCTCTACAGTCAGTAAAGCTCTGGTTTCCTAGTGGTTTCTATTGGTTTCCTATTGATAATAAACTAAAGGAAAAAAATAAAAGCTCACTTTTGCGATATTCGACCCCTCTTTGGGTCATCTTCAGTCTGACTAGAAGATTACTATTTCATCCTGTTGTTGCTAAAATATTAATTTTCCTCTAACCTAGGTGGGTATTGTCAATAGTTTGGGATGTTTTTTTCTAAAATTCCACAGATATGCTATGATTGCCACTATTGTTATATGTATTAAAATTCAACCAAATTTATTAAAAAATTAAAAGCACTTTTACTTCACCCAATATAACTTCTCAAGTCCAATTGGTTTCCTGTTATATAGCGGCCGCAATCTAGTGGTCATATCGTCACTGTGGTGGACGAAAAAATTATGGCCATCTTAACAGTAGCGGCCATAATCAAGCGACCGTAATATGGCAGGGGATGACGTCCCTTTGGTGGAGGTAAAATTACGGCCGTACTTAATGGGGATCAGATATGTCAACTTAAAATTACATTGAGAGTCTCTTGATTCATGACAAATCAATCGATATTTTGTCAGCATCACTGTTTTACATCGTTTGTACTCATTTTATTGTATAAAATGTTTAACACTACAAGAAAAAAATGTTGAAAAACTATTTCACCACTAGAGGTCATAAAAAAGACGTCACCGCTATTTAACGTTCTCCTTTGACACTGTGGCTGTCAACGCTCCCTAGACAACCAACATTATGTAGTTTATACTGTTGACGTTTGTGGCGCAGAAGTTGTGCGTCACAACTGCTAGATTACAGCCTCTATATAACGGCACTACTCTCCTAGGAAACTTAAGCTTAAACAAATAATTTAGGTTAAATGAAAAATAAAAACCAACTAAAGGTATGTTTTTCTAGTCCAGGGTTCACACTTAAAATTTGATTTTGATTTCCCTGACATCCCCTGATTTTCCCTGACTATGTTGATCATTTTTCCCTGACAAATGAAAAAAAAAGAAAATAATAACAATCTCGTAAATTTAACGGAAATATTTATTCACACTATTTGTTTATCCACTTAAAGTAATGTAAAACCTTAATAAACATTAAAAAGTCACCACAGTTTAATCTTGTTAATTAAAGTAAAAATATTAAGAAAAGAGTTTTTTTTCCTTTAAATAAAATGCACTCATAAATACCTAAAATGTAGAATTTAACAGTTAGTAACTAATATACCTAATATAGTTAAATATTTTTTAAAAAAATTACAAAATATGGCCCCCTCAATATGATTAGTTGAGCTTAGAGATGTAAAAAACGTTTTTTTCTGGTGAAGTTTTTTTTTCTAATTAAAAATTTGGTTTTTTTCATGAGCCTATTTTTTTACTGTAAAAGAAAGTATGTTTTTAATTGCTCATCTTCAAAATACTTTTAATTATTATTTTACTTTAAAAATACAATGTATATATGTCCAAGAATTTTTTTAACATTCAACATTAATATAAAATATTTTTGATGAAAAAAAAAAAAAAATGTATATATACTCGTATATTTACTTGTCATAATAATCTCCACCACTAACGTAGTCGAAATAAAGTAACTGATCTTTATTGCCAACTTTTTGATTTTGTACTATACAAATTTACTCAAATTTGATTAATCAATCAATAATATAAACTTGTTAAAACATTTTATTTGATAATAAGATTATAATATATTATCTAATAAATCAAATTATGTAATTCAATTTAATTCTATCTGAGCTCATTAAACAAAATAGACTTCGTTATTTTATTTTTTTTTAATAAAAGTTAGTTTCACCCTGGTGAACTGTGGGTGAACTGATTAAATTGACTAACCATTTTATAAATTAATAATTTAATTCTTATAAACCGGAGCCAATATCCGAGGACAAGATATTATGCAAGTTGTGTAACCGCATATACTTTGTTTCTTCTTCAGAATTTTGTTTCTTATATCAGAGTTAAATAACCTACGAGTATATGGTTATAAAAAATAGTTAAACAAATTTATCTGAAAAAATTTGATGTCAAAAAAACGAGGGGCTTGTTTGTTTATAGTTTATTTAATTGACAAATTTTGTTTCCCTGACTTTTGGCTTATTTTACCTAAAGTTTGCTTATTTTCCCTGATTTTAGGGTTATTTCAGAAAGTTTCCCTGACTTTCCCTGACCTCGATTTTTTTCCCTGACATTCCCTGATTTTCCCTGACTTTCCAGGTCAGTGTGAACCCTGTAGTCGTGACTCTAGTAATTGAGGCTGTGTGATTGGTTCCCAGGGGTTTCTTCAAATAGGAGAAACCGCACAGCACCCATCGCTCAGCGACCATTGCTCAGTGATTATCGCTCAGCGTCTATCGCTGGAGTCGCATTTAGGAAAACGTACCTAAGTCATGTCAGGAATCAACATATAACCTCCAAAATATAATCAGATGCTCTAAATAATAATTGGAGCTATAAGAAAAGCCTTGTCAAAGTTCTCCAATAATTTAATCCTAGAATTGAGGTAAAGGATTTGTAAAGCATATAGCAATTTTTTTTTTTTTTTTTTTTTTTAATAATTCATATTAATTAAGATAAAAAATAAGGCATTTGGGTACCACCCTTTTTATCGGGTGAGGTCAGGTTTGCTCAATGGATCTAAGTGGTCTATCTTTGGGGTTTAGATCCACAGCCTTCCAGCTAAATGTAGATTCAACTCTTGGGTTAAGGTAAAAAAGGTACCATCCTTTATAAAGATGATTATATAGAACTGGCATACATTCTTTTACTTCTCAAAAAAAAAAAAAAAAAAAAAAATCTTTGTATTAATCAAGAAAATATAAATATGACTATCATAATAATGTTACCAACTACACTATAGGTCTAAAAAAGTATGAATAACTTTGGTTATCTTTTAAAAGATTTATTCTAAACCTAACAATTATTTTTCCAGGCGATCCTAAACCGAGAATGGATAACATATCATTTGCATTCCCCCCAGCACCACTAATAAGTCAACCCGATGACTCCTTCACATCACCAATTATTTGCAATTCAGAAAGAAAGCCTAAATTTTGTCCTGAAGGTAGTTTAATATGTGAATGTACTCACATTATCGATATTCCTTTGGATAACATAGTAGAACTAGTTCTAGTTGATCAAGGTAAAGGATATTACATTTTCTTTGTCATAAATTATACAAATAACTGAAGTACAAAGTCTTTATAACAATAAGACAATATTTAAAGTAATACTAACATTATATAAAAATATCGCAGGAAGTGGTAGCAGTGATGGCAGAGTGTTTCACTTACATGGATACAGTTTTTATGTATTTGGAGTTGCAGTAGGATTAGACAACTTAACACCTCAACAGGTAATTTAGATTACATGTAAATCTACCCAAATCTTAAAATAGAATTTGTGTGCCTCCACAATATTTTGATTCTATATATATATACACTATGTAAGTGAAAAAATAAAAGTTTTTGTCATAAAATCTAATGGTAACTTTTTACAGGTAAAAGACAGGCATGCTAGTGGATCCTTATTTTCACCTATGTCAGTGAAGCCAGTAAAAAAAGATACAATAGCAGTACCAAAGAGAGGAGCTGTAGCACTACGCTTTAAAGCAACTAACCCAGGTAGGTTTTTACAAATTTGCACTAACTATGATTTAGGAAAACACAATTGATTTAGCCTTAACAATTTTATGTAGTACTCTTTTCTAAATTATAGTGTAGAATCATTTTTCAAACTGACTATAGATAGCACATTCAGATATTCTAAGCATTGCAACCAAATGATTTTGCAGCATCAAATATAAGCCTATGTACCTGATTAATTAACTGATTGTACATTATTCTTACAGGTTATTGGGTACTCCATGAACAAAGTTCATCTTTATGGTCGGAAGGAATGAATGTTGTATTTAAAGTTGGCCAGCCATCAGATTTACCAGCCATTCCTGATGAATTTCCTGTATGTGGAAGTTGGGTGGGACCTGAGTTCTTTCTGATATAATAAGTTATAATTGTAAATAGATGTATGAGATTGTTAATATGACTATCGTAACTTTAAGTATTTAGAATAAATAAAAAAATAAAATAATAATAATAATAAGTAGACTCCAGCCTTGGAAGCCTAATAAAGTAACGATATAATAAAAACTTTTCAAAATAAAAGTTAATAAATATAAAGCTTCATCTTGAGATAAAGTACACGATTTTAAAACATTGAATACTCTAGAGCAGGGGGCAATTCACATCATGGCTACATTGGGCTACCAAAAAGATGGAACAATTTCCATCAATGAGACAATGATAATGAATGATCTAGTAAATTCCAAAAACTAAACATAAACACTAGAATTGTTGTAAAGAAAGTAACATATTGCCGGCCCAATACTGAACTAATGAACATGAAAATCACCCATTTTCAGGCAAAGGGGGGGGGGGACAGTTTCAATTAAACAAATTATGTTCATCTAGGGTAATGTACAAGAAGAAAGAGATATTATTAAATTAATTTAGAAAATTATACTATATATTTTTAAATGTTATAAATGTGTCAGGTCATAAGAATTTAACTAAAGTATTATATTCATTATTTAATTAGTTTATGGTTTTACTTTTAATCAATGTTTCCAATTAATTGCTATCAGATTATTATTTTGTTTTTTTAAAAAATTGAAATTAATATTAATGTTAAACAATTTATTTGAATATATGTAATCGGCAGAAGCTATTAGTATATTTAATTTAAGTACTCTAATGAAAAATTGGTCATGGACACCTTAGTGTGGCCCGCTCTTAGACGTCCGTTTTAGAGGCTTTTTCGGGGGCGTGTATCTTTTTTCCTATTCACTTTAAAAAAAAAACAAAAAAACTATTTTTTCCCTTTACGCAAGGCCTACAAAAAATGTCCTTTACGTCGGACCGCTGCGGTCGACCGTATTCAAGTTATGCGGAAAAAACTGTTTCTTTTCCCCCGAAAAACCGTTTTTTTCCGCATAACTCGAATACGGTCGACCGCAGCGGTCCGACGCAAAGGACCTTTTTTGTAGGCCTTGCGTAAAGGGAAAAAATAGTTTTTTTTTTTTTTTTTTTTTTTAAGTGAATAGGAAAAAAGATACACTCCCCCGAAAAAGCCTCTAAAACGGACGTCTAAGAGCGGGCCACGCTAAGGTGTCCATGACCGAAAAATTTAGGTAAACAGTTTTTTAGGTGGAGTTAAGAATCTATCTTAATCATTTGCAGGGATTATTTCCAAGGGTTGTAGCTTATGATGGTCGTTATATTGTAGAAAAGAAAGAACATAATTAAAAAAATTACAATCACAAACATATATGTTAGGTGAGTCATAAAGTAACTACAAGGGACGGCTACAGCTCCCCCTAGAATATTGAATATTAGTCTCACTAGGCCAATGCCTAGTGCATATAATAATGGTCAAGTTTTATGTGGTTAGCAGTGTCTGATTGTATCATTACGTTAAATCTTTAAATAATAATTATTTGAATATTATCATATCACCGTTAAAATTAGGGTTCAGAAGTCTTATACTAGTATATAATTCATATTACTGTGCCTTAAAAGTTACTAACTTGTATAATCTATATATTTTCTCTTTTAATACTCTTCACCGTCCTTCTTCAAAATGAATATTATAAAATTTAGTTACAAAAAACCACACAGCTTTGTCCACATATTCTTAAAAGGAACTAAAAAAATGAACGTACACAAATATCTAGCTTGATGTTAATCAAGCATTTTTTTGCCCTACTTTTTTGCTATCTTCTGGACTTAAGTACACAGTCAAAATAATTCAGAATTGAACCTAAAAACACAAGACACTGAAAAAATTAGGCCAGTTATGGCTTTCGTAATGTTTAAAATGAAAAAAAATTAGAAATTTTGCAATTCTGACTAAGGAAAAGCTTTAGTTTTATATAAAATAGATAGATTGTTTATTTAGCTCACTCTGTGTTATTAGACACATAATGACTATAACTCTGCAATGAGTTAAAAGTTGTTAAAATTTACTTATTTTAAAAGATGAGGTTTTTTTCTTAAGATTTAAATTTATCTGACTATTGTAAAATATTTAAGAAATATCATAAATATATATTATCCTTTACTAATAGATCTATTATGAAAGTATTATAATTATAATCATAGATCTCTTTTAAAACATTTTCTAATATAAAGCTTTATTGACGTTGTTTTGTAATGATTATTTTATTAATATTAATTTCATTTATTTACACCAAAGTGCTAAAAAAAGCTGCAAATGTGATATTAGTTAATTAAAAATACAAAGGAATTATCTTAGTTTTTAATACGTATTTTTTGTTTTTTAAAGTTAGCATTAAAGTTCCTTTTGTCTTTTAATACCATGCTCTATTTTGTTAATATTATGTTAAAAGTTGAAACAATATAATGATGATTAAAAAAACTTTTAATTATGAATTTTGTTTACCATTCTTTATATTAAAATGTATCCACAAATTATTAGATTAGAGTAACTTCTATCTTGTGAAGAAGCAAAGGTATCAATAATTTCAAAAGATTGGCTGTGATAATCTACAAAAATCAAAATCGGTACCTACTAACAATTGCCAACAAAACAAAATATATTAAAGTTTTTGGTTGTTCATTTTGAATAGGCGTTTGGCCAATAATTAAAAAAAAATCGATTAAATTCTATTTTTTTGCCTACTATATTACTCTAACTATGATTTTTTTACTTTTACAACTACCTGTTGGGGCAAATAGTAAGAAGATGGTGGCTTATGCCTTCCTGGTGGAAAAACATACTTAAATGTTAGTGTTTGATCCTCAAGGCCAATCATCCACTCATGTAAGTTCCAACTATTAATTATCACTTAAGATATATTCTGTTGTAAACTAGAGATATATAAAAATAGTATAGTTACAATGACTAGAAGTGTGATATGAAGCTCTTCCTTTTTTTAGTAGGTGAAGGTTCTGCAGTCTTTGAGGAGCACGGTTCTGAAAGACTAGATGAACTAAATCCACCAACATCATCTTCTTCCTCTCCTCTTTCATCTTCTTCTATTTCACCAGAGCTTTGCCCCATCGTACCTGAAAATAAAATGTCAATAATGTATGTAATAGTAAAAAAAAAAAAAAAGAAAAAAAAAAAGAGGGCTCTTTACCGCTGTAGTAGTGATGAGTGACTTAGGGCCAACACATCGATGACTCACATCAGCTCTATTATCTGATTCACAATTCTGTAGTTGTCACTTATTCAAAGAACTAGACCATTTGCCTCACAATGCTGAGTGAAACACCAAACATGGGATTTTAGTCAGTGATAGATCAGAGAGATAGAATTTGAGTTGACATCACTATGCTATATATCCTGCCGCAAGTATATAATTATTATAAAGAGAAAGGGAAAAACAAATAAAAATATCTTTCTTCATCTTTAATAAAAATTTTAATGATTTGAATCAAAACCTTTAGGTATGAGATGCCATTAGTTTGACTTTTTTAATGTAGGTGAGAATTGGATCCTCTAAAAGTAGCGAATATAGAAAAACAACTACAGTATGTATCCTTAAGTTGGAGCGATGCCGGTGACCCAATTATAATTACCTGACCTGAAGATATATAGAATGTTGCTCAAAGCTGACAAGAACTCTTCTTGAAAACCAGCATAATGTTTCATAAAATTGCAGATACTTTTTTGCCAATAATTATAACAGATTCAATAAATATTATTCAGGGTTAAAATTGGCTTACCAGAACAAATAGTGTGAGTTCTATCAAGATATTCCGTATTGTGACCAGAATTCCCCCTAGTTCCCCAACATCAAATGTCATTGAAATTGGTTCAGTAGTTCAGTCATTATATCACCCAAAAGGCATTTTAATCCATCATAATCTAATTTTACTAATAATTTACTATTTGAAGAAATTTATTTCTTCAAATAGTATGATTTAACCTTTGTTTTTACTTCCTCATAATACATAGTATACGTATGAAATATTGCGATGCTGAGAAAATTTGATTTAAGATTTTGATGGATTTTTACACGTTTTATTGACCCCTGAATCAAATAAATGTCTGTCTGTCATCTAAAGTCTGGGCAGACGGATGGAGCCTAAAATACTGGACTGATTTTAATTAAATTAGTTATACATGAAGAAGAAAAGAGAAATTAATTTTAGATCCAAATTTAGGGACGCTATCCCCTCCCCCCACAAAAAATGAAAAAGTAAAAAAAAAAATTTCTTGAAAATATTTTTGACTGTTTTGATTAAAAAATAAGAAGATATATATACGAATCTAACTGTGTAAGTTGTTTTACTGGGAAAAATTAAGTTTCTGAGAAATAACTATAATCGACGTGGACGGTGAGAGGCCGGATTCGATTCCCCGCCAGAAAGGAGTTATTTTTATGGTAAATTTTGATAAACTATAATATACCATAAAATATATTTTATGGTATATTTTGATAATAAAAGGTGAGACATGTTTCACACTGATGATCACATTGAGTAGAAAGTAAAGTGGCCGCCCTCTAATAACCTAATAATGTGATGGTTAGGACGTAAAAGTAACACAAAAAAATAAAATAAAAAAATGTAACCCCAAAAACTCGAAACAACTACTAATAAATGGGAACACTGGACTATGTACTCGTATTATGAGAAAGTTTAGTATGAGTTGTATTGGACAAATGTTTTTTTTTATTAAGTAATTAATGCTGTAGCTATATTTATATTAATAATTAAAACGAATTTATGCATCGCAAAAATTTAAATAAAACTGTAATAGGAAATAATTTTTTCCTAACAATTTGTTTTAAATTTTTACTTAATGTAGAATTAGTATTACTCAAAATAGAGCTTAGGGCTTGTACAAAAAATATATATTTATGATTTAAATAATTATTAGGGTTAACGTAATAAAAGAATTCGTGCGATAGTGTAATTATAAAAAAAGCAGTAAATAAAATAGCATAATTATTGTCCTAGTAGCGACCACAATATTATGTAAATTAGATAAACTCCTGATCTACGTTTGGAATAAAGCTGAAATAGAGATGATTAGTAATGAAGTCACAAGATGGCGTAAGCTTTCGATAATTTATTCGATTCGGTTTGTTAGGTTCCTTTTCCTTATCACCTGTTATCAATCCCATGCAAAATGAATGGGAGAATTTTCTCAACTTTTTAAATAATTAATTATTAAATTATTATTAATATATAAGACTTTTCAACCTTTGAACGTTATTATACTGTCTATTTTAACAATGTAAGATAAGAAAACATTAAAAATTGCCGTTCTAGTGGTTTAAAAAAGTATTATTGTGAGTGTGTTTTATTGTGGTGATACCGCCCGGGTCCGTTCTTATTTATTTTTTATTTTTTAAATCGTTTTTCTATTTTAGTTTGTATATTATGTCTTCCACCTTCTCGAGCGTTATGAAAATTTCATCTATACTTCATTTTTTTTGGAGGACAAAGCTATTCTTCGTAAAAGTATGTCAGAGTACTTAAGTAATATTAAATTAGTTTTTTAATCAAAATTTTAAACAAGTATACATGCGAGGCACTCATATCTTATATTATTATACTCGTTAATATAGGTAACAAAAAATACACAAATAATAATAGTAATAACAGTCTGCTCTTTGTCTCGTCATCAACGTCTTTTCCCTAGGCTGATCAGTGATCTATTGTATAGTATATAATTATGTTCTAACATCGGTTAAATATAATGCACATTGTAAGTAACCAGGAACAAAATATTATTAGCAAATAATCTTTTATTACCTGGCAGATTAAGTATCACTATCTTTCTATAAGTCATGTACCCTGAGTATACTTCATTGAGTTTCAAAACTTAAGCAAAATTTATTTTCGGACACACAATATGAACACGAACACACCCTGTGAATTTTTATGGCAACAGGAAATACAAAAAATCAAGTATAAAGATTAATAACTCAAATACCTTTTTCGATGATATGACCCTTCACACAAATACTCATTTTAAATAACTGAAACGAAAGTTTTTAATGTTTTCTTTGTTACACTCGTTAAAAAAGACTTGGTACAACAATGTTCAAAGGGTGAAAACTCTTATAAATCAATAATAATTTAATAATTAATTATTTAAAAAGTTGAGAAAATTCTCCCATTCATTTTACATGGGTTTGATAAGAGGTGATAAGAAAAAGGAACTAACAAACACTGAGTTAAATTTTCGAAAGCTTTTGTGACGTCACACTAATCATCTCTATAAAGGTGATTGGTACACCTGAACCCACAGTCATTTTGGCGCTAAACTACTATACACATAATTTTTTTTCTGCCTGTGCCACTGTGTCTGTGTGCTTACCCAACGCAAACGCAAACGCCGCTGACGCAGAGTCGCGATTGTACTTTGTCAACCTGTTGCATTACCTTCACCTTTCTTTTTTAGTGGATATATAATTTACACCTGCGATTATATAATTATTCAATCTAGTAAAAATACAGCATTTATACAAAATATAGACGTACACATAAAGTGAAAATAATTTTTACTGACTATGGATCGTTATCAAGTTCGTTGTTTATCATCATCTGTGTTTTTAAATAAGCAATTAATCTCTGGTCTTCACAGTTCTTAAAATCGTTTCACATTTCATTAGAAGTGTGGGGATTTTTTTCTAAATTGGACTCAAGGATATAAGTGCGCGGTAACAGTACTTAATTGATTGCTCAAAAGTGTTTTGTTAATACGTTGGTCGAACATTTTTGTAAGGTTAAATTAATCAAACTGGAAGAATGGAGGAAGAAAAATTGAAAAAACTTGTTTCGCAGATCCAGCAAGACAGTCAGGATTCTCGAAACTACAGAGCTGTTGGATATCATTACGTTACAAAGAAAAACAGTTACCCAAGAGAGTGCCGTTTCCTTGGATTTATTGATCCCACTGAGAATTTGGAAACTTTTCCTGCAGAAGTAACATTTTGCTTAGAAGAAAACTGTAATGGAGTGGAAATTATTGAAGAGGATGCTGTTTCCTATTTGTCGTCAGCTAATGTACTCTGTCGCAAATTGTCGACTATTTACCAACCAGTTGTTCGTACTACTAGAATAAAAACTAATAAAGTAGAAAACGAAAGTGATTTCCTCGGCTATATTGGACATTTACAGGATATCCAAGAACTATTTGGAGAACAAAAAATTGATTACAATATAATCCCTAAGAAAAAGACGAATGAAATGTTCATCGAAATAATTGGAAATTCTATAAATAACGCTGCAGATACATCTAATGATGATGATTCGAAAGAAGACTCGGAAACGATGGAAAGTAGCGACACATCCAAAAATTCTGATGATTCCACTTTAGGTGACTCGGTAAATGAGGCAGAAATGGCTGAAGAACCTGATATCAGTGAATATGAAAAAATAAGACTCGAAAACATCAAGGAACGGAAGCAGTTCCTCATTAAAATGGGGCTTATGAAAGAAAGAAAAAAGTCCGAGAAGAAGTTACTTAAAGTCAAAATCACTAAATCGAATGTAGTTAGCAGAAAAGTACACCCTACACGACGATCGCTCCGACTATCAAATGGGCATTCCGAATTATTTTCACTTCCTTACAATGCCGCAAGTGATGACGATGAAGATGAGCAAGTCAAGAAGGTGAACATAAAACGTCCTAACTCATATGGAAAGATAAAAGGCGTTGATATTGGTGAGTGGTGGGCAACTAGACTTGAATGTAATGCAGCGGGGATTCATAGACCAACAGTTGCCGGTATACACCCTGGACCTAAGGGAGCATATTCTGTTGTTTTGTCAGGAGGGTATGACGATGATGTTGATAATGGAGATTCGTTTACATATACAGGAAGTGGCGGTAGAGATCTCAAGGGTACCAAAAATAATCCTAAGAACCTACGGACTGCTCCGCAATCGAAGCATCAAACATTAAATTTAGGAAATGCTGCACTTGTATACAGTTGTGACCACAAGAAACCCATAAGAGTCGTTAGAGGTTATAAGCTGAAAAGTTCTTATGCTCCTGAGGAAGGGTATAGATACGATGGATTATATGAAATAGACAAATGGTGGCTGTCAGAAGGAGCTTCCGGATTTTTGACCTATAAATTTATGTTCAAACGATGTGAGGATCAAGACCCTCCACCATGGAGAGAAGAGGAAGAACAAGACACAACCGCACCAGAAAAAGAAGAATAATTAATAGATACAAATCTTGGTAAAGGACAGGTAAGAAATGCAGAGCGATTGGAAATAACACCCTTAATAATCTATGTTTTAATTGATCTGTAAATCATGGTTTCTTTCATACATTAATTCCAATTTCAACAACTAATACCATGAAACAGCTTGAAAGTCTGAGTGAGTTACCTTTTCTTTAGAATTTATAGATGTATTTTTTTAAAGTGTTTTAGGGTGTGTTCGGAATTACGAACCAAGCCAACTGAGCAGTAAGTGATGTGTTCAGAAAGCCCAACATACACAATTGACAGCATTAGTTAATCTTCAGTTGTATTAGTTGTAGTTGTCAACCACAGCAGCTGAGACCACGGTTAGTTTAGTTGGTTAACCATGATGTTGCCGTCGTGGTGCTCTATTTAACATTTGAAAACATTACTGTCTTTTATCCTACATTTAGTGTGTAAACATTAGCACTCAAATCAAACCAGTTAATATTTATTTATAACCTGATTGTTTACTACCTTCTACTGGACCCCAAGGCAACCAAGCCTTCTTGAAACTTACCACAAACAATCTGCCGGTCAACCTGGTTAGTGATTCTGAATGCACCCTTATTATGAAAATTTGCTGTTAACTTAAACCCTTTACTTAATATATACTAATGAAATTTAAGCATAATGCAATAGTTGGGTCTAATGGAATCTGTGCTAGGCTAAACTTTCTTTCTAGCCAAGCCTTTCTTACCTAGAAAACAATATTCAAATTGATTTTTTTTAATATAGATATGTATTTAATCAAAACAAAAATAACCTTTGAAATTATGCATGACACCATATAATTTTATGAATTTTTCTTTAAAAAATCCTTTTAAATTAATATCACAGAACATCATTTTATCCATTTGTTTAATGACCTTGCTATTCACCACTATGAAATCATAAATTTGATAACTGAACTTATTTAAGTACATTTAATATAAATGAGAAGCTTACATTAATTATATTTTAGTAGTTAATTTTTCTTAAAAAAAAAAAAAAAAAAAAAAAAAAAAATCACATTAGAGAAAGAAAGATATTAATGATAAAAAACATTAATCTGTCTGAGTTCATTAGATGTGATATTAATAAGGAATTGTTAACTCTATTTTAACTGATTTATTTTTTTAAAATACACAAGGGAATGAAACATGAAATAAAACAAAAAGCAGAAATTGTATTACATATTAAAGAGTGTTTTTCCCTTAGCTTATTTTTGTGGGGTGTTCATTGAAAACCTGGTTAATTATGAAAGCTTCAATCTTGGAAACCTATGAGTTAAAGACAAATTGTATCTCATTCACTTGTACGATCTTAAGTGATTAAAGATCTTTTATTTTTAAGTTTGTCTTGTGATAAGCAGCAAAGACCTACTAACGTATAAGTTTGGCAAAGGACTGGATAGTTCAAGTAGCTAAAAAATATTTTTTTCTATCACTTTAGAACATATTTCTGATGTAAAATTCTATGTGTCCCACAGTGGAATCAATTTAAAACAGTTGAACTCAAAAGGTCATTGACATACAAATAATTAAATTGTGCTTTCTTAATTTAAATAATATTTACCAATTGAAGGAGTAACTGCCAAAAGTTGATAAAAATCTGCCGATTAGGAATTACAGTTGTTGCCTAAATAGGCTAATAGCTTAAAGGAAATAGTGAAGTGTGTAACTATATATTTTTTTTTACTATATTTGAGATCAGATTTTTAAAAATGTATCTGAAACTGACATCACTATGACTTCTATTCCTTCAATTGTATTGTTAAATGTACTTAAGGCATTATTGAATATTATTATTTTTATTTCTATATTAGTTGACTCAGTCACTACATTATTAGTGTCCTAGCTTTTTATTTTAGTCGTTTTTTTTTCTCAAATTCCTAATTTAGTATTTGAGCAGTTTAACTTTTGAAACATCAACATTTAAATTACAAAAAGTAAAATAATTTGAATTATAATTCTGTCTCCTCTAGTTTAATTATTGAGTAGGTAAGTGTAGCTACTTTACCTATCTCAAACGTAAGATACTAGATAAAAAATAATGTACCTATGTATTAAGTTCCTATGTATTTAAATATTCTTATTTTATTAATGAGTCTGATGTATATGTATATATATATATTTTTTTGACTTAATAAAGTTTTTTTGTTTTCATAATTTATTTTACCTATCTTTGGTTACATTTAAGAAGACATTTACGTTTTTGACGTATTTATGTTTTCAATTTCAATTGCACAAGGCCTATGAACTTAAATTTACGTTTTCATGTTTTTTTTTTTTGTTTGGAGGCACGGTTCTGCCAGTGTAAATTTATTTAAGTATATCTAGAGCTATCTCTTGGCTCTATGGGGTATTACGAACGTTCTATAAAGAGCCCAGTCGATAAAAGTCTGCCAAACAGACTTATTGTTTTCCCCCTACATTTTTAGCAATGAAGATATAAAATCCTGCTTAAAACAACGAATAAAAATAAATTTAAGTGAAAAAATTATGATTATAAAAAAAAATTTAAGGTGCACAAGTGTACTAAATTTAATTTTAGTCTGAATAGGGATTCTTAAGTAACCACACATGAAAGTGAGGACAATCTTAAAGCTAAAAATTTAACGTTCCTTGGGAGCAGAACTTAAATAGTTAAATCAAATTGATTTACCAGAATAAGCGGAGATCCATCGATTGACTTTATCAGTGAAATCGGCAGACTGATCTGAGGATGAAGCGTTAGATGGTGCTGGAGAAGAAGGTGCAGGCCAGTCAGGTTCATTCTCAATATCCCATGGCTCTAAGAGGCGGGGTGCTAAGTAATCTGTGTAACTAGTCAGTCTCTCTTTACTACAGCTATGCCAACTTTCTGGCTCCATATTTGGCATTTCCTCCTCACAGTCGTGTAGTACTGCAATAAAATTAATAATGCAGAGAAGAACATTAATAATTAATATTGTAAGAGCCTGTAGAAAAATATTATTCAACAATTTTGTAAATCTTAGCTAAAGTTATTTAATGTAAATTGCAATAACATAAATTTCCATTAACAGGTTTTTTTTTTTTTTTAAAGTGATGCATCATGACCAAAGAAAACCATGCATACAACATAATGAGTTGTTTATATCACTGTTGAAATAAATGGAAACACTGTACTTGTAAAGTATAAGTTTATTGGTCTACCACAATTTTAATTTAAAACGAATCAGACCGGTTTCAGCCTCTTAAATACTAAGATACTAGTTATACTAAGATACAAGTACTACCAAAAATCAGTGGTTTAGAATAAATAAGGTACATTTGTTCCATTGGTTACTATAGAGTGGGCATGTCAACTGAAATTATATTTAAAAATAAATAAAAATACGCTTATATAAAGCTTCCACAAAAAGAATGATTTTCTCCTTATTTGTGCAATTCTATAAAAAGCTGTTATTATTTCTTTTTTGAAAATATAATATTATTCTAACCTCACTTAGCTGTCAGTAATTGTCGTTAAATTGAGGAATTTTCTGTCACAATTTCTCCATAAAAATCTAGAAATTTATTGGATAATACAAATGGACATGTTTCTCTGCAAAATTTCAGAGCAATTTCTGATTTTGAAGAGTCAAATATAGATTTCAAGATATATCCCCATGAAACTTAATAAAATCGGATAATAATTGATGAGTCAGAAACAGTTGCAGTGATGACTTCTTATATCGACTTGACAATGAAAGTTGTTAAAGGAAAATTAAGGGGAGAGAGTCTATAAGCAGGGATGTGCTAGAGGTAACCAAAGGTGAGAGGACCAGGGTTCCTACTGAGCTTGCTCCACCCTACAGCGAAATTTTTGCTGCTTAAAATTAAATGATTTAAGTGGAAATAACCTCACACTGTCGCTGGTCATATTTGTTAACAATATTTATGCATTTTAACGCCAAAATAAGTCAGAAATGTATTGATTTATCGACTAATCTAATACTTTGGTAAAACTAATTATTGATTATTGTAATGCCATTAGAAACACATAGTCTGCATAAATTTAGGCTTTCTAGGTAGTCGGGAAGTGAGTCAAATTTAGGTTACAAGATTTGTCCTGGACAAACAAGTGAATTTTTTTTTTTTACACGCTTTTAAAAAAAGGTAGAATGTTTTAGTTCAAGTCAAAGATTGAATCAACTTAATATGATTTTAAAGGGCAACCTGCAAGATAGGGAGTACAACTTCTCAAAAGCTGTTCTCTAGTGCAGGGGTCTCCAAACTACGGCTTGCAGTTGGGCCACAAACTAAGTTAGCAAATAAACCTAAATCTAAGCTAAGTTTCAAGTTCTTCATAATCAAATGCCATCTCAAACATTAAAAAAAGATTAGCAAAAGTCTTTATTTTATTTTTTTCTGAGTGTTGCTTACTTCATCCAGCCTGTTATAGACCATTCGAACCTTCAAATAAAAATATTGGAGACCTCTGCTCTAGTACATTCATCTACAATTGAAAGGTAAACATGTATCAACATTATTCTATATAATCTACCCTAACATATTTTTTGGTAGTAGAAATTTCACAAATAATAAATACTGACACTGTAAAAATGAAGGACTTGTAGTGGAAGTAGCAGCAGCTATTGGTTTAGAATATCGAGTCAGTAGATCGCACTGAGCCTGCCACCTATCTAGTGCTGCCAAGGATGAAGGAGTCAAGTGTGGTTGAGCAGGAGGACCTGGTCCACTGGTACATCGTTCTAATCTTTGCCAGAACACATCGCCCAGAGATGTGCACCTTAGTATATTCACTTCCTCGTCTTCAACTATACACAATCCAGTAAGACACATTCCAACCCTGAAAATTGAAAACAAAATAATTTAGTTATATGGAACTAAAGCATTTAGTTTCCTGATGTACTCGTAATTTCCTCAAACTCCTAAGCAAACTTTATAAATTACATTACTAGTACTGTATGAAAAGTTAATAAAGCAGCCTTGATAGAGAATGATTTTTAGCACTTCATATGCTAAGGATGGTTTATAAAAACAGTTAATCACAATTTTAAAATATGTTTTCTTCACAATGGACTTCATGGCCCATGAAAATTGTAGATGTTGTGAAGACTACTTAATAATAATAAAAAAAAATACACAAATTTTAATAAATTGACATTATTATTACCTCAGCTGTGTTTTTCTCTAAAGTGGGATAGGGACTCATCATGAAAGAGGTGTAGTTCAATAACCAAATTTCTTCACACAAAATGATTGTAACAATTGAATCAATTGACTGGTTTCGGCTGTTCTAATGCAGCCTTCTGCAGATAAACTATTGGCTACTGAACAATTTTAGAAGTACAAGTACACTTGTACTGCCAAAGTTGAAAGAAGTTTATCTCAAACACTATTAGAATTACCTGTAACAAGGCTCTTAAATAAAATATTCTCCTAATTTATTATTATTATATATATCTACCATGATTGCCTACACAACATTTATATGGTTAAACTTCAAACCTGGTGCTAAGGTTTCTGCGACTGAACTAAAAACAATATAGGTTTTTCAGAGAAGTAACTACTAACCAAACACTAAATTAAGCAAATTTGATTTTATCAGAAAATATTTTATTGTTATTTTAAATAATAAATTAAATATTTATTTCCAAACTCACAAGTATTAAGATATAAAATTACCTTTTTTTTGTACTTTTGGATTTAATGGTTATGCAGGTGAATACAAGAGTGTATGCAAAAGTCATTAAGTGTAGGTAATGCACAATATTAATATGAACTAGAATAAAAATCAATTCAAAGTGTGTCAACGTACCTAGCAGAGAGGGTATGAGAAAGAGAATGCCCGAGAGATCGTGATGCATGAAGGGTCTGCCTTGGTGATGGTAGTAAGGATGGAGGAGCTCTGGCACCCTCACCTCCACCCCACCGATTCTCTATGGCAACAAGAGCATCACTACGTTGACTTCCAACAACAAGGATATCTACCCTGCAAATAATGCAGTAGGTATTTGTTTTTATAAACACAAATTTTGATTATGTGTAAAATGTTGGCAAAAGAAAGAGCCTTAGGACAAAGAAACAAATCTTATACATCTGTGAGCAACCTTTTATGTTAAGAGTTTATAGTTCTTTTAACCCATGCATGTCAATTGCTTTAACACATCTCTAATAATGTTAACAAAATTGATTTGAATTGGAAGTGGTTGTATTGTTAATATAAAATGCATTAATAATAATAATAATAACCATTTATTGTAAATTACATATAAATACAGTAATCATACTTTTTTTTTTTAAATAATAACAATAACATTGGCTGCAATTTTACAAATCTGCATTTAGCCGTGGTACTCTTGGAGGGATTCTGAGTTGCTCAACTCATTTAAAAAAAAAAAAAATTTGTTATATATAAATAAATATATTTTTCACACACATACATGCATATACATACATATACATACACACATATACATACTTTTGATTTAATCATTGATCATCTTTTTTATCTAGCCATTCGTCAATATAAAAGTCTCTCATTCTGTTCCAATGTATTCTGTACCATGCCATCCTCTGCCAAGCATTAACAAACACTAAATTATTATGTATTGTTGCTGCGGTAGCAAAATAACTATACTCTAAGTAAAAAGAATTCTTGACTGAAGATATTTTTTTTTTTTTGTGAATATTTTATTCTTTTGAGTTTGTCCTTAATAACTAAACGAAAATATAACAAGAAAACTAATATTACTGACATAAGGAGATAAATAAAAATAAACTGTTAAAGATAAGATGCTATGCTAGATACAAGCATTGCATGAACATAAGCAGCATCTTCTCATAACCGCTATGGAGGTGACAAGTATAAAATTCTACATCATTAAATCCACAACACACTAACAAAACAAATCTGGGGCAAAGAGTTGGTTTACTACAACCAACAATACATGTGTTTCATGTAAGTTTATTCAAATTGGTTTCAAGGAATTAAATGAATTGGCCCTTGCTCCTTTTCTTTTCAAAGTCAACTGGTTTAGCAAATAAATCAAAACCATAAAATAATAAAACTTCTCTGCACTTATTAAGTTGAATGTTTTAATAACATAATTTTAATTTGCTACATCACAAAACAGGCATTGACTGGATGAGACAACTGTTGTAGCAAGAGCTAACAGTAAAAAAGTGTACCATTAAGTGAACAAGTAATGTTTTAATAGATTTAAGGCAATTAAAAAAAAAAAACATTCTTAAGAATAATGAACAAGCCTTACTTATTATGTTTCTCAATCTATTTTTTTTCTATGAAAAAAATAAATAAATAAATATACATATATATTTTACTTACATGTCAGCTCGGCTAAGTACTTTAAGAACAGTAGGTGGCTGAGGAAGCGTATGGGTCCACCTGGTGGTAAAACCTTGTCTAAGATCAAGCGCATGAGCAGAGTGAGCTGAAGCAACATATTGTACTGAGCAGGCACCTTGTTGAGCACAGGAAACTACATCACATGAAGCAGGTCGTTCCCACACTTTTGCCAATCGATCTCCACGTTCCTGCAAACAAGTACAAAACTAATAAAACTCTAGAATACATCAATAGAACTTCAAAAGAGAAATAAATAATTTTAAATGTTACCCTGAGATCTACTACTCCTAGTTTAGTAGCAGTTGCAAGGAAAAGTGAATGGGCATCTATATAGGAAACACTTGCCCAGCCTGAACCTTCTAATTCTTTGATGACACCTCCACAAACAGTCCTAAAAATTAATAATAATTACATAATATAAATGTGATGGTATGGACAATCATTGCATAAGTTTCCTTGGCAGAAAATTTTCCTACAGTAAAAAATAATCATAAACAAGAGACATTTGACTCAAAATAGAAAAACATACATTGGTTTTAAACATTGATTTTATATTATACCCAATATACATGCAGTAGAACCCTTCATATCTATCACCTACGGGACCGGAGCATGGTCGGAACACAAAAAGGTTGGATAATCCGAGGAAAAAATAAAAGTGAATTTTTCAGTGTAAAAATTAAATATTTATTGTTAAAAATAAATTTATGTACTCTAATCTACTTATGTATAGTAAAATATACATACTAATCCTGTTAAGGAATACGCTTCAAAGTCTTTCAGACCCTTATTCTAATCTTTAATAATTGTTGTTACATCAACTACTAACTCTGAAGCTAGATTTAAAACGGACTCACCTTTCTACAGTAATGTACACTCAACCCGTTTTTGTTTCAGTTGTCCCGCCATATACACTAAAGATATAGCACAACACTGGGTTGTAAATGTAGAATGACACGCACGATAATAAGAAAGTAAATGTAGCGATCAGTATAATAGCAAAAAACCGACTGACTGCTTTTATTGTTTTATACTCAATATTCTGATAAGGATGAAGTTCGGTCGTGTCAGATTAAACTTTTTTTTTTTTAACCAAGGGGTGTCATAGTCGGATATTCCGAAGAGTCGGATATCCCGAGGTCGGATATGAGGGGTTATACTGTATGTATATACCTGTTAGCAGGGACTTGATGAACTAGCAAAGAACGGTCCACAGCTAGAGTAGAAAATTCCCCAGGCTTGATAGAATTAAGTGAAGCAGATACAAGCGGTGTTTCACTACCTGCAGAGTATGGGTTGGTGACATTTATATCAGTTTCTTGAGATGCTTCCATGAAGTGCACTTGTTTGGTTTGTCTCACCAAAAGTTCACCTTAAATAAACAGACAAATAAATTTAAAGTAATAACACATTTTAAAGTAATAAATGACTATATATTCTAGTAGAATAATAAAATTGCCGTAATACAATGGAATATTACTTTAGTCCGCCCAAGATAAGAGTTAATTCTTAGAAGTGTGCCAGGTTGCCGACCCCTGTTCTAGATGTTAAAATCTAGAGCTCTCAATGGCTTCCCTCCCCATTTATTGCGATTTTCCCCCACTATCAGAATCAACTTTTTACTTTCTCATATAAAGAGAAAGTATTGTGATGGCGCGAAAATTCGATTTTGAGATTTTGATGGATTTACACGTTTTGAGGTCCCCTGAGTCCAAAAAAATGGTTTTTAAAAAATGTCTGTCCGTCGGCTGTCGTCTGTCTGTGCAGACGCCTGGAGCCTAAACTACTGGGCCGATTTTGACGAAATTTGGCATACATGTTCAGAAAAATCATACCCCGAGGCGTAATCGAGAAATGAATTTTAGCTCCAAATTTGGGGGCGCAATCTCCCAAAAACTGAAAAAACGTGAAAAAAAAAATATTTCTCGAAAACGGTTCCGACGATTTTGATTAAAAAATTCTAAAATGTAGTCCATTCAAATACGGATCCAACGATATAAGCAGTTTTCCTGGGAAAAATCTGGTTCCTGAGAAAATAGCTTAAAACGTGGACGGAGAGATCCCGGGTTCGATTCCCCGCCCTGGAAAAGTTATTTTTATGGTAAATTTTGATATAATTTTCAATAATAATTAAACGTACTTACAAAAACTAATAAATGGAAGACATTGGCTAAGTAATTATGTACTTGTAAATGAGAAAGTTTGTCTGAGTTGTCTCGGACCGATTTTTTCTTGGATGGACAGAAAATGTTACTAGTTACAGAATAAACTTACTCTTAGCAAGATTTATAAGCCTATTCAAAATTGCTAAACGGTGTATGTAAACTAATTTTTTTCACACTAGAGATCTGGCACACCTAAGACACAAAAGTTCTTCAGTGGCTGAGGAGGAAAAATTTACCCACACTCGATTTATATTATAATGTATCCGCTTAGGCAATAAAAGTGGTTATTTGTTAAGATGTTAATGTTAATAATAATAATGAAGCTTGCATCTTATAAATTGTAACCCTCACATCGTTAATGTTAATAATAATAATAATAAAGCTTGATATCTTTTAAATTGTAACCCTTATGTATAAAGTGAAAGCTTTAAATACAAATACATATATTATTATTAATAATTAAGCATATAACATCATTGATTATTTTAAATACGTAATAATATATTTTCATATGAGGGGTCACAACTTACTTCCGCTTGTATCAATCTGATAAACAGGCTGGCCTTTTTGCACTTGGATCACAAAGCTATCTTTCAAAACTGGAGTCCAACTACCATTTTTTACTTCCAGTGATGTCATATCTAGAAAAAAACAAAACTTTTTATTATTTTTCTATTTTTAACCAATATTTAGTTACATAGGAAATGATAATTGCTTCAGTTAATTACTATTAGTAATTTTTTTTACTGGTATCTGCCACGTGATACAAGAACATGCAAATTTTCACAATGAAATTGATAGTATCAAAAAAAAATTATAGATATAGTTATATAATATTGATTTTAAATATATATTTTGCAAAAATTATCACATCCAACATTAATTTTGAACTAGAGTTTTCCTATCAAATTACAAAAAATAAAATAAAAATGGTCACTTTTTAACTTACACAAATAACCATCCTCAACATTGCCAGGTCTGACTAAGTATTTCTTCTCAGCTACTGATATTGTTTCCATGTTACCTCCAGTGTAATACCAATTATAAGACTGAAACAAATTTCTATACGTCAAAATACATAATTATTATCTTCAAATATAATTCTTGTATTACGCTTTTAGTACTTAAAAAAAACATGTTTGGACATGAAATAAAATACACAAAAACTTCAAATTAATCCTCAAGGGAAGATTAGTATGACCAAAGGCTAGTGAAATAGTGAATTCCTGTGGCTAGTGGTGAATCCAGATACTAAAATCTTAACATTAAGGATAACCTGGGTTTGATTTCTTATATAAAAAGGCAGGGGCACCCTAAAGTTATTTTTGATAACAGGATTTAAAATAACCTAAACTGAGTATTTGTTCTCTTCTAGCAGAAGGACAACTAAGGAAGACAAAGTCATAAAGCTAAATAATAAGTAATAAAGTGGTGTTTTCACCGCACTTTTATTATTGCGCACACGCAAATATTTTTTAGAATTAATTGAAAAACGTATAGAATAAAACAAAAAACTTCAATGAATAAACTTGTAAATATTAATTTCTTTACTAGTATACCGTAATGGTCACACCATCCAGTCACTGAGATTGATATTTATAATTGGTACTTTGCAACTAAATGCTGACAGTACCGAGTGTAAAGAATGTACAATGTGTACTATATTTTGCTTTATAAATAGTTAACTAACTAGTAGTATAAGATTGGGACAGATTGTCAGACAGGTAAAGGTACTTCAAAGACTATAGGGTTGAGAAGAAAGTAAATAAGTAAAATGGCCAATCCATTCTTCTTTCTTAACCCTAAGAGACACAGTCTGGCACATTGAGTGCGCCACAAGTTAAAAAGTTTCTGAAAATCACAGATTCACGATGTGAGAATGATAAACCCTCACTCTACCCCACCACTAGAGACCACTAAAACGGACGAAACAGTTTGCTTTGATTATTGCTTCGCTCTGCATTGTTTTGCCGTGTTTATTTGTCTTGGTGCACTGTATACACCGCCTGTGCCACTGTGTCCGGCAGAGAAATTATTATGTCGGATTAGGATGATGGTTGTGAGGAGTTATCTTAGGACTTTGAAAACTAATAATAATTAATTAAGGTTGAAAGCCCTATACTAAGTCAGAACGCTGAAGGAATAATTACTGATTTTTTGTAGTAATTTTTATTGTTATAATTAAAGATATCATTGAGAAATAAATAAGTACATTAATTGACTTTTTAGTTCAACATTTCCAAAACGCAATCTAGATAATCTTGATTTGACCTATTTTGGATTTGAAAAATAATGCATTGGTGCATAAAGTACGCCACCCATGCCTCATTGTTTGTTCACTATAGCCGTGCCACTAAGGGTTAATGAATGCTGCATCCATTAAGAAATTAATATTTAGTAATTTAATCATACATTCCTTCAGTTACTAATTAAACTTTTGTTTCAATGTAAATTTTACTAACCAACTTCAGTATTAATGTGCTTAAAAACAAGCAAGAAAGGCCGGCATATCAAGCTAACAACAAATAACAGACCATCCAGTACCTTTGTGCTGTTAAATTGACATAGTTTTAGCTTGTACCTTATTACAGGTACCTTGACCCCACAGAGGTTAAGTGCATAATTTCACAGCATATTAATTGAAACCATTTTATAGTAAGAGTCACAAGTGGGTGGTGGTAAGGTGAGGGAATAGGCCATATAGCCTTGAAGCATAGAAATTAAGAGACAGCAAAGGCAGGAACTCCCCTTTAGTTGCAGAGAAACTTCTGAATATTTCTAGAGTTGAAGCCCAGTACTATTCTGTTGTTATTTCTTAAGTGAATAACTGAGTCCAGTATTTGGAGATTTCTGCAGGCACATATTCGTTTTAATTCAATTTTGATTCTACATTTTCAAAATATTTATAATTAGAATAGTGCGTGAACCCGCAATACAAAGATCGTATAATAGTGAATAATTCTGGGTGTCCGAAAATAAATTCCAGGAATTTTCAAGTTCAAATAGAAAAAACGTAAACAAAACATATTACAGTGATGATGGACTAATTTTGTATAAAAAAATATTGTAAATTAGTGAAAGTTAACTTCAAAATGAAATTATTAGATCTCATAAAATAATAAACACGAAATGTGGTGAAAAAAGTCAATCAGCTGGCTGTGAGTACAAAGTATTTTTTAAATTTTATTTTTAGTACGTCTCATACTGAGTTAATCTATCGTTTTCGATCTGTATTAAGTAGTAGCATGGATAAAGCTGGTAAAGTTTTGAGGAGAGGCGGAGTTAGACTGAAGAATATTAACAGTGGACATGGAGATCTTCACATGGTTATTTCCGATCTGACGGAAGTAAGGTCTCTTTATAAAAATCTTATATCTGCTCAGAGCCAGGTGTGGGAAGATCTGGTGAAATGGGCTAGCAGAGAAAGAAGTCTTATTATTCAAGAATCTCTCGTTCATTTTTCACAACTACATGCTCTTTGGGTGGAAGTGCAAAGAGAGTTCGTTGTCAATTTAAAAAAGTTCAAACATCAATTTGAAATGATACTAGAAGGTGAACAGCATATTGATAAATCGCGAAACCATTTTAAAACGTGTGAGCAAAAAGAAATGAAAATAAGGAAAGAAATCAAACAAGCTAACAGTAAAGGTACAGTGGAAAATGTCAGAGTACTAGAGGAAAGACTGAATGAATCTAACGAACTTGTCAAAGCAGCTCAAGCTGAAGTGTCATCAAAAGTAGATGATTTGGAGGCAATGAAAATGGTGATGCTTAAAGACGGTTTAACTACTTTATCTGATTACTATGTAGAGATGTCTGAAAAGGCTGTTATTATATTTGAAGGGCATAAAAGAGTGTCAGAAGGCCTTCCCGATGTTAAGGATCAAGAAATTCACAACATAAAATATACAAACAATGAGCAAGCTAAGAAAACAGTGTTAAGTACTAGAGAAAGTATATTGTGCTATCGGAAATCTGCAACTAAGAGTACACCCTCAGCACCGAATTCTCCTCCTCCTTACTCCAGTAGCCCAGCACCAATAGGATTCAACTCTTCTATTAACTATTTGGCTAATCCATCTACTAGTTATTCATTCCAGCATTCACAGGGACCAGCATCGTTTTCTTCTGAGCAACAAGACAGATTGCCTCTAGGTTTTACAGGAGTTGATGTTTCACCTCCGGAATACAGTGAACAGCCTGGAGCTCATCGTTATGATCTTCCTCCAAGGGACGTCTACGAAAATATTGATGGACCATTTGGTGACATGTCTGTTGATGAGCAGAGACAAACAAATAATGTCCCTACTGGTGTAGCTGGTTGGAGGTATGGCAGTTAATTTCAAACCAAAAAATATTAATTATAAGTGCGTTAAAATAAAAAAGTGTTCGCCTTCCTTTCTCACCGCAGAAAGCATCCTATTTGAATGTGATTGTTATATATTTATCACAGAGTGCCTCTAAAAAAAAAATAATAATAATCCCAATTTATTTTGAATATTGTCTATGCCAGATAATTTTGTGCCAAAAACATAACAAAAATAGAACAAAGCCAAATTAAATATATAATTTAAAAATAATTGAACTATTGCAGTTAAAGGTTTTTTTGCTTTCTTTATGTAATCATTTGATGCTCCACAAGATCTTTGTATTTTTAATTTTAACTACTAAACCTTAGAACCTTTCTAAGTTGTACAACAGTTTTAACAGAATTCTTCTTATAAACTAAAGTATGTCCACATCTGAGACTTTCACATACTTGTTAAATATAAAATAATACAAGAAAAACTCTTTAAGATGTCTCATTCGACTAACATGATATTATTGTCAAGCAACAATTTTCTATTCTAACTTAAGGTCTTATGCCTCTTACATTTTACCCCCTCAAATGTTAATGTATTTACATGATGCCATTACAAAATAAGAACTCAGAATCTGGTGATTATAATTTTATTAGGTATGAACAATAAAGCTTTTGGCAATGATAGATTTTATTTCTGTTTCTAACACTAACAAGTTCAGACTTATCTTTAACACAAGGGTTCAAGGACAATGATCTCTCATATTCTTCCTGTTACGGAGCTTCATTAGTCACAGGCCTTAAAATGACCTTGCAACCCAATAAGCTAGACATTTCATATGAGTCATTAAGATAAAATTAGTATTAGATCAAGTTATTTTCAATATTGAAAAAAAGCAAAATAATCAATTATAACAAAGTAATGTTAATAAATCTAATGAAATTATATATAAAAAAAACTGCTAAATAATACTAATTAGAATTAGAGTACGAAAGTTACTATCTATTTTACAAGCTAAAGACAAAAGAAAGTGGTTCCAAATTTGATTTTTCCTTACTTGTCATGTAATATTAATTACATTAAATTAATTATAATCCAATTAAAAATGTTAATATCTAAAGAAGGTTTCTTTAAGATTATTAAACTGTTTAAAATATGGTGTCTAGACAAGATCTCATATTAAGGTAATGAGATTGACAAAGTTTAAAGACTCTCCTTTTCGAACAGATCTCCTCTCTTCCTTTCGAATTTAAACTAATGACTATTGCTGACAAATGTGATGTAAAAGAAAGATACTGTAGGAGTATAATTTAGCTTCTACAATATTGTTGACAAGATCTCATATTAAGGTAATCAGATCGTAAATATTTTAAAGGCTCTCTGACGACTTATCTGGCTTCCATTCCAGAGTGGTGAAAATTTTGAATTTTACACTAATGACTGGCTTGACAAATAATTGGGAAAAAGTTCAGATCTCATAGTGCTTATAACTATTCTTAGGTTTTAGGCTGGATGTCCCAGGTAAGCCACAAGTCAGCTGCCTATTCACTTAGCCGAATATGGTTCTGGTTGGACAGCCAGCCTGAACCAATTTGATTTTTTGTTTTACTTATTATTTCTACTGACTTAAAGATGCAGTTGCTGACATTATTTATCTTTCAGACATTTATATTATAGAGAAAAGAGGTTAATCCTTACCCCTTTAAGGCTATGTGGTCCAAATAGGGACCACACAAAACTGCCTGTAAACGACGCAGTAAAAATAAAATAAAAAATGAATTAAATAACAAATTAAATTGAATTTAATGTAATTAAATTAAATAAATTAGGAGGGTGGTCCCTTGGAGGACATCATAGTGTTAACTTTGAAAAAGCATTTTACTTTTTGTATCCTAAGACTTATCTGCTTTAATACAAATAAATATAGCTAAACAGTTTATTTATCACTTAAATATTATTCTTAACATATTAACTTAAACTTATTTGTTTAAACATATTTTTTATTTATTTATTTTTTTTAAATATGTATTTTTATTAATTTTTTTTTTCTTTAGTAAAATACTTGTTACAGCAAATAGACTGATTGCTTTATTTTCAAATGATGATCATTATTAAAAGTTAAGAATCTGAAAGGGTAGATTTAATTTATAGTCCTCCGCATCAGCGAATCCCAAACTTTTTGATGCCGTAACCCTATAAATTTATCTACAACATTTTCACGACTCTACCATTTATATTGTGTACTGCATACACTAAAGATTGCAGGTTTATACATGGCCCCTAGAGCCTGAATTTTACCAAAAATCTTTACTCGATTTGGGGAGGTGATACTATTGGCAGAATTAAAAATCTGAGCATATGTACTGATCATGTTAATATGGTTGATGCATTGCTTGATTTTTTTAATATCAAATTTGTTGCATAGTCTTATAGCTAATTAAAGTCAGTTTTGAATTATATCACTTTTATATATTACAATGTTAAATTTAATTATAATATTTAAAAATTACAAATGGCCATATTCTTTTATTATGTATAATAAAAGAAATGAAAAATGAAATTACTTAAATTATATTAATTTTTTTTTTTTTTTTTGTGTAAAAAATAAATTACGAATAAATCTAAGGAAATTAAATCTTACATTTATACCTGAAACCATGTTAGCGGACTGATGACCCTCCGTTGTAAGTTAAAAGAAAAAGGGTAAAATCGGATTGTACATGCCCCCACTTTGAGGTTAGGTGATAAAATCCCGTATATTATATTAAAAACCTTAATTTTGTGTACCCTTTTCTGAACTCCAACATATTTTTAGACAAAGGGATATAAACTCTCCTATGTACAAATCATACATATATAATTTCTCTAAAATCAAGTAGGAAAAAGTACGAAAAATTTCTGGGGCACGTACAATCCGATTTAGCCAGAAAAAGATTAAAGCTTCTTGTAAGTTTTATTACTCCCCTTATTTTCCCGCTTTATTGCTATTTAATCTTTCAAGTATTTGTTATTATCTTTTCCTAATAAAATTCTTTTATTCTTATGAATTTTTCAATATTAGATACATTTAAATTAAACTTATACATTTTAATTCCACTGAACTAATTTATTCATTGTTTTTTTTTTTGTTTTTTTTTAAATGTTGTGTGACCCTAAAGTATATTGTCTCAACCCTATTTTGGTTTGCAACCAGGGTTGGGAAGCGCTGCTCTATATTGTTACTGACTTAATAATTAAGTCCTTAACTCTAAGAACCAGCTGGTCATTGTTTTGGTGTGTTTTTATGATGCTTTCATGGGCAAATCAAGAATGAAGTAAACTTTTAAAGAGATGGAATTCCGTTAAAAAATCTACTTTGATGACACTTTCCTTTTTCATATTTAGTTACTAAACAAATTACCGTTATAATTATGTCTTATAGACATTTATTCCTCAATTAACACTAATTTCAAACCAAGTATGAGCATGCTAGATAACTAACATGTTTAGACTATTCAAGTAACATTCAGTAAAAGAAAGTTGTACTTATATATATATATACACACATACACACACACACACACACACACACACATATATATATATATATTCCTTTAGTAACCTTTTGAATATTATTTTCTAATGAAATTTGTTTTTATTTTTATACTATTTCAATGTATTTTGGATTTTTTAAATTCTTAAATGTTTAATTATATGAAACTTTTTGCAACTTGTAATGGAAGAAGAAATAATAGTTGAACTAAGATTTATTTTATATGATACCTAACAGAGGTTTGTTGTTAAGAATATTATTATTTGACTTTGAATTAAATAAATGAAAACAACTAAAAGAGACAAATAAAAAAAAGCAAATGTGGGCTGTGATCAAATTGTTGCAAAAGGCATAATTTTTTGGTGTTAGAAAAATTTAAATTGTTTCAATTTATAATAATATATTAATGCGAATGCTTTTGTTTCTAGCAATGTGGAAAAAATTAATTTTAATAAATTATGACTCTATATTCTAAAAGTATAATACTTGATACTGATTTTATTTGTTAAAAATGTTTATTTTAAAACTTCTCAACTACACCAATTTGAGTTTACTAAAATTGGTGTATGTAATATATAAATCCATTAAATAGTAAAAGAAGACACTAACATGCATGTATTAATATGATTATTGAACGAGTGTTAGTTTACTTAAATTGGGGTAGTATAATATATAAACAAGTGCATCATCTAATTTGTTTCACATTTTGTTTAGGAAATAATGATTGAAAATTACGCTTAAAATTAAATTAAGCTCTGTCTTTACCACTCCAGACTCAAAATAAAAACATGAAACAACACTAATAAATCATTAGTATACAAAAATATTTTTACAAAACCTTTTGGTAACTAAAATTTTGATAAATTTCATGTTTTTGTTAATAAAAGAACATCTACACTTTTCAATAATTTAAAAATACATGTAGCTTAAATTTAAAATGTTTGATGTTATTAGGGGAGACCGGGATTAGTTGGCATAGATTTTGATTTTTCTTTCTTATTTTTAGCGATCCTTAGAGAGATTCTGGTGAATTCTGCCGATTGCTTAATTCGTTGGCTACGAAATAACTTAGGACCAATTAATTAAAACCATGTTTAGGCACCCATAAAACAATGTTTTTTTATAGACTTACAACTATGCCACATACCGCGGGTGTGGGGTAGGTTGGCATACCTTTAAGGGTAAGCTGGCATAGTGTGATAGGGGCAGGGGTAAGTTTGCAGAATGAAATAATATTCAAGAAAAAAATGTTTATTTAAACATGACAGTACGTAAAAAATGACAGTATCGACTATATGTAAAATAAAATATTCAATAATTTATGATCCCAATTTATGTCTTAAAGGCATAAAGTAAGTTGGCATAAGCCACATTGACTATGCCAACTAGCCCCACATACATTTTCAGAACAAGATGGCTACCACACAATCCTACACACCAGAAACAAAAAATAATTATACATGAAAGCAAATACAGTTAACCACTCTGTCCCAAACACCCATTTGGAACACCTCAATTTATTCTGCCAAGACACCAGACCAAAAAAGCATTTGATAAAAAAATCGACTTACCTATAAGAAAAACAATAAAATGTGTGTCCTCTTCCGTCAATGCTTTTAAACAAGCTGAAGATAATATGGATGGTGGACCACAATAAGCTCCCTCCCTTTCCTAAACGACAGCACTATCACTCTACTTTGGTATACAAATAGAAGCTGCATGCCAATTTACCCCTTATGCCAACTAACCCTGGTGTCCCCTACTCTTCCACTTAATTTCAAAATATGTATAATTTTTATTTAATAATGTTTATTTCATATTAAATCTATTAGGTTCAATCTTAAAATTTTTAATCTGTATTATTTCAATATTTCTAACATTAAAATTATCTGGAATATAAAGGTGTTAATTTCAACGTTTTGTAACGTAGTTGTGTATTACCCTTTCTATGTATATTTTCTGTAAATATATATTTTCTTAAATTGTCTGCTAGTGATAGCTTGCTTTATTTTTGCAAATACAAAATTATATTAATTATTATAACAAAAAAGAGTATAAAAAATCTTAGGGTTGAGTAAATAATGTTAAAAAACACATAATGTTAGAATATAATGTGACATCATTTTAAAAGTCTTAACAGAATATATGGTACAATAATTCTAAAAGAGGTAAGACATGCTCCAAACTAATGATTGCATCAATAAATTTTTAGAGTGATCTCACTGTCCTTTGCCTGACTGATCTCCAAAATATATGAATTTGCAGAATGTCTGAGACTGTAGAAGTTATACCGTACTTTGTCCAATTGCTTATATATAATATATTGTATCTTAAAAATGCAATTGTTAAATAACTTAATAATAAGAGGAGAAGAAATACTGACAGTGGGGTTTTCATTAAGCTTTAATATTACAGTTTTGAGCATGTTATGTGTAAATCTTACATCATGTTAAATTGAAGATCTGTTTTGTAAACTTTAAAGAGCAAGAAGTTTCAATAAAAGTTAATAATCTTATTATATGCTTTAAAAATGTATGTGCTACCTTAAAATCTAATGTATTGAATTGTATTTCAGAAAAATAAAAGATTTTTTTAATGTGTGTGTTTTTTATTATAAAATTTAATTGTACACTTTTAATACCACTAAAATGTGAAAAATAAAAGATTTATGAATGTTGAATGGAAATAATCTCAGAAGAAATATTTTTTAGTAAACAATTAAACACATGTTTACAAAATACAATGAATGGAAGGACATGTTCCAACAATCTTATCAAAGTATGAAGGTAAGTGTAGTAGCTATTGTAAATTTGGTAACAAGACATAAAAAGAAAGTTATACCCTTACTCCTTACACTATAGTCCAGGAAATGATGCACATTGGCTCTCAATTTTTTCGTCATCGATTTGCTTGAAATTTTGACAGTAAGTAGGGAAAAACCCAAGGATCAAAATCTATATCATGCCGAGGGGCGCTTTTATCCTAGGTTGCCACCCCATCTCGGGGGTGGAAATTTTTTATTACATTTTAACCACAGAAATTGATGGAAAAACTAATTCTAAGTAAAAAATGTTCTCTACATTTTTTTAAAAAATTAATATTTTTCAAGTTATTCACAATTGAAAGTAAGTTTTTCGACAAAAAATTCGTTTGTAATCGATTTTTTGCAAATAACTCGAAAAATATGCATTTTATAAAAAAAAAACCCTAGAGAACAAAATTGTAGCCTATAAAAAAAACAAAAGAAAATCCTTTTTTCATAATTCCTGTAAAACCAATACGAACTGAGCTACGGCTTATTAATGGTTAGCTTTTGTTTGTCAAATGCTAAATTTGAGAGATTCAGAGTCAAACAGCGATAAAACTGTGCATTTTACGAGAATAACTTAAATAAGTTTTTTAAAGTACATAAAAAGAGCATTATTTTATTTTTATTTTTTTTAATAGAAGTCAGTAGCATCAAAATTAAGCAAGTTACGATGAAAATAAGGTCGGTCCCTACATTATTCTATGAAAAAATCAGTTTAAACAACGCCCTAATTACCACCCTAATTAAAATTGATTGTCGCCCTTCTGCGATTCTCTTTATTTATGTATTATCAATAGATCCTAGAAGTTTGACCAATTAAAAATGCTTAATTTTTGAAAACTTGAAATTTGAAAAACAATGTTTTGCAATTTCGTTAAAAATACCCTCTTCTTCAAAATAACTCCAAAAATACTGGGGATCCGAAAAAAAAAGCTAGAGTATTGAATTGTAGTTTTTTTTTAATTGCGAAGATTTTTCTTTGAATAGATTTTCTGTACGATAAATATTTGGCGAGATATGGTTGTTTAAAACCTCTCTTAACTTTTACTCAATTTATCGTTGTATGTTTCAGACACAGAGCATATTTCGTTGAATGTAGGAAGCTCGCTTCAATTAAGCTACAATAGGGGTTGATTTATGAGGGTTGAAAAGTTGCAGCATGAAATTAGTACATATTTTAAGCAACACCATTCTTAAATTAAATCAATGTGATAAATTAATATTTTTTTAGGGTAAATAATTTTTGTTTACATTAAGCTCTAACAAGGGTTGATTTTTAAGGGTTGAAATATTTTGTAATTGTGTTCCAAAGCATAAAAAAATCATTATTCAACTAATCCAAACTAAATTTTGCCCATCTTAAGGTTAAAAATATTATTTTATAAGTTTTGACAATTAGGGTTAGTTTTCAACCCTAAAAAATAAACAGTGCCCATCGGCATAATATAGAATTTGAAGCAGAGGGTAAGATGAGCCTAATTCCAAATTTTTATGCAAATCGATGCAGGATATTGAGAGGTTTTGCCATTTTTTGAGTATCATTTACTGGACTACTAAGGCTTATTCAATATTCATCATGAAAGAGGTGTAGTTCAATAACCAAACAACGTCTTCACACAAAAAAAATTAATTGAAACAATTGACCAGTTTCACCTGTTCTAAAGCAGCCTACTTCAGATAATCTAGAGGTTACTGGATCGATTTCAAAAGTACAAGTCAAGAGTTATAGAAAAAAACACGGTCTTATTCAATATTGTTTAAAAGGCTTTAAAGGCATTCTTTCCATAGAGCCATATTCCAAGTATAAAAAATAAGAATCTGGGTGTGATTCCTAGAGAGGTGGTACATGGTACAAAGTTGTAGTGGTGTAGATGTGTGCTCCTTGATGCGCAAATCCCTCTGTAATGCTAAACTGCTCTGAAATTACCTAATAGTGCTGATCCGAATATTAAAAGGCTTTGAAAGTATCTCTATTAGTGTTCATGAGAAATTTATTTTTTTATGTTCAATAAAATTAACTGTAGAACAGGGAGGACAAACGATTTGTTGAATCTAGCAATTAGGCCTCCATCTACTAACCCTGTAAGGAGTTCAGCCACTACACACAAAAATGTACCAACAAAGTGAATCAATGGTGACCCATGTAAATCAAAGTGTCTAGGCATGTATTTGATCCTGTGTCCTCGACTTTGATTCATAGATTTCAGTTCACTCACAGATAGATTTCAATTTACTTGATTCATAGATTCAGTTTCACTCCAGTTTGTATCTAAAGCCAAAGTTGCCATGTCTAGAGCAGTTTCTATCCTTATATCCTCTAAAAATGACTCTTGGGACACCAAGGTAAAACTGCATGATTCCCTTATTTCTAGTACACTTTTATATGCATCAGAAGTTTTGACTCCCTATTACGTTGAAAACTTGGTCTCAGTACAATTTAACTATTTCAAAATTCTTTATTCCCTTCCAAAAAATACTCCCTACCATTTAATTAGGCCTTGAATTTGGCCTTTCTCCTCCTTATGCAACTGTTTTTAAAAACATGACATCTCTATGGTTAAAAATTATTAATATGTCTGAAGAGAGACTTCCAAGATTGTGCTTAGAAAGAATGCTGGCTCTTGATGTCTCTTCATCTAAATTCAAGCGCTACAACTGGGTCTCCAAGTATAACATTTTTTTAAATGAAAGTGGTTCTCATGTTTGTCTCTCGACCCTGACACTTTTAAGAATTCCCAAAATTCCATAATTTCCTCTTTTACAAACCACCATTTCTCAAAAGATGTGGACAAAGCTCTAAACTCTTGTTTTTCCTCTAACTACAGCCATATATCCTCTCTTTTATATTATCTTCTTATCTCTTTTGTATTATCTTCCTGAAAAATGCCTTCTAATAAGAGCTACTATAGCCAAGCATAGAATTATTGCACAAATCTGTCTTGCTAATCCAAAGTACACCAGAATATTTTACAACCATAAGTTGTACAATTTTAGTTCTGATGAGGTGTCCACTCAGTCGATTAAGCCTAAACACTTTGTACTACCGATTATTTTATTGCTTGTCTCTTGCGGATGCAAGACAGCCATTGTTCCCAAACAGAGATGCATCACATGCTGAAAAATTAGAAATTCTATTCTACGATCTAGATTGCCTACAAAAGTTAAACAATTTATTTTTGTTCTTACTAAAACTATTAGATACCAGAACTGTACCTGAGGTAGCTAGTTGACTATTTTTTCTTCTTTTTAAAAAGAATTATTGTGAGAAGCCTAGAACTTATTATTTCTATTTAAATATTATTATTTTATTTTTCTTTTTGTTTGTAACCACCCTTTATTTAAATTGGCTAATGTAAATATGACCATTATTTATATATTGATTGCTTTAATGAAAGAACCAACCTCAACAATTCCATACTAGTCAAACCCTTATAATAAGCTCCTCACTTACTTAATAAGCTCCCCCCCCCCCCCCCCCCCCTTTCCAAGTAAGTAAGTACACACACATCCTTATTAATTACAGTTGTCATTAACTTATAGATCTTATTTATTATATTAACACCTTTCAAAGTTTTCTATCCGTACAATTATGTTTATTTATGTTCAAACATACGTTTAATAATTTATGCTACTTATTAATTTCTTCTTATTTTTTATTTATTTCATTTTTATTATTTGTTATTTTGTGATATGTTTGAAGTCTCTCCTTTTCTTAGATCCTAGTAAACTTGTATAACTAAAGTGTAGTCATTTTTCATGCCTGTAATTTCTTAGTACATACTTCCTTTTCACACCTAGAGCTTGGCTTGCCCTAGCTCTTAATCCGATTGTAAATCCTTCATACCTGCTACTCCATGAATTCCCCACCCGACCTTATGTCCTATACTGCCACCTTACCTTGTAGTGTCTATTAATATGTCACTGAAGATAGCCGCCCTACTTTTATATTCTTATAAACTGTTATATTTTATTATTTTAGAGGCTGAAACCAGTCTGATTTGTATTAAATTAAAATTGTGGTATAGACTAATAAACTTATATTTTACAATTACAGTGTTTTTCATGTATTTCAACAAGTGATATAAACGATTCATTATGTTTGATTACCACAAAATCTCAGTCAATACAACAAACTTTTTATTAGTTATACATGTTTTTAAATTAATATCATGCATGGATGAAAATTTAATATTTTTGTAGGGTTTATGCAACTTTTAGTGTTTTCCAATATTTTTCTTAAAAAAGTAACTACTAAGGAAGGGGTTTCCAAAGTGTGACAGGGGCCTAGAAATATGGCCTGTGATGTCAGATCATCCGTGATATTTTTTTATAGACCAAATTCACTTGAACCTCTGCTTTAAGGATGCAGGAACATAATAATTTTTTTAGGGGTGTGAGACAAAACTAATCCAATGTTATGTGACATTCATTTTTACAAGAGCCTTAAGTAGAAAACCTTAGAGGTGGGGATGAAAGATGTATGTGAAAAGGGAAACTGTGAATTTCGGTTTCCCTAACTAATTAGAGATAATTTGTTGCAAAAATTTAACATACAATAATTGCCAATAATTTAACATTAATAACATGAAAAGTACATAATTTGAAGACAAAAACATATTCCCTTAAATTTATAACTCTAAGGTGAGGTTCAACAGCATTATCAAAGAGAAAGATAAATAAAACGCCGTAGGGAACACAAATTCCTATGATTAGGCTTAATGGATTGTCATTACTTTCAACAGTCTTAATTCGCAGGCACTTCAAAACAGATTGTGTACCACTCTAGTAAAATTCCATTATCTGTTTTTTTTCTATTGTTTGTACCTCATACTAAACTTGTAATTATATCAAATTGCTTGTGCTGATAATGCAAATGTGTAAAATACTAATTAGAAGATAATATATTTTCAATATTATAAATTTAAATCAAATTATAATTATTATTAACTACGGGAAACAAACAGAGAAAAATACACTCCAGCACCGGGATATGAACCACGGGCCTCTATATTTCCAGTATATCCCGGCGCTGGAGTGTATTTTTCTCTGTCTGTTTCCCGTAGTTAATAATAATTATAATTTGATTTAAATTAAAATTTAATCTTTCCGTAGTATGAATACTACTAATATCGTAAAATATGAATTTCAATATTATGTTTACTGGTTAAGCCATACAATTTGTGCCAAATTAGTATTAGAGCATTGACAGACCAGGAAACTGTAACAAAGAATTTTTTTAGAGACCTGTATTACTAACCAGAAGTTGATATCAAAATTAATGAAGATGTAGGGACATAGGTATGTTTTAATAATGAAACATTCTTGACAAAATAATTACCTCCTCAATGTCATCTGAGACTTCTGATGACAGGAAAAAATAATTCTCGAAGAAACTTGTAATAAATTCTTTACTGGTTTTGTGCTCTAGTGATTTTTTTTTTAAAAAAAGAGCTAAACAAATATTACATTCGAACTTACACCAGTGAAGAACTTATCGGGATCCATCTTGATGTGCCGAGCAAGGGCTGCAACATTAGCTGGTACCTCGGTCTCAGAAGCAGACACAGATACTGTTGCTATCGATTCCTCTAAAAAGCAATTTAATTGAATTAAAATACTAAAGTCAAATAATAAGTACTTTACATTTAGTATAACTGAAACTAAGATATTAAATAATTTACCAATACTGAATCTTAATACATGGCAAGCCCATCTGTCCTATAGCAGATAGATTTATGGGAAGACTTTCAATTGATAGGGCTTGTTAACAACGTCATATAGCTGAGAGTATGCTATCAAAGTTGACATTTAATTACAGCCTAACAATAAAGATCTCTAATTTATAAATATAGCAATTATTTAAAACTCACGAGTTCTCTTTGACATATGTTTGCAAGATTTCAAAAGTTGAGCTTTGTGATTTTCCCATTTCTTCTTTCTCCTCACAAGATCCAGGCTCGGATCTAATCCATTTAGCTCTGTAATAAAAAAAGAGCAATATTAATTACTTTACTGTCATAATAATAATAATAAATAAATAATTTTATTAAGACATATTTACAATGAACATTTTCGTTTTGATTTTATCAAAGCCAGTATCAAACATAGTTTGTTTTTTCCTCGGCCTGCAAGATTTAAATAGAAGATACAATAATACTTTAGATAACAATAACAACAGTAACAAAAAGGGGGGAAAAAATTAACAAAAACCCTCTAACTTAATGGTAACTATGGTGAAGGTTAATAGAACATATAAATAAACTGAAGTATAACAATAACAAATGGTTTGATAACAATGATTAGATACATCTGAGATTAAAAATAAATAATATTGTAATTAACACATATTATATGCTATCTAGAAGTATATGTTTGATTCTTTTATGTTTGTATTTTTTGTACCTATTTCTTAGATCACTGATATTGTAGTTGCCTATATTTTTTATTAGTTGGTTAGCCTGGTTGTCTTGACACTGCCTGAAAAATTTTTGGGTTAGCTGAAAAATAAATTGTTGAATGTCAGGAAGATTTGTCATATAGAAGACTGTCATATAGTATTATCTATTAAAGGCCTTATTGGGGTTTTATGAATCTATCACTGAAACCTCGATGATTTACTAAACTGAGTACATTTCAAAATAGTAAGCACTACTTATATGTCAATTTTGCTGCTAAATGTAAAAGCAGTAGGTGTTGCTTACTTCACCTACAGTGGGTAGTAGACACTTATATACTTTCAAGATAGAGTAGACAAATATAATCAACACAGTATAATAAACAATATCTTAATTGAACTAAATTTCTTCGAAAAATTACCTTCAGTTGTAATTTTAGTAGGAGGAAAAGCAGGCAACGGAAAAGTAGCTTCATAAGGAAAATTTTGAAAATAATCCTTCGCTGCCATGACTGGATCAGTTGTATCTAGAAAATCCGTATTCTTGTTTAAATTGTGACAACCAGCCACACTGTGAGAATGTACCATAAGATATTCATTTCCCAAATCACCAATTACACTGCTACAATCTTGAGACATGACAAGCGATCAATACATTTACAAAAGAACAACAGTAAATCGAGAGACAATAACGAGAAAATCATTTAAAAATAAAGAAAACAAAAACAACTAAATTCCCCAGAATTAAATTTTCGAATTCGATAAACTTTAAAACTTTTCTGTCAAAATGTAAAAATACCTATTTTCAAAGGTATGGTAACACTGATTTTTAGAAACTTTTTCATTTGCAAGCTTGCATAGTATATTTGTTTTTAGAACCTTTTTCGCGCTAACTACAATTTTTATTTTTATTTTTTACTTTTACCCATGAAATGAAGTAAGCAAAGCGAAGAATTTTTATATTATTTCTTTAAAGGAGATAATTATCAATCTTAATGCTAGTTGAGTATTGAGTAATACCCTGAGCTAATACTTGATTCAACCTAGTAAGATTAATGTATATCTGTTGTTACACGTATTATTTTAAGTAGTGTATTACCTGAGCTCTTAACATAATTTATTATATCTAATTCGAACAAATCAGTGGGTAGATTATATTGTTTATTGTATAAAAAAGGTTTACAGAAGTTTAATAGTAATGGAGGCTTCAACATCATATGGTAAATTCAAATTACAATACTTCAATTAAAGTGATATAACATAATTTATATCTAAATTTTCAATTATGTACTATTTACTTCCGAGTTCTTTAATTTACATTTCAAGCCATGTAATCTTTATTATATTAATAATTTTTATTAGGTATTGAATTTCACTAACTGTTAATACAGTACATGGTAAATTCGGATAGTTGACTGTGTGGCAATTTTAGGCCATTTACTGGACTCATTCTTATTATTCTTACTGTTAAGTGTCTACCTTCAGAATTCAATATTGGTTGAAATATATTTTAAATTTCGTTAGCACTTGAGAATCAGTACCCTTTATTATTATCATTATTTTTTTTTTAATTTTAGATAACTCTCAGTTTGAATGTGAAGACATGAAATTTAGTGATTTTTGTAAATTTTGTGAAAAGATGTCTGGTTCTAAATCAAGGATGAAAAAGATGGGTACTTTGGAAAGATTTTTTGGGAAATACAGATCAGCAGTTTGTATACTTTTTATTTTGTTTAATTATTTATTTTCTGAACCTTGAAGTGGTTTCACCCTCTTTGTTTCGACTGCACTTCAAGAATTATCAAGTACAGTGATCTAAGGGAATTTATACAAAATATGACCCTCTGCTATTTGCTACAATAAGATTATCTAAAGTTTTAAAAAAAATTAAGGTGGAAAAAAATAAAGCCACTAGGCCTGTGGGGTGGGGCTAGTGTAGGGTGACCAACCGTCCCGTAAAAAACAGGACTGTCCCGTTTTTTCACGAACATTCCCGGTGTCCCGAAAAAGTCTCCCGGGACGCCTAAATGTCCCGTATTTTCGTTGCGTTTACCAAAACCCCTCTCTGTTTGAGTATAATTATTAAAGATATGCTACTATGTGTTTGCTATCCCCCCCCCCCCCCCCCATATACTATAAGAATATTTTCGCTTATTCACATTATTCAATGGACAGACGAACGAAACAGGATAGGAGTGGAGTCACTTTCTGCAATTTTTTAAGTATGTACTATATAATTTCAAAATAGATTGTTGTAACTTTTACAACTTTCTATTAGAAATGAAGGAAGTTTTAAAAATGGCTGGGGCAACAGCTAAGTTCACTAGAACGCACAATAACGAACCCTTCTATAGCGGACAAAAATAAGATGATTTTCTGTGAAATGTCACCCAAGCGAGGACCGTGCATCTGCTTTTGTTTTGGTAGAAGTTGTTAAAAATCGCTTATTAAACATATGTTCAAAGCTATCTTTTATTTGATGTGTAATAATCACTTTTTATTGATAACTATTGTACTTTTTTCTAGGCAATGCCCTTTCGCAGTATTATTTAAAATAATTATTTGTAATATAACGGACTTTTATAATAGCGGACAACCCTCAGCTCCTGTTAATCCGTCGCCAGAACCCCCCTCCCCTCCCCCCCCCCCCCCTATCCTGGGGATATTCCATATACCCCAGATCCCCAAGATTGGGTCCCGTAGTGAGGTGTCCCGTTTTTTCCAGTTGACGATTTGGTCACCCTAGGCTAGTGATATTTTTGTTAGCCTAGTTGGCCCGACCCTCTAGAATTCAAAATCCTGACTTCTCATTGGCTCCCCACGGATTTTGCCGTGCTGTCAAAAGTCAAAACTTTAGATAATCTTACTGTAGTTAACAATTGATATGCTAAATAAAACACTCATTGTACATTCTTTCCACTCTTATTACTGTGACTAGATGGCAAAGAAGAGTAAACATCACAGCACGACCATTATCGTATACTAGTCAAGAAATTTAATTTTTATAGGTTCATTCATGAACATTTTTTTCATCATGGTTTTTTTTTTTCCGTGAATTCTTGTTTCAGTGAATTCCTAAAAAAAAGTTGTGTAATCATATGTAATGGCCAAAATGATTCAAAAAAGCGCGACAGCCTAATAGTTAAAGTTCTAAGTAACACACAATAATTGCAGAGGGAAACTTTCACAAATCTTGTAGTGTTGTCATTAGTATAGCACAAGATTTGTTCACATCTGACTTTTAAACAATGTATCTATAGACAAAAACTCTGAATACTCAATAAATGTTTCATAAAGGTGAGTAAAATGACCAATTGGTTAATTTAAAATATTTGGAAACTAGCAATTTTAAATGTGGTAGTTTTCCAGTGGGACACAGATGATCTGAGGTTCATGTTAATTGTTTTTATTAATTGTTCAAATTGTTTAAAAAAAATATATAAAAGTCTAACATAAACAAGGACTTGAGGTCTGATGATGCCCTTAGTGGGTGAAATATAACCTTTTTTAAATTAACCAATTGTTAATTTTACTCACCTTTATGATCCAATAACAAGTACATCATCCAAAATTATCAAAGATGCAAATTAGTAAGGACTATTCTTCAACTGTGATATAGTCAATAACATTCCTTTTCACTTAAGCTTCTATTTGACTATTCCTATTATAATCTTCTGCCTACTCTTTGAATGGATGTAATTATATTATTAGGGCCTGCAAATCTGGTCGGAAGATTTGCTTGTAATTTACATATTTATTGTTTTAGTTTTTATTTGTTTTACACAATGTTTTCACATTTATATTTACTTATTCTTCAAGCTTTAATTATAATCATTAGACTAGAGTTATGAATGTTTATAGCCAGAGCCAAACACATTGACCCATAGAATTGGAATGTAGAATATGAAATATCGTGGAAAAAAAATGTGGAATATCATGCAATGATTGACTGCTATTTCAATATTATTAGTTCCGTTTTATTGAGCTAATATAACGCCACTGTCAGCTTCCATAAAAAATTAGTCAAACACATGAATACATTTATTTGCAACTGGATTTGATCTATGTAAACTTTAAATTTGGGCATTTCAAAATTGAATTTTGGTTAATATTTTGTAGAGAACAAGCTTCTTCCCAATAATGAGGCTCTTATTACCTCAGTGGGATCGAGAGAGAGGTGCTTATGGTCTTAGAGAACACAACCTTGCTAAAAAGTATATCAGGATCCTCTGCTTACCTGACAAGGACCCTGATGCTCAAAAACTTCTTCATTTCAAGTAAGAAAAATACGTAACTGGAACGATTGCAAACTGGTAAAAAAAAAATAATAATAATAAAATATAATAAAATAAAAGATAAGATAATGTACAGGGTGGGCAAAAAGAAAACCGCACTTTTTTGAACACTTATAGCTCAGCTTCTGTAATAGATAGAGATATGAGGTTTGCGGGGTCTGAAAACTACATTCTTCTACTTTAAATTTCATATCTATAACATAACAAACTATTGGGTGAAAGCCATGCAATGACGGTTTGGATTATGGTCTTTAAAAAAGTCGTTACCCAGGTAGTTTTGATAAAATAAACGTCATTTTTAAGTTTTTGGTAGTTTTCATACTACGGAAAGTTTAAATTTTAATTTAAATCAAATTATAATTATTATTAACTTCTCGGTTTTGTTCTAATGTCATAAATATTGACTGTCTAAATGTGTATGAATATTGAAAGCTTGGATTCGGGACTAGTTATCGATTACGGCAGTGAAAAATCATTCTCCTGCGTAGCTTAGTTGGCAAGAGCATCTGTACTGGAAATACAGGAGACCCGTGGTTCAAATCCCGGTGCTGGAGTGTATTTTTCACTGTCTGTTTCCCGTAGTTAATAATAATTATAATTTGATTTAAATTAAAATAAATGTATTTAAATAATGAATGTTAAACAAAATTCGGAAAAAAACTTAGCATATGTTACAGATTTACTTGTTGTATGGTTCAATATGTCCTTGTTAATTTATGACAGCCTACACTCTCCTCTAGTGGGATATGGTCCCAGCAATAGTTAATTGACGTATATCATCCCTGGCACGAAGAATCACTCCTTGCAACAATACTTGCAAAAGAATTACCCAGTTCATTCAGCCAGACGAGTGGCCGCCTTACAGTTTAAACCTAAATCCAATTGATTAACAAAGAGTGAACGTTGGAGGCAGAATAAAGGATGTCGATGAACTTCGAAAGAGGATTCTTCATACCTGGGATGATAAGCGTCAATTAACTGTTGCTGGGGCCATATCCCACTGGAGAAGGAGAGTGCAGGCTGTCGCAATTTAACAAGGAGACCATATTGAACCATAGTAAATCTGTAACATTTGCATTAGTTTTTTTTCTTTTTTTGTAATTTTGTTAAACATTCATTTTTTAAATACATTATTTTTTTCAAAACTACCCCCTTTTTTTTTAGACCCTAATTCAAACCGCCATTGCATGGTTTTTACCCAATAGTTTTTTAAGTTGTAGATATGAAATTTGAAGTAGAAGAATGCAATTTTCAGACCCCATATCTCTATCTATTACAGAAGCTGAGCTATAAGTGTTAAAAAAAGTGCGGTTTTTGCCCACCCTGTATATTTGTTTAGTTGTATAACAATACATTTTACAAACAGAGTTGGGCTATTCAAAATTCAAATAGAGATAAAGATATAAGATTTTTTCAAAAAAACAGTAGGCCTACTGTGAATAATAGTTGTTAAAATGTGTATATTTAAGAAGTGTATGTACATACATATGTCCATAAAATGTATATTCCTAAATAAAAAATGTATATAATATGTTAGCTTTAATAATGACCCATTATTTATTAACCAAAATGTTTGTTATCCTAAATCACTCCCGCCCCTTTTATTTCGGTTAACAGAGGTTCTACTGTGTTTTCTTTTGTGCATGTAAGGACAAAGGTGACAACCCATTTAAACTTCAAAACAATTGTATTTATTAGGGATTGGGAGGTTCTAATTTTAAACTATAAAGCATTCAAATATCTATCGCTAATAATTACCTTTAGGGAAGGACAATTTTTATAGATTTAAAAAATAAAATAAATTACAAAAATGGGTTGTATAAATAAACATAAACATAAATTAAGTACTTTTTATTCTCAGGGCTCCATCAAAGGCAGGTTCATCAGCTGGAGATTTTGCTGCGGTTGTCCATGAAATGATGATAACATCTTGCTTAAATAGAGATTCTGATTTAACTATTTACAAGGTTAATGAAATATTGACAGAAATGGCGATAAAAAATTCCAATAAAGATCCAAGTTAGTATATTATGTTTTAAATATGAATAAAATTAAGTGAAATACTTTTTTTCCTAGCTTACCTGAAGTAATGGAAGCATTGTGATCATTCTGAAGAGCAATTTTTATTATTATATTTTTAAATATATTATTTAAATTGTTTTCATTTCATATTAGGAGGTGTGGAGAGTGAACTTTCTAAACTTGTTGACAATATGTCTGCGACAGAACAGAAATGGTTGATACGAATATTGTTGAAGAGTATGCACCTTGGAGTTGGCTACCGAGTATTACTTGCCAACTTTCACCCAGATGCTCCTGAAATGCATGATGTTTGCAGTAATTTAACAAGAGTATGTCTTCATTATTTTCTCTTTTATTTATGGTATAGGATAGCACAAAGCACATTTCGTTAAATACAAGGGTTGGTCAATAAGTAAGGTCTTCAAAACTCTAGCTTAAGCTCACAACGTCGAACGAGAGAAGTGGCATTACTGATGTGTCCCGTCATCCTCCCTGTGTCCTTCAAACGAACCATCGCTGAATCCTCAGAACCTTTTAGTTTGCCTGCTAGAGCTGTTTGAAATGGATCTCCTGATTTCTGTCCCCGCCAAGTGCGGCCTCCGTGAAGTCATAAGGTTTCTTTGCAGCAAAAGACGTTCCGCAGATTTAAATTCTCAGACAGCTTTGTGAAGTTTATGGAGAGGCATGTACGGACATAAAAAATGTGCGTAAATGATTTCATAAAAATCATAAATGATTTCGTAAATGATTTCAACCCATTATTCATTTCAACATTCTTATGGAACAAGAATGTTGATTGAAGAAGACAAACAACAACGAATGGAGGCTTCTCGTGAATTTGTTGCTCGATATGCTGAAGAGGAGGAACAATTTTTGGATTCCATCGTTACAGATGATGAAATGTGGGTTTCTCATTACAATTAAGAAACAAAACGACAATCTCTGGTCAACGCTTTGAAAATGATGAAGAAGTCAAGGAATAGGTGCAAAGCTGGTTTAGTGACCTGGTGGGAGATTTCTTCGTCACTGCTATTAAACAGTTGCCTAAAAGACTTCAAAAGTGCTTGGATCGGGAAGGTGATTAGTTGATAGTCCTACAAAATGAAATTATTTTTATTTTTAATACTTACATATTTTTTAGATCTTTTTAAAAATGTGAAGGCCTTGCTTATTGACCAGTCCTCGAATGTTGAATACATATTTTAATGTGGTGTTAACATTTCCTGACTAACCTATGGTTGCTCATAAATCTTAAACTTTAAAAAGAGTTAAATTGTCCATTTGTGATTTTATTGATGTGGGGGAATAATTTAAAGATGGGTTTGTTTTTATTGGTTTCACCATCATCATTATCAGGACAATAGGGCAACAAAGCCAGGTTTTGCCTGCTTCTAATTTCTCAGTGTGGATTTTAGCCATGTGCATAGCTATCCCTTTTTCTGTTGTTACCCTAAAGGTACGATTACTTTGTAGGCTTTTTGATTTAGAGTGGCCCTAGAGAGTGCAGAAATCATATTTATTCTCATCGATATCTTAAAAGCTAGAAGCAGTCTTGCAGGAGTAGGGGGGGGGGATGCCTCTAGGTAAACTTATTTACTTTACATTGTAAGCATACCTTAAGGGTTTAATAGAAAGCCTCCTTTTAAATTTAGAATTAATTTCAGGTTTGTGATGTGCTTAAAGACCCCAGTCAAAGGCTGAATGAGGTAGAGGTTCGTTTGTTTGAGCCTTTCAGACCAATGTTATCTCAAAGATGTGATGTTCAAAAGTTATCTATAAATGAGCCACATTTCCTTGAAAGTAAATGGGATGGAGAGAGGTTCCAGCTTCATTATAGTGATGGAAAATTTAGATATTACTCTAGGTAAGACATTTTTATTTTTATACCCCATCTTAATTCTCCAGATTTCTTACTTTGAACTTATAAAAATCTCTAGTTTTAAAATTTATAACTTTGGATGGATTATTTAGAATAATCAAAATCTAGTGCAATGTAACAATAATTCATAGTTTTTTTCAGAAATGGTTACGATTTTACTTTGACATATGGAGCTAATCAAAACTCTGGCTACTTTACTCCTAAAATATTTAAACAGTTCAAGTCGTCCGTCAACAGTTGTATATTAGATGGTGAAATGATGGGTTGGAATACTAGAATTAAAAAATTTGGAACTAAAGGTAATACCCTTTTTTATTGTTCATTTCTTTTAAATATACATGTTGGAGTAAAGTATAAAAAAATAGTAAAAAATTAGTTTATTCTTCTTTTCAATTTTCCATTTATGCCGTAAATACTAAAAGGGATCTTTATCACTTTAAATGTGTTGGGGTTAGTTTCATTAAAAAAATAATATTGGAAAAAAACAACTACAAAAATAGCCCATTGGAGTCTTAAAATTCATATTTTTCATTACCAAATTTCAACTAATATGTAACAGTCATTGATTACACGTCAGCACAGATATAGTACTTATTCTTTTGATTGTAAGAAGCTCTCAGCAATCACTTCAATTACTTGCAATTCTTATTCACATAAACTACTTATATAAAATACAAATAACTACATATATTCTCACTAACTTCTTATAAATAATGAAGTAAAACTCATCAAGAATTGAAAACTATCCTAAGCATTTGCCATTATAGTATATATTAATGATGAGGCCAAAGAGTTTACCCTTGAACCATGGTTCTAACATCAACATCTCTGTGTTCAATTCCAAGGAGAGACATGCTTCATGCTAATGATCACACTCGCAAAAAAAAAAAAAAAAAAAAAAAAAAATATATATATATATATATATATATATATATATATATATATATATATTACTATGCTAATAAATTTCCTATTACATTTTCAGCCATGAATTTTGATGTGAAACACTTACGAGAAGAAAACATTATGCAACCTTGTTTAGTAGTGTTTGATGTGGTTTATTTTAATGGGGTTGTTCTTACAAATAAACCTTATCATGAAAGGATGTTTATTCTTAGTGGGATTTTTGAACCTCTAGAAGGAGTTATTATTCAAACGGAAAGCACGCCTGTTGAAACAACGTAAGTGTTTTTTTGTTTATGCATAAAATTGTTTTATGTTCTTCATATTTGTTTAGGCATGTTTTTGTACTTTTATATCAAATTCACTAGTGAATATGCAGTATTATTATTATTATTATTTTTTTTTTTTTTTTTATGTTGTGAAGAATAAATATATGTGTATATTATTTTTAGCGATGAAGTATTGAAAGGTTTAAATAAAGCTATAGATAACAGAGAAGAAGGGATTGTTATAAAACACCCAGATTCTTTGTATAAACCCAATGGAAGAAATCATGGATGGATGAAAATCAAACCTGAGGTAATCTGTTTTATAATATACGATCCTGTTAGGCCCGTAGCAACAATATTAATTTTAAATTTAGAAAAAAAAAGAATATTAAATAAATTAATTGAGATATCTATTTAGATAAGTTATTATATCTATTTGAAGACCAACAGATCAAAACACACATTTATTTTTATTGGAATAAATGTGGCTGCCTCACCTTCAAGGTGATTAGTCGAGTTGATCTAGATTTGTCAGAGGTAAATCCAGACATAGAGTTCTCCAGGGCCGGCCCGAGGGCCGTGCAAGCCGTGCAACCGCACAGGGCGCTGGATTGGCAGGGGCGCCAATGTGGCAAAAAGCAAAAAAAATAGCCCTTAGTTTTTTAATAGAACTAAAAAAAAAAAACATTATTGAATAAAAGAATTCGTCAGTATTCTTTTACTGGGAGTGTGGTAAGGGAGATAAGAGGGATGAATATGCAGATCTATAAATGAGTGAGAGAATAGAAGTTAATAAATAAGTGAGGAGGAAAGAGTGCAGTAGGACTTCTACTAGATAGAGAGTGATAGAAATTCTTTGTCTAAAGATAGTAAGGACACCTGGATTTGTTATCTACTTAAGATAAACATCAGGCCAGATAAGATTAAATCAAACCCTTTTAAAATATTTTTAATTTTTGTTCAGTTTTATTTAACTAGCCCTCCCTGCTTTTTAGTGGCATACATCTTATCATAGTACGCAGAAAGTGAACCTGCTATCTATAGATTTTTGCTATCTACTCTTTAATACCATTCATTTGATATCGTGACCAAATTGTATTATGAATTATCCGCCATTTTGGATTCCCAGTTAACCAGATCAAATTGCTGTATACTTAGTTTTTCTTTTGCCCAGCAGACCGCATATTTTTTTAGTAAATGTAACTGCAGAAATGTGGTTTTTTTTTTGGGGGGGGGGGGACACAAATTTTGATGTTTTTTGACAAAATGGCGTAAAAAATTAAACAATTTTCCTAAGTGCTATATAGTTTTGAAATCTTCTCTTTAATACCTTTCATTTGATATCCCACTCAAAATTTAAAAAAAAATGTTCACGGGACTATTCACCATTTTGGATTTGAACGGCTTAAGATTTTGAGTTCGCTATATTTTTCCTGTATGCGCGTCAAAAAAAATATTGAATACGGCGAAAGTTTCATGTTCTTTTTATGAAGAATGAAAGTTTCATGTTCTTTTGATTCAAAAGTTATTGGAACCGTACAGAGTGACAGACATAGTTAACCATGAAATGTTGTCTGAACGAATTCTATTTAATCCCAGGTAGAGACTAGTAATAGTACAGGAAAGAAAACTAACCCTCCCTTTTTACAATGTGGGTTTAGGTACAGTGATTGGTCCGTGATGGTTGTTGGGGGGGGGGGGCGCCAAAATGGCAACTTGCACGGGTGAAAATTTACCCTCGGGCCGGCCCTGGAGTTCTCAATAATCAAATCTTTACTTAGATGTATAGATTTATTGAACTTAGATCAGTTTATCATAGACCTTTAAGGCTCCTAATCTGCTTAATTAAAGGCTTGCAGCTCCTTCTAAATTAGTAGAATACCAAATCTTTCTGCTAATATTTCACTGGCCTTTTCTACTGCTTGCTTTCAGATTATACTTATGATTTATAATCTATCACTCTGTATTCTTTTAATCAAGTGACTTGTGATTTTTATGGATCTATAAATAAATTGAATATATTAAAATTTGAAATTACTTTGGCAAATAGTTGTCCCAATCTGAGGCCCAAAAGGGGATTTTTATCATGTTATTTGTATTTGTGATAGTGGGTTTTGGGCAAACAGGTAAATGTTGTTTATATTAAAGCTTCAAGACCCTCTACTAGTCTAGTGATCTCTGAGGAATAAGTATATTCCCTGCGAGCATATAATTATTAGTAACATAACTGTAGTTATTAGTTATTTTTGTTTTAGTATACTGAAGGTGCTATGGTAGATATGGACTTGATTATCATTGGTGGATATTATGGAGAAGGGAGAAAATCTGGTGCAATTACTCAGTTCCTGCTTGCTTTAAAGAAAGAATACCATATTGATCCTAACTGTAAGTGAATAATTTGTCTCATATTTTAGAGGATTTTGCTTTAACTTTTAAAAATAAAATATTTATACACCTCTATACATGATAATATATATATATATATATATATATATATATATATATATATATATATATATATATATATATATATATATATATTATATATATATATATATATATATATATATATATATATATATATATATATATATATATATATATATATATATATATATTATTTATTTATTTATTTATAATCTGCTTATGGCACTTAATACTTTAATATTTTCTGTTGACACTTAGAGCATGAGAAACAGAGCGTACTGAAACTGACCCCCACTTTTAATTTTGTTTAAGGTGAAGAGGGGAATTTTTTGGCACTTTCTAAGGTTGGAAGTGGTTTAAATGATAAAGAATTGGAAGAAGTTTGCTCCATGCTACAACCTCACTGGATTCGTTACAAATCTGATTCAATTCCTGACTGCTTGGATTTAGGAAAAGAGAAACCTGACTTCTTAATATTACCAAAAAATTCCATTGTTTTTCAGGTACTCTATATGTTAATACATCAATAAATATTCTAGGTTAGTCCAGGCCCCGAAGTAGGTACATGGGCCCGTGGACAGAGCATTTTTATGGTGCCCCCTATTATTTTAGTCAACCGAGGGTGGGGGTTGTTTCTGAGTTTCTGGCAAGCCAAAGATGAGTTCCGGAATTTTTGGTGCCCCTCTGAAACCAGCGCTCTGGGGAGATGCCCAGTCTGCCCATTTGTGAATCAGGGCCTGGGTTAGTGATGGCTACCTGTGGCAAAGGTGATAAGCAAGCATTCATCAATATACGATTTACTGAAGAAATAAGAGTTTAACCAATGTCCTAGAATATTTATATCAGCTACTGTGTTAAATTAATGTTGGTAATTTTAATGTCCAAATTAAACCTTTAGTTTCGTTTTCCTAGATTTATGTTAGGAGTATGTACTGCAATGAAAAAGAAGAAACTAATAAATAAACTAGATGGAGCTAGGTTTTCATACTAACTGAATTTCTGTGGTCCTATTATAGTTTATTAGTCGCTAAGTGTAAGAATTTTTGATAGAATGTTTGAATGACATGTATATTGCATATGCATGTAATATGTCAACAGTGTCAATCCTCGTAAGTACGATTTTTTACAAAACTAAGTTTTTTCCATTCCTCGTAACATTTTTAATACTATGACCAAACCTTGTATTGCTATGAGAAAAAAATATTGCATGATGGACAAAAACACGTAATTGCAACATAAGTAATTAATATTAAGTTGTTTTTAAAAGTTTTTGGTGAAGTCCTCTCAAGGCACTTACGAGGTTTGGTACTGTTGGCGACAAAATGAGGTAATATTTATCTATACTCATCCATTGTCTGTATTTATTTGATTTTTTTTTAGATCAGAGCTACTGAAGTGATTAATTCAGGTGATTGGTATCCAACAGGTTATTCTCTCAGGTTTGTCAGGGTTCAAAAAATTAGAAGTGATAAACCTTGGTACGATACTTTGTCTGTGGATGAATTCCATGCTATTAGAAGGGTATTGATTATTTTCTGTCCTAATTCCATTTTACATTAAATTGTTTTTATCCCAAGATTTTGCTAAACTTACTTATCTTGATGATAATGATCTTGACTAAAATTAAGCTGGTTAACTATATAATGCACTACCAGTTAAGATGGTACAACCAGTAACCAGGTAGTTACTACAACCTGTTTTTATTTTACTCCTTTCTCCTTAATAATCTTATTATTGTACGATAGTTCTTATTTTTCCATAATGAATCTTTAAACAGATAATATTTTTTTTAAAAATTCTTTAATGTAAATATATTAGAGATTTCTGGTTATTTTTAGAACTATGGTGGCAAGCTTACAATGGGTCATATTGTTACACTTGACGACTTGCCTAAAGAAGGAAAAAGGAAAAGAAAAGCTGATCAAAATGCTATGGAATCTAAAGTGCTTGTAGAAATTGAATCTAAAATATTCCTTGGTAAAGAATTCTTTGTAGCAAGTGCTTCAAATGATATGACTGTACAAGACATGAAAAACACCATTCTAAAACACAGTGGAAATGTTGTTGAAACTCATGGTATGTATGTTAATATTTTTTGGTAATAATATTAATGTAGATATTCTTCCCATGGATGATAATCTATATTAGTTACAGTGTACTTAGTTACTTACTTCTAGCCTATTACTAAGATATAGTTCTTGGATTTCCTAGTCATAATCTAGTTTAGGAGGCTCCACTAATGCTCCCATATGTTCCTACAACTTTCTATGCGAAAGCCAATATTGTATGTAAAAACAACCCAAATTAGATCAGATTCTGTTTTTCTAGAGTTCTTGATTAATTTTAAACTGCATGATTTCATCTCTATTTTTAAGTGGTCTTTAGGGATTTAATAATTAAAAAAAAATTCTAAATAATTAATGCATGATTTCAATTATAATCGTCCTTTATCTAATCTAAAGTAATATATTCATGCCCTCAATAATCGTTAAAGGAATCTAATGCATGATCTATATCATGTGTTGAAGTAGTTCAAAGGACATTATGCCGCAGCAAAAATTGCCAATTTATAGAAGAAAAAATTGCTTATTTATTGCTAACTAATTCTATGCCATTCTTGCTATGGTGAAAGTTATGATTTATTTATAATTTATTATTTTTGATTTAGTATTTATGGTTTGATTCTGAGCTTACCAAAGCTAACAGAAGCTATGTCATCATTTTTGAAGAACATACATTTTTTATGTCCCAGATTTAAAAAATTCCTGGATAGAAATCCGTTTCAGACATCAGGGAACATTTTTGGTCTCATGTCTGTCTATCATTCAGCAATTTTGCAAACCAACATAATATCTTAAAAACTACTCACCTAGTTTGAATGAAAATTGGATGGTAGGTTATAATTAGTCCATTATTGCTCCCATAAAATGTTCAACCTTCTGCGCCCATTGGTTTCTCTTCTACATACATTCAAACATACATATATTTACACCCACATCTTTACATGTACTCATCTAATGTTTAAGAAATTTGGATGGTTTGTCGAAAGTAGCCTGCAGCAGATTGTCTCATATTAATTTTTACCCTCTATTTATATACTTATTAATAATACTTTTATTAATGTAAAAAAAAAACAAAATAAAATAAAAAAAGAATTTTGACAGATTTAAAAAAAAGTAAGGTGGGAAAAATTAGACCATCATGGGTTGTAAAAGCATGACATCATTTAAGTATGTGATAGGTTGCGAAGAAGCTATACGCCACCCTAATTGGCGTAGTATTTTTTTGTCAGTATTTAATTAAAAATTTGACTTTAAATCAAATTATAATTATCATTACTACGGGAGACATACAGAGAAAAATAGACCCCCGCACCGGTGCAGGGGTCTATTTTTCTCAATCCTGTTCAATGATTCAATCTTGATTCATTGATCAATCCTGGAAATTTGATCAATCCTGTTCAATGATTCTTTAAGTATAGATTTCAGTGTGTAGACAACACAAATTATCCGTGCTTTATTTTTTTCAGGTTCAGGAACATTTTGTAGTATAGCAGGTAACATCAATGTAAGAGTAAACAATTTAAAAGCAAGTAAAGTGGACATTATAAAGCATTGTTGGGTATTAAGATGTCTTGAAAATGCTAAACTCATGCCCTTATTAGTTGATGATTTTATATCAATGAACGAACTTACAGATACTATTATTACTACTTTCTATGACACATACAGAAATAATGCTGATGGATCACCTACATATCAGCACATTTGTGAAGTTATCAACAAATTTGAAAATTATATGGTAATCAATTATAATATTGGTTTAAAACCTCTACTCATAAAAGCTAAGAACATGCATATATAATATAAAAATATATTTAAAAAAAAAAAAAAAAAAAAAAAAATCTATGTTAACCATGCTTATGACCTTATGATGTACAAAAAAATTATGAATAACGTTTTTTTTTTACTTTTTTCACTATTTTCAGTTTTTTAATGGTTCAATATTTGTGATAAATTTAGTACTATTTACTAAACATATCTCTTTTACTCTCACATATTCCTTTAAAAAATGTTGTTCACAAGTGTGTCCCATGGCACCATAACTTATTCACTTGTTTGTTAAGACTATTTTAACTGCTATGAGATTTAAATGTACTACATTGTAAGTATTATAAATATAACAATAATTTATAATGAGGTACTGGCTATAGCAATGAAAATATCTGACCCTTCGCTTAGATCCTCTATAATTAGGCCTTATGTAGCCAAAACTATGTGCCTCATACCTAGGGATGCAACGATATATCGAAAATCTATAATATTGAAGACCTAGATATCAATATTAGAGCGATAATTCAAAGAGCGATATATCGGCTTATCGATATCTAGAAATTTAGTGTGCTTAAGCTTGTCTTATCAGATCACATCTCATTATATTGATAAATTTCTTGTTTAATAAGCTGCTAAGACAAAAGGTTTTTAACTATTTTATATTATATAAAAGAGATTATGTGTCCCGTTCCCTAAAAGTCCTTTAGACAAAGATGACACTTCTGTTCTGTGTCCTATGTAGTGTAAAGAAGCAATAATTCCAACTGGAATATGTTTCCTCTCTGGCGATATCAACTTTAGTCGATCCACATTTGAAAATTTACATTTTAATAACCTGATGCGTGTGCAAAGGCAAATACCAAAGTCGGCCGAATGATAGAGCAAAATAAACAATTAGCTCTTACTTTTTCTACATCATCAGAGGACGAAGGTGATGATTATAATTTTTGGAAACACCACTGATCATTTGGGCAACCACAAGTGAAACTGAAGAAGACTGACAGAGACGATGAACTCTCCCTTTTCCTTTCGGTACCCGTAACTTTACTGAAGTCATTTTCTTTTCTATATGCCTACCTTTAATAAAATAATGTTTTACCTGCATATCGATAATGTTGGCACATAAAGTCCGATAATATATCAAACATCTATATTTTTTAATCTTTGATAATTATATCGATAAAAATATCTATATTTTTCATATACTTGCATTCCTAGTCATAACCCTCATTCGAGTTTGAAACTCTTATTATGATAGGCTAAATAGTTTAAGTTAAATAATTAAAAACCAAGCAAAAGCCAGAGTGTTCTAAATATAGGTATAATGTAACATCTTTTAACATATAATATATTATTATACATATATGTAATTTTTTAAAAAAAATATGTTTCAGGACAATGAAATGTCTTTTGAAGAAGTTGGACCTCTGTACTATTTTCTTTATAAGAATGCACCCAGTAATTTATTTTACAAGCAAAAAATTTATTTTGATATATACTCAGAGGTAAAATTATTTTATTTATACAGATCCTTGCTAAATAAATTGAAGGGTAAAATAAATTATTGATTATTTTTTTCTCCTTGTGAATGTTACAGATTGGAAATAAAGATATTTTAGATATTTCACACATAGCTAATGAAATGTATTATTTTAAAATGTTTGGTGGAACAATAATGTCAACTATAACAACAAAAACAACACATGTTGTCATGCATGAAATGTATGTATTATTTTAAAATTTAATGTAATTTTGTAGGATGTATGCACATTATCGTGTTTATATTTAACACTCTGTTACCAACTTCTTTTGATTTGATCATTTACTCTGAAGAATCATTTACAGTAGTTTGTTATTATAAAGTCTCTGTGCTTATAGTGAAATCTATGTAAGCTGTAGGTATAAACTGGATTCACCTCATTTGATTTGAAAATTTGCATTCCTTAATTTAAGTTCAATAAAAATTCATTTAAAAAATATGTATGTTTTATTTACTGTTATAGGTTTGATGAAAACCTTGAAAAATTCAACAAAATAAAAAAATCAATAATTACTTTTGAAATTGTTAACTGTCGCTGGATAATAGATAGCATTGTCTCAGGAAAATTAGAGAATTCATCTGACTATGATATGAATCTTCAGCCACAGAATTCTTCAGAATAATAATACCTTACTCTATCTTTTAATGAACTTATTTATTTTAAGACTGAAATGGGTGGTGCATTTTTTATTTTATTTTTTAAAACAACTTATTATAGTATGAAATTATACATGGAATCTAAGTCTTTCTTGCAAAATTGTGTATGTAATTTTGTTTTTTTAAAAAGAAGATTGAAAAATGTAAAGCATTTCTTTATTATTGTAAAATCAAAATGTAATTAGTTACCATATTATATTTTACCTTGTTTTTAATATTTCAGAAAAATTGGTTCAAACTGCAATCAAATTATAATTTTTTATATATATATGTATTTATGATTGTTTTATTTTTATTTTTTGTTTGAACGTGAGGCCAATTAAAAGAAATCATTTTAAAAATTTAGAAATTGCTATTTTTCTACTAATGTAGTTTTTAGAAGCTATTAAAAAAAATCTTAATTTATTTGTGTACTGTTATCTTTCCTCTTGAAATGTAATCAAATAATCATGATAGATTAGAATTATTTACTCAGTCCAGTCCAAACTACCTTTTGCTTTGTATTACAGGGGCGTAGCGGACACCTCCACTGAGTGGGGGTGCGGTGCCCTGAGCTAAGAGACCCCCAACCGATCATAAGGAAAACGTATTCTGCTACGCCCCTGTTGTACTATATGCATGGAGCTATTTACCACATTTCTAACTAGACACAATGGCAGGTGGAATAAAGTAATTAACTTTTAAGTTGTCTGTTTATTTGAAAGATGTTAATAGCAATGAGATGTAACAGATAACCAAAACATTTGAGTATCATTGTAATTGTGGAGTGTGGAAATTTGTAGTACGAAATGGCTTGTGAATCATTTCTATTAGCTGCACTTGATATACTAGTGTGTATGTGAACCACTATGAGCGATACCCTCCAAAAATTTTGACGACAGCCAGCCAAAAAAAATCACACAAAATCAAAACTAATATGAAGGATTTTAAAAAAGACAAGATGAATTGATGTTGCATCAAAGGAAGCTAAAGACCTTCCTAGGCTGTAGTGCTCTGGAAGTAAGTAGGTAATCAATTATACCTTAACCCTCAACCAACTCCACTACTAACTGAATGTTTAAAAAAAAAGTAACACTGGTACTGAAAGCTATAGTTCATTCAGATGGTCTTGAAATTCAGCTCACTACCTTATATAAAATTATTAATTTCTATTTCTATTAGTCTTAAGCTGTTGAAAAAGTTTAAGAGACATAAGCATGTCTTTAAAATGAATGCTTATAAGAGTGTTCATGACCAACATTTTAGTCTTAAGGACAGAAAGTCAATAAACCCAACCAAATTGTAAACATTATTAATTATAAAATCCAGAATAAGAATATAATTAAATTTTTATTGTTTATCTAAGAGAAGAAAAACTTGTTTGGTACTGGGGTGTGCAACATTTGTTTATAGATTATATTAACCTTTGTATATTTTCATAACAGTAAAGTTTATTAGTATTATAACATCATTGTCATAACTGGATGGATAGACCTGAGTTGAATGAGATTATTAGTGTGGAGGATATCTCAACTATTGAGAGCCTGATTGTTATACATAATCCCTAACACCGTTAGCTACTCTGACACATGTCTTATGTTGGTCTTCAGCGTAATGTAGAGTTCCATAATTGGCACTGATTGTGTTATGAAGATCAAAAGCTGCTTCAATAAAAATAAAAAAAGTATTTTCTGAGCAGAGAGACAGTTTCTTTGAATCCACTCAGACACTCATCCCTGGACACTTAAATGGTTGTAATGAATTTCTGTTTTATGTTTCTACCCATGTATAAAAGTAGTTAACTATTATTTTCTTAACAGTAGATGGTATTTGGAGATAACCAAAAATGTCTACTTAAATATTAAGTGTGTTTAAAATTCCACCTACAGCAGTTGCAACATGTGATAAGGAAATGTTCAAGTTATAAAATGTCATTATCTTTATTAGACCAATGAAAGGAGTAAGGGGTTAAGAGTCATTCATATAAATGATTTTTAAAAAATTCAGAGTTTATCCTGTATTTTTTCACTATTTTATATGAATGGCTCCTAAAAGGATTTATAACTTAGTAAAAAACAAGATTTTTTTTAACATTTTATATCAAATATTATACTTTCATGGAAAAGTATCCGTATAAAACAAATTATGTACACGCTCATACATCAAATAAAATTAATAAAATATAATTATAAAAAAACGTACATTTACAATTTGAACGAATAAAAACAAATAATAATAAATATAAAAATAATCTCAGTTATTTTATTGAAATGGTTGTTTATAACAGATATATCAAAATTTTGAAGAAATAAAAATAAAAAGTTCTCCTTCTTATAAAAAAAGGAGGAAAAAAACAAAACAAAAAAAAAAAAACGGTGAGCATTTATTTCCTGATATATTTCTTTCGTATGAAAAATAAAATAAGTATAAAAAAGAATAATATAATAATATAAAAAAGAAAATACTGGTAACTTAGAAAAATTAAACCTAATATAATTTAAAAAAAAAGAATAAAATATTTGATTGACAACACTTGCTTAGAGTATTTATGGAACTATATTTATTAAAAAAAAAAATATATATATATATATATATATTCTGTTTAAAAAAGTGCAATGTTCACTGTACACTTTATAATTTATAATCATATTTATTCTGGTATTTTTAAATAAACAGTTATTTTGTTTGCTATTTGCGTCTATTGAAAAATTTGTTTTTATAAACATTCTGATAATACTATTTATAATTATGAATACTGTCTGATGTGCACTCAAGCATTTATTGTACAAAAAAATATCCAATTTTTGTTATTTTTTTGGTGTGTCAGCGCAAATCATTTTTTCTACAGTTTTTGATTTGCACTTTTACACGTTTTTTTTTTATTAATTTATTATTATTATATAAAAAAGTAAAAAAAAGATTGTATAAAAAAATATTAAATTAATTTTTTTGAATCTTAATAAATGGAACGTTAAACGTTTAAGAGCAGTCTAAGGCACCATTCTTTTTTTTAGACTTGAATCCAAAGTCTTTAGCAAAATATTTAGTTGATTTTTTTTAAGATCCCAATTATTATTTTATCTTTTATCGTGGTATAACTGATGGTAAAGATTTATTTCTCTAAAAATTATCAAGGTTAAAACAAAATTTGATATTCCAAACTTTTTATAATTAATGTTGCTTTTTACATGGTTTATACTTTTAATTTCCTGTTTGTTTATTTTTTGGATCCAATTATTATTATATTACGAGGTACTAGAACAATCCATGTCTAACTCCCAAATCCGCAGCCTCCAAACTTTGTATGGCAACTTTTCGAGTGGTTTTACCCACTCTAAATTAAGTTTATTATTTTTATTTTTTGCTAATCGACTCAATTTTTACAGTAGGGTTCAAAGAAGTCGACAAATCTAATAGTTTAAATAAAGAAAACAATAATTATTCTACCTAATACCTGATAAAATATTTTTACAAATAAAAGAAAAAATAACCAAGATAAGAATTTTAAATAACCTACGTAAATATTTTGTATGAGCCTGTTTTTGATTATTCAGGTATAATTGTTTCATTACAAAGCTTCATTGGGGTCAATGAAGCTTTAGTCAAGGAATTAGGAGTGATCATATCACCAAAATATTATTTTAGTGTCTTATATTTACATTAATTTCCTATTGTATGTAAAAGTTTTAATAATAATAATTACCTCAATCAATGTTAATTGACTGAGTTTTATATGATTGGTTCAATTGTCTTAGATATTTGTAAAATATTTTATCAGGCGAGTTAGTTATACTAATATAAATTAGTTTAATGTCTTCTAAAGCACTTGAAAAGAAGAAGTGAATTAATAAATAATATTCTAATTCTAATGCTTTGTTAAGTCCCTCACCGGTCAATATTTATCTTTAAATTCATTGTATTTTGGTCATGTTTTAAGGAAATGTCAATTATTTGAGCCCTACTATAGTTTCTCTTTGCAGATGGATACGTGTGGTACTCATTGCTGGGAAGGGAAGTGTCAGTGAAGACTGACTGGAGGTAGGAAGTCACCACATGTGGGGAAGCCTGGTGGTATGGGTGGCAGATCAGCTTGTGTTCCTACGTGGAGGATCAAGTTCATTCCGATAACAATGTGGAACAAGAAGTGACAGTGGAATAGCCAGTAACCTGTAAATATATTGAATGATATCGTTATTTATTCAGTTTAATTGTGTTTATCTTGATATTGAGAAATTCTAACTTCAAAGTAAAGTAGGTCCCAACTTTTTCTAGGGCCTAGGGATTTTGTATATCCTAACTCAAGGAAGTGCATACCAGGGTTGTAAAGTGTGTTGTCCGCTAAAGATGGTGTAGTTGGATCTGATTAATTGGAAATTCAAAATAATATATGACATGTTTTTTTTGTTTTTTTTTTAATTTTGAGTGGGGTATCAAATGAAAAGTATGAAAGAGTAGATTACAAAAATATATAACATTTAATTTTCCACGCCATTTTGTCATAAAACATCAACATTTTTACGAGGGTGATGTGTCCGTCCGTCCGTCGCTCTTTGGTTCAAAGGGCCCGAACCGATAAAGCGAAAGTGCTGAAATTTGAAACACTGGTGCAACTTTTTGACCAAACCACAGGAAAAATATACAGAAGTTCAAAATTAAATATGTGCATGCGCAATTCGCAAAAATGTAGTAAACTCAAAAAAAAATTAATTTTCGAATGGGGTATCAAATGAAAGCTGCTTAAGAGTAGGACGCAAATATATATATATATATATATATATATATATATATATATATATATATATATATATATATATATATATATATATATGCTTTTTTAAATTTTTCATTCCTTATTGGGTAAAAAAAAAATCAAAATATACCCAAAAAATCCCCCCCCCCCAACCACTATATAACGGCTGGTCCTAAAATTTCGAAATAATTCATGCTATAGCCTTATTGCGGGGCGATGAAAATTCCGGGAGTGCATCCCAAATTTTCAAAAATTGCCAATTTCGGGCGCAAAAATTTGGAGTGCGCCCAAATTTTTATTTTTTTAAAATTTTGAGTAGTGTATCAAATGAAAGCTGCTAAAGCGTAGGACACAAATACATATATGGTTTTTTAAATGTTGCATTCCTCATAGGGTAAAAAAATCAAAATATACCCCAAAAAAATGCCCCCCCCCCCCCCAATCACTATATAAAGGCTGGTCCTAAAATTTCTAAATAATTCATACTAATACCTTATAGTGAGGCGATGATATTTCCGGGAGTTCATTCCCAGGTTTTATAAATTACCAATTTTGTGCTCGAAAATTTGGAGTGCGCCCAAAATTTTATTTTTTAAAAATTTTGAGTTGGGTATCAAATGAAAGCTGTTGAAGAGTAGGATACAAATATATATTTGCTTTGTTAAATGTTGCATTCTTTATTGGTTTTATAAGTCAAAATATACCCCCAATAAAATCCCCCCCCCCCCCAAACACTATATAATGGCTGGTGCTAACATTTTGAAGTAATTCATGCTAATACCTTATTATGGGGCGATGAAAATTTCCTGAAGAATGTAATTTATCTTTTCGTTATTACTGATAAAAAACATTGTGACCCCCCGGGGGATCGATCCGGGACCCTTGAGATCGAAGAAAAAAATCAATATTTCATAACGGGTATGCTTTATCATCTACAAAACCCTAAAAAGTACTTGGACGCTAGTACTTCCCTGTGATTTTTATAGCTAATCTTAACTAATACTTAAAGTAGTGAATATAATTTTACCAGGATTATCAGCTCTGAATCTGAAGACTACGTATCCATTGTTGGGAACAGCAATAGTATCCTTGCCAGGTGGTAGGTTGAACTGCCTGTGAAGCAGACCTCTTCTGTCCAGATCCAAAGCATGTTTCAAGTTGATCTTCTTTACGTTCTTATCGGGTGATCTTCCCATACCAATGATGTTGAATGTGTATCCGTGCAAGTGGAAGGGGTGACTCAAGTTGGGCTGTTGAACTGTAAATCAAACAGAAATAATTCTTAGATTAGTTATTAGAAATCTTTAATAATAAAAAGTAAATTATTAAAGAAATAACCTTTAATCTCTTCATATTTAAAAAGACTTTCAATGTAGGTTCAAGATGATTGTTATTTTTTTTTTTTTTTCTTTGTACTAATTTAAAATTTAAATAAATTAACCTTTGATAGACTTAAACTTAAGAATAATTTGCCATAAGTGAATTTAAAAAATCAAGTGGAAATTTAATTTAATTTATTTATCTTCTTTTTTTTATAAAAAGTAGAGCACTCTGAGCTATTGCTTAACATAATTAAGCATGTATATTGTTTTATGACATAAGATAAGATAAAATAAAAAAGTTTATTGCCAAAAACAAAATGTTTTTTACAAGAGTTTGGTGTACAACAATAAAAAAGTGATGCAATTAAAAGAACATTATTATTGTTTTATAAAACACGTTGAAAACACCTTTTTAAATTTATTTTTTACTATAATATGGTGGACGGATGATGAGGTGTAAAAAAAGAACGAAATTAATCCATTTTTCTTGAGATCCTTCTTAACTGAGGATGACCTTAAGAAGGGTCAAAACGTCTCAAGAAAAAATGGATTTATTTCGTTCTTTTTTTTACACCTTATCATCTATCCGCCATAGTGACAAATATATTGTTTTAGTAAAGATGGAGAATGTGTCCATTATGTGGATATGTTAAGCCTGCTCAACATTGATGTAGCACTTAAGTTTTAACAGTTGCTTCAATTATAATAAATTATTTTAAAATATCAAAGTGCCAACAAATTTTTACTTACTCACATTTTATTTATCTTTTTTATATTTATTTTTTTCAGTTATATTTTTGATTATGAAAGGTTTTTTTTTATAATAAAATAGTTTCGAACTCAATAATAATTTTAAATGGTTTATGGTTAAAAGTTATTAAAGTATTAAACATTATCGTTGAATAATAACTTATTAATTTTATTAATTTCAGGGATACTAGGCATAAGTATTGGAACAATACACATAATTAAGCATTAAAAAAATCATCTTAGCAAAACCTTTAAATATGTTTAAGTTTGAAAATTGTTATATGAATTTATCTTTATAAGAACAATTATTTTTGAAAGAAAATTACCTTCGTCTACGAGTACAACTTCAACGACAGCATTAAGAGGAATGTCAACCTTGTGTGTGCACATGCAGTTTCTACCGCAGTTAGCAGGCTTGTTATCTCCGTTACAGAACTGTTCAGGTTGGATATCTTGAATTTGTGAAAGTGGAGGAGCGTTGGGGAATACGAAAGAAATTTCATCAACCAAACTGATAACGTGATCACCACCGCCAGGCGCAACTAAGTGAACAAATAACAATAAATTATTAGAATCATGTATTAGAATAGACTTAAGTTTCAACCAATTTATTTGGTCATAATTTTATCATTCAATTATGACACAGTATTTTTTTTTTTCTTGTATTGTATTTTTAACTTTTAAATCAAGATCTAGTATATTTACTAAACCATACACCAATTTTTTTTTTCATTTTAAATACCCAAAAATCTGTTGTATTGGTGAGGCTGGAAGAGTTCTTCAGGTCTGTAGAAGAGGAATCTGAAAGGAAGGAAAATCTTGACATCGGGTCTCTCTTGAAGAAGTCCTTCATCAACTGGTCCAGCGTTCTTAAGTTGATTGACACAAACAGCGTCATTCCTTGGTTGATTACAGATGGCGTCCAATGGGTTAAGAACCTTTAGCACAAAAAACACAGTTACAGCAAATACTTAAATACGTACTTAAATACTTAATTATAACTAATTATAAGATTTAATTTTTTATACCAAGAGCTTTGATTATTGTCATGATCAACATATTTATTTGTACTTACAACTCCCTGAGGAAGACCGACATCATAAGTAGGAGCTTGAGTAGCTGGTTGGTAAGGTCCTCTAGCGTACCTGAGTACGGCAAGCTGTTGTACTCTCTTGTTACCACATTCTCCCAAACCTCTAACCTGAATCCAATAAGCTCCAACAGGCTGGTCAGCACTGATCACGAAGTCGTAACGTTCACCTGATTATACAAACAATGCTATACTGTAGACTTATAATTCTTTAAAAGACAGTAATGAATTACAATAAAAACAAAGTTACAAGTTAAATTAAATCGCATATTGGGTATTACTAATTTTACCTGAGAATGAGATAACGGTGTTAACTACTACAGGGTGTACAGGTTCTCCATCGGTAGCGATGATAGCTAAAGGATGTCCTTGGATAGTAAGTTGAGCTGGGCAAACAGAAGCAAAAGAGTTGATAAGCCTGAACCTATATTTCCTTCCAGGTGTAATGGTGAAGATTTCAAGAGGTGTGTTAGTACTGTATCCGGTATTAGGATCCTGCAACATTCAGTTATAAAAAAAACATCAGAATTTACAATAAAATTAATTATTTATATACCTACATATATATATATTATATATATATATATATATATATATATATATATATATATATATATATATATATATATATATATATATAGCATATATATATATATATATATATATATATATATATATATATATATATATATATATATATATATATATATATATATATATGCAGTAGTGTTTGTAGCTATACACACTCAAAAAAGGGAATATTTTTAATTGAAGAGTAGCAGTTCAATTTCGAATGTTTAAGAGAGTGAAAAAACCTTCTGACATTCAATATAATGCTAGTTTTTTCGTCAATTCGGTTTCTATTGTTATTTCTAGTGTAATATTATTCATTTCGAGAGATTTATGTCTAATTCTGATTGCAGGTGACACTATCGACTGCGTAGGTATCAAAGCCCTGACATGTTTAAACTTTATGGCAACTGTTTTCACTTGGCCTACTCTGTTTGCTTTGATAAACGGATTATAAAATAAAAGAAAGCTACCGCTAACCACGCAAATATTTTAGGGAGAAACCTGACCGCACTGTCGACATTTCTATTTAGAATAAACTCACGGTCAGATGCTTGTTTTAGATGGATCCGTGTTTTTTTAAAAGCCTAGGTTAATCTGAGACTTGCTCTAGGTGGGTTATTTTATTATTCTAATAAAGTTTTGGGTTTTACAGTTTTACGTAACCGATTCGTTAAAGAGTAGCTATGCGAGTTATTTATTTAAATACAGGTTCTTTTTCCATAATATATACCTGGAACTGTCCTTTTCCGTTTATGAGTACGGTTTCCGGGTCCTGTCCGGTGTTGGCAGCTAGACGTCCGGGGAAGCGCTCTTGGGCGTCTTCGTGCATCCAATCTGAGATTAGCATAACGTGGGTGGTCAGATCATAATCATATAGGTGAGAGTTGGGATCCCTTGAAGGTGCCTGTCTTACAATAACGCTACCGTAAATACCGTCCATCTTTTGCAGACCTGCAAACAAATAGAAAATTATTTATGTATCATTGCATGATTGGTGCCAGATTTTAATAATCAAACTCTTATATTATATATAAAGAAGAAGAAGAAAGAGCGCATTCTTAACCAATTAAGGAAAAAGTTGAAAAATTAAGTTGTAACAGTGTCACATAATACAAATATCGTTTAAATATAATAATAAGCTGAAAAAAAAGTAACGAAAAGTCAAGAAGAGTAAATAAAGGGGAAAACTTAAGAATATAAAACCAAGGAACCGTAAAAGTTTTATAATACGCTCCAGTAAAATAAAAAAGTTTATAAATAAAAAAAAGACATTCCGACAAAAGTGACGAAAGAACATAAATAAATATATTGTCTATAAAAGAAAGGGTGTAAAGAAAAGCTTTCCGCTATTGTATTTGTTATGTCATGAGTTGCAAACTCAATATCCGTCACGGACTCGCCCCTTTATCTTTCAAATAATAGAGATAAAAATACAAAGTATTGAGGGTGTGATAAATATTTGAAAAGTGAATATTAATTATTAAGTAGGGCTTAGTAATTAATATTTAAATTCGTAAGAATAAGTTAGAGGGAATTGCAGGGTTTGTACGTGAAAATAATCTATAATTTTACTAGGAGTTTTTTTTAAAACTCTCATGCAGACAAATTACATATTGGTAAGTGGCTTCTATACCAGTTACAAACAAGTTGTATCTGTTTTTATATCATAATTTAAGACTGTTAGTCTGTTAGGAATGGAAGTTAACTTCTTTAAAATCAGTTAATAGCCCCTTACCTAGATAGCTTATGTAAACTGAACACACGATATAACACATCAAAATTAATCACTAATTGAAGATGAGACTAAAAGTATTTCGAAATAAAAATTTCCCTTTTATTGGCAACTAAAAGACGTGCTAATCGATTTTACTCCATTTAATAAACATTAAAATATATTTAAAAGGGAAAGTCAGATAAAATACTTTGTAAATCAATTGTTATTAGAAAAAAAGAATTAAGAAAAGATAATGGAATTTGAAATTACGTAAATTTAATTCGAATCGTGGATAGGTGTGGTCGTATATTCGACACTTCGATAATTTACCGATTCTCGGCACTAAAATTATCAAAAGAATGATTTATTGAAAAGGATCCGATAAGTCATAAATATTTAAAATCAACCCTGTCACACTCAAATATATACATACAAATAAACAACAATCAAATGAGCTTCTTAAGTAACCAATAAATCATTTAAGTTCAGTGCTCTTACGATATGCTCAGTGATTTTAAAGGACAATAGATGGACCATTGATAAATCACCAAATTACTTGATTGTACTCGTATTACTAAATTTTTAACCGATTTAATTTATTACTGATTCGATTGAATGGAACTTTATAAAATGATGGGCTTGAAACTTATAGACAACGGAATGATTTAGTGAACTAATTGTTTTGTAGATAATAATATAATGAATTATAGGTTTAAAGATGAAATTGCAATTTGAGCAGATTTTGAAGAATTCGACGAGTCCTCATTTAATTATTTCTTTAAAACCGATTTAAATTAATTGAACTATGTTTTATGTCTACCTATTTAGAAGTTAACAGGGTATTTATTACTAATTGATAGCCTTTCCTTTAAAAAATTCGTTGTTTTAAAATTAGAACTCACTACAATAACTAATAAAACTATTGTTAATACCAAAGATACCAATGTATAAGAAAGAAAACTTCATTAGCTGACGGTGTATGCATACAAAAATATTGAGTAATAACAAAACATTTTGATCAATTTAGGTATAAAAATAAAACGCGTGATGACCCTTTACAGGAAGTCAACGATTTCATATCTTTATCTGATAATTAAAATGTTCCCCAATAGAAATCCTATAGAAAGGAAATTAAAAAATCCGAAACAGTTCCTTAGCTACAAGTTAGTATCCAAGAAATATCATATAAAATATAATGTAGTAGTATAGAATTGGACTTTCTATCCAATAATTGGATGTCTATCTGAAAAAAAGTGAAACAAGGGAAGTCATGCTAAAGATAATTAGTTTAACTTCACGCACATAATTTACTAATAGGAATTCGAGAGAGGATGTAATAAAATGATACGACCCTACTAACTCTTTAAGAGAGAGATTTTTAGACGGAAAGTTACGAAGCTCGCTGAGCTGAGCTAAAAGTTAAGAGTAAAAGAAACAGGGGGATTAGCAACAACTTACGAGTCTGAAACAAGAAAAAAGTTATAATCGTTTAAGAGATGAAAAGAAGAATGAATGGAGAAGGAAGGGAAACGATTGAAATTATAAATAAAAATATATTTTGTATTATAATTTTAAATAAATACTTTTGTCACAACAATAAATTTTGATATTGTTTAAATATACTTTGTCTTTGTAAATATTTTTGAAACTTACCAGTATGAGCGTGCCAGAATTGAGTACCGGCGTGATCAGCGGTGTACTGATATCTGAAGGAGTTGCCGGTAGGGATAGGACACTGAGTTACCATGGGTACACCATCGGAGTACTGAGATCCACGCTGGTGAATACCGTGCCAATGAATGGTCAATTCCATACCTTCCATGTTATTCTGAACGTCAACAACAACGCGATCACCTTCGCAAACCTAATAGAAAAACAGAACCAGAACAAAAAAGTATTAATTTAAGTTTCGAAATAACCACGGCACTTGTGGAATGCTAACATAAAATTAATTCAGAGACCATAAAAGATTTCACATAAAAGGACCGAATATACTTAAATTTAAATAAAAAACAAAGCAGTATTGTAACATTAATAAGATTAATAGTCTCTTGAATTATAAAAAAAAAAAAAATAATATTAAAATAATTCAATACCTTTATAAAGTTTTATATACCTTATAATAGCTTCATAAAGTTTTATGAGTTGTATTATGGGTAAAAATATTCAACAACCCCAATTTCTATTCCTTCTTTTTTTAACTAAATATTATGCACATAATATAAATATAATAGAATATATGAAATTCTGTAAGCCTAATATGCTGCCTGAAATGCTGTAAGCCCACAGTATTTTTATTTGGGTCCAGTCGGTGTGTTAAACATAAATCATATATCACTTATGAGTCTCAGTAAAAAGTATTAAAACCTACCCCTACAGAATTTTGGTAATCTAATAGTTATAAATATGATTAAATAGAGTGTAATTAAAGTAGAACAGGCTTCAAAATCACTGTAAAATTTCCTCTATCACGAGTATTTAAATGATCTATAATTAAAAATATATAACTTATAAAATAAAAATATTAAAATTTAACGTAATAATGGAAGTTTATCGTGCAGCATTACATACAGTTAGAGCAACATGTGTAATTAAGACACGTGCGAACTATAACAATTTTAATACGCCCATACGATTATAATGTTCTACTTTCAACCCAAGAATTATAGCCAAACCGCCATTATAATCATGCTATTAAAATAGCATTTTACATATATTTAATATTTTGTGCTATAAATGAAGACGATGGAATGTCGTTTCATACTATGTACTATAGAAAAGGAATTTAACTTAATATGTGATATAATTTGAACAGGCTTTTCAATGGAGATGAGATAAACAGATGAGGAATCTAAGCTATAGAAATCTACAGGGCGAAGCGATAACTAATATCTATTAATATAGGGACTAATAACCAGAATAAAAATTTTCAGGTAAAGTGAATACTCCCAATAAAAATATAGTAAGGGTAAGAGCTAAAAACCTAATTATAAATATATTGTAAATTGCAGGATATTAAAGAATATAAGTCCTTGATTCGTGATGTAACATTGGCTAATCATGTGGGAAAAAATGGTACATGGAGGACATTTTGCATTGGCTTTTGGCACAGTTTTTTTATAAGAAGAATAAGAATAAGAATAAATTTATTTCCATTAAGTTAATTTATAACATTAGGACAAGTCACAGGTAATACATTTAAGAAAAACACAATTAACATTAAAAAACAAAAAAAACAAAAAACACACACAATTTCCATTAAAACATTTCTTGGTAATATTCCTCCAATCTATAATATACATTGTTTAATAACTAATGTCTAGTCTTTTTAAAAAAAAAAAAAATCAATAAAGTCTAAATCTTTTATGTCCTTGCTAAGTAGGTTATACAATCTTATTCCTATTATAAAGTGACCAACTTCAGATTTGGATAATCTATGGTAAGGAATCATGAGATTGTCTTTGGTTTTGGTGTTGTATGAGTGGTAACTACAATTGTCTCTAAACAAATTACTATTTACTTTTATATGTAGTAGCGAGTTATACATGAATAGATTCACCACCGTCATTATTTTATATTTTATGAACAACTTCCTGCTTGATTCTTGCCTTTTAGCTCCTGCTATAATCTTTAATGCTTTCTTTTGAAGAATTAGTAGTGAATAGAATTAGAGTGTTTGTAGATTCGATATAATATGGGGTTTAAGAAATCTTCACTCAAAATCATTGTCACGAGTTTTATTAATAGGAGTATAGGAGTATGAGAGCTGATTTTATTTTTATCATACAGGTATTTTTATCTTATATACAAACATTAAATACATTTACTAAAAATTGAATTGCACAGAAGTTGACCATATTTAAATGAAGTATTTTCATAGTAAACTTGAAATCTTATAATTTATACGTAGGTAGGTAAATGTACTTCTATTTTCCTTCATTATGATTTATTTGAAATTTTAAAATATTGTCTTTATTATTTCTTACACTAAAGCCCATAAATATGCTATTCGTAAATATCCAATTACATTTATTCCAATAAAAATAAATATTTATTTTGATTTGTTTGTATTTAAATAGATATTATGATAAATTATCTAAATAGACATATGAACTAAATTTACTTAATTTTACCATTTTCTCTGAATATAAAATTAAGCCCTTTGCCACGAAGGGCTCGTAGGAAAAAAAGCATTTCCATTTAAGGAGTTAGTCCCTTTTCATTAAATGATTATGGAATGAGATGGAAATGCAAATAACCAGAATAAAGTAAATAAAATCCTGTTGATAAACGAGGAAACTTAAAAGAAAAGGTTTTTTGAAAGAATAGTTTCGAATTCATGTTAAAAACAAGTCAGATTATAACACAACAAAGCTAAACACGATAATAAAGCAAAACTAATCAAAATAATACAGATCAGACTTCAAAAAATACTTTCTTTATGTGAGTAAATGGATGAGTAAGCAACATTTTCAAATTTTGTTTCATGTTCCGTTACTTGATTTTTTTTTAATATTCGCTACTTAAGATCGAATCTATTTAAAAAAAAATTATTCATTCTGACATTCTGATTATGATTCAACAGATCGGAGACGGATGTAAAATGAATAAGGTCGCCTCTACTAGAGAAATGCATTAGAAAAACTGAACTTTAAGTAGGTTTCGTGAAGCTTACATCACTCTATTAATATTTCCTTACAATATTCGCTAACTGTCCAGTCAGACAGGATTTTTTTTCTTATTTAAGAAATTATGCGGAAATTCGGAGAGATAGTATCCGTGTCCTTTACATTATCAAAGGACGTATATTAATTTTGCTTCTTTTAAAGATACTTTTTTTAATTATTTTATTTCAAATAATAATAAAAGTAAAGCAGAGGATAGAACTAAAACAGAATGTTCAAAAAAATGTAGGCATATAACTGTTTTATTATTACGCAAGCGTGCAACATCAATAAAATGAAACGTTACACAGTTAAAAATTAATTTTTGTTTCCATTGATTTTCATGGAACTTAAGTTCGAATAGACGCTGAATGAATAATGAATAACGTATTCTAATACTCCGATATCTATATACTTATTGTCACCTTTTACGCTATAATAAAAAAAAGCTTGTATATCCATTGAATATTATGTCTGTGTCCTTTCACCCTGTATTAACCATTGTTTCATTGGAAACGCATGAAAATGCATCTCCGAGGCCGCTTTGTCGTATTGAACACGTGCTTCGATTTTATGCCATGTTATAGAGTAGGGGACACATTGTCTTTGACATTATTTTAAAGATATTAAAATAATAAGAAGAAAAATGCATAGTAATCACCCTCTTAAGAATATACCTGTATTATTCAATAATAAACACAAATAATTATAACTCTAATAAAAATAGTTCTGGTAATAAATGTTACATCTTCATTTAATATTCCTTTTTTAATGCTTGCATCTTGTACAAATTTTATAGTGGAAGTGGATCAAAGGTGTAATGGGAATGTGTGCTCCTTCAAAATTTAGAAAATCAACGAAATGGTTTCACCCAGTCAAAAAAAGTAATAAAACACATAATATATGTAATTCTAAAACCATATTGCAGGTTAAAATTAGCCTTGTTTTGTTAAATCAACTTTTAAAATCTTCCCTCCATTTGGCTTGACAAAATATGACATATCCATTGTGTACACTCTGAAATATATTAAATAATAGTTTAAACTGTATTTTCCCATTACTATAATTACCCAAACCAATAGTCTTTATTACTTCTAGCTCTATCTTAATTTCCTTTTATACACTGAAAAAGTTTTTAGTATTATAACTTAATCCTTCGATCATTAGTAATCCTTATCAAATTCAATTCAAATTCGTATGATAAAAAACTTAAAAAAACCTAAACTTTGACTTTCGCTGCTATACCGAGGAAATTGAGATGGAGAGGAAGAATTTAAAGTTATATTGATTTTTTCGTTTTGTTTTTGTTATTTTGTTTTTCCTTTTCTTTTTTGTTCTTTTCTTTCGTATTTATCGGATACACTACATCTATCTGTAAGATACAATAGACTACTATCTTATCTATGCATAGGTATAGATTATAAAGGTACATTACTCTAGTACTATTTTTTTTAAGAGTAGGTATATATCTTTACTGCAAGCTAAAAAGTGAAACGATTTTATGAAACAGTAGTTTTCTATCTATTATTTTTGTTTGAAGAGATTTCAGCTCTAGAACACAGTAGTTTATGATTTATTGATGTTTTAATGATACATCGTGATGTTTATCAGTTAGAACCGAATTATTCTAAAATATCATTCAAGAAACACTTTTGTTTTTAACAATAGAAACAGGAATACAGAGAAAAGATAAAAACTAAAGATGGACCTTTTTTTTATTATTTTTATTTATCACTTCATTATAATGATTTAAGAAAATTTTTCTTCATTGTTTTCAATTTTTTTTCTCTTGAATCGATACTGCAAGATTCAAGGATTAATGAATTTTCCCTAATTTAAATAAAAGTGAAAGTGTTTCTTTTATTCGGCCTTCAACGTATTTTAATGCAGACTCATATAATCGAAACCTTGTAAGAGATTTCAACCGTGGAATTATTATACTGCCCAAAAAATTCACGTACGATGTTGAAAGAAAAAAAATCATTATTAAGGGATCTTTACTGTTTACTAACACTCTAAAAACCAAGAATCGAATATTTTTCAAATCTATAACTTTGTATCACTTCCGACAGAAATAGTTAAACTGATATTACCTAATCGAAACATAGATTGTCTGAGGAACTGAATTTTATCTTTTAAAAATATATAAATTGGATTTCTTTCACTTAATACAAAAAGCCATAAGCCAGTATATCTTAAAAAGAAAGTATCAACTAAATCAAAAAGGAAATTATAACTCTGATAAAAGCTGATTAACCATAATATTCGACATCCTCGTGGGATTATTACCCGGATTCTACTTCGTACATTTCTGAATATAAAAAAAATATAAAAAAAAACCTACCCTTTTTTAATTATATGTTTTATGTTTTTAAATATTTTAATAGTCTTCTTCAAGTCAACATGACTAATTTCTGTCGATTATATTATTGTCAACGAAATAATCAACATTGCATTTAAGTTATTTAAGCTAAAATATATTGAATTGAACTTATTTTAATTGAATTATTACTTCTTAGCTTCAAAATTGAGCAGCGGAGTTATTCTAGACGGAGAAATAGTAGCAAATCGTTCTACAATAGCTTTATCAAGGAGAAACTGTTTCTTAACATCAAGCAATAATCAACAGCGCCTGAGAAATAGAGTCAGGTGGAGCTAGTAGTCAACGAATGTGGAATTGAATCTAGTTCCACCTGACTTTGTCTTTAATCGAAGATGACTGATTATTTTAGATATTAATCTTTTAAATGTTATTTTTACCTGGATGGAAGGTCCTGGAATCATCCTGTTGATCGTAAGAATTCCTCTCTCAACACCGTCAGCAAGAACGCACTGACAGTGAGACCAGACTGTGTTGGTAGCGTTGGGAGTACATACTTGACAGGCACTGCAATCAAATAAAAACACATCCTCTATTAAAAAATTGTTTGGATAATAAATGTATTAACATTTCTTATAATTATTGAATAAATATGTAAATATTCTTTATGATTTTGTAATTTATTATGTATCTTGGATAAATCATGTCTTGGGACATAAAAGCAATAAGTAATTTAACTTCGAATTTTTTTCGCGATACTCATTACCAGCCATGGCAGAGAAACCTTTAGATTATATAATTTAAAGGTAGCTTTACGATATCTCTTTACTAGATCCTCTGATACTTTAAAAGAAGCAATAATCCATCATTATAAATTTTAATAAATAATTAAAAAATTACATTAAATTTTAAAATGTAGAGCCTTATTAAAAAATAAATTGTATATAGTTAAAACTGATTTCTCTTTTGATTTCAAGTTTTTTGAGCAGTCAATGTTTTATTTTTTCATTTTAAAAAAGGAGTGGGAATGTTATATGCTGCAAATTATTCTAACTCTTCTAAAAGTGCCAATTGTTATAATGTAATGAGGTAAGTGGAGAATATTATTGAGTTGTTTGAATAAAACAAATTCTATTCTACCATTTATACAATATAACTGCAGTCATGTCATTACAATTCTGAAGTCTTTGTAACTTCGTTATAAATGTTGGGATAGAATGACAAGGACACTTAGTAAGAATGTAACGCGCCCTCCTAGATATTCTAAATTGACGATTTCTAGATGATAACAGTTTTAATGTTGCTCTATTTACAGAGGGGTGTGGCGTGAAATTAGAACATTTGTAAATTTCTACTTGATTTCAATTCATAATTATAGATAATAGGTATGCTCTGTCATTTAAGACGATTTGTAATAACAACAGAACAGTTATACTAACAGCGCCAGTACTTAGAAATGACAATGAACAAAAAATACGTGTGTATTAACAGATTAGAAAAAAATGCAATTATACACCGCAATCAATATGATGATACTGAAATACCCTTACATAATCTAACTAAATACACATAATAATATGTTCATAAAATGTAATAACTACTAATAACTTTAATTATAATTTAAAATAAAGAATTTAGCGTCATTTGGCAAACAATTTTTAATTGAAATAGAAGTAAGAAGGGAGATAGAACAGAGAGAAATACACTCTGTCTACGGGATTCGAATTGCCAACTTATGAATTACGCGTCCAATGCTCTATCAATAAAGCTACACTGGGACTTATTGCTGGAGTATTGGACACGTAATACAATTGTCCATGGTCCCAATCCCGTTGGCGAAGTGTATTTATTTCTAATCTGTTTCCCTTCTTAATTATAATTTAATAATAATTTGTGTAAGAGATTTTTAAGTTATCACATTGCATTAGGTAAACTGGCAATAGGAATATGTTGACGTTAGTATTATACTATATATACAGTAATTCGCTAAAGTAATAATGCAAAAACAAACCAATAACAAATACACTACATAATAATTATAATGATTTTTGCATTTTCAAAATCAATAAGGATGGCTTTATATTATTGAAACCATTATAAACAAAATATTATGGAAATATATTATGTTTTCTTCACGAATTTATCTTAAGAATTGCTCACATTATCTTACTGGAACAAATTGACATCTAGTACTTATAAATCATGATCTTTAATAGAGTCATTAAATCTAATTAACCAACCTTTGAGATTAATACTTCATTTCATTTTAATATATCGCATATTTCATTACTTTTCCTTGGAACACGTCAGTGGTCAGGGTGAAATAATTTCTAGGCCACACTTTGTTCCATAAAGACAAATGGAAAAAGAGAGGCTTTTTAATCTTAGTTTTTGGCCTCTTTCCAATAAACCAATAAAACCTCAAGTAGAAATGTCAGATTAAAAAGCAAGTTTACAAACCACAGGTGTAATGAGTGGACTTAAAGGTGAATAGAGACATTAAATTACATGGCCTCAGAATAAAATCCAATATCTCATGTTGTGGAATGTGTGAAAGGTTCTTTTTCCTTATTACTTATTATTGTTTTCTCGTCAATAATAGGGGATATAGAAAAATAGGGGAAAACCTTGAAAATATATGAAACCAAGTCATGATATTTCTTTATTTTAACTTTTTTCCCTTTCATTTCTTTTTGGGATTATTTTGATTGAAGGAAATATAAAAAAATAAATCTTAGACAATCACGAATTTATATATATATATATATATATATATATATATATATATATATATATATATATATATATATATATATATTATATATATAAAAAAAGGGAAACAAGATTAACCTTGTAAAATAGGGCCTAGTTTTATGACATGACAGTCACGAAATCAACCACAACTTGTGGTTATCAACAACATAAATTTTGTAATGATTAACTAGATTTCTTTTCTTCTCGAAAATAATGAACTAGTCTAAAGCGTTAAAAAAATATCTACTTTTGAAAATTCCAAGAGATATAAAAAATATGCATTAAAACTAACGAATGAATACTTAATATTAGCCAATATAACTAACTATTATTCATCAACCAAGTGAGAGCATTAACTTATAAATAGCAAAAAAGATAGAAAACAATTAATAAAATAAAATAATCTGGAGAATAATGTTAAGTTAATAACGAAATATACATAAAAATAAATGAAAATCTTATATCATGGTTCAGTAGTAAATGCACTAAATATATAAATTGTAATAGTACCAGAGAAGTAAGGATAGCCTTAGAAGGCAGAATCAAATTTCTAGGATGAAAGTTATAGGCTCTCCTATAAAAAGTACTTAAACCTCTTAGGAGAAACCTCTAAATTTGGATTTCGTCCTTTAAAACTAGTAGTTCTGTGAGCAGTGTAGTACTCACTTATAAAAAAAAACCAACCATACTTGTATACATCGATTTAATAACTTCAAGGAACACCCATCTCAAATTTAAAGAAAAAAAATCTAATTATTTTCGTCGTTTTTATGACCTCAAGGATTGATGATTATCCATGCCAAATTTGAAGAAAATTGAACAACGAGATTGGTCTGGAGCTAAAAAGATTAAATATACCTTGCTCCGCTCGGTCAAATTTCTTGCTGTTAGAATTTTTCAAATCAAAAAAGTGATCACTACACACTTAAAGTTCCATATTATGGTTTTAATCAAATACCAAATAAAATATGCAATTACATATGTTCAATTTTTTTCTTAACTTTTTGACATTACAAGGTCAGTAAGTTATGAAAGGTTGTCTAAAATTTTAAATGGCATTATGAGTTTTTATTTAATTTATTTTACAGTTGTCAATTAGTTACTCGTTACTCTATAGGACATAACTGAATTGGTCGTTAATTATTTTTAATTAAGCTGTAAACTTATACATTTTAACTGACATAAACAGGAGGTCCTTGTCCACGGGGTATTTTAGTAGCCCAACATCCGCTACTAATTCATATATACCATGCCGAGAGGTTTCTGGTAAAAAATACTACCAGGAACCATATTTAATTATCGAAATTACCGTACTTTACTTGTAGAATTGACCTTAAAAAGTCAATGTAACAAAGTCCTTTTCAATACTTGGTTACATAATTTGTAACAAAATAATAAATTAGGAACCTACAAAGCTGGGGTGAATTTACCTCTAATGAATAGCTGAATTCTGGATAATCTAAAATGTTACCCCAATTACAATTTGCTTCCGAGCTTACGAAAGCAATGTGATCGTTTTGAAAAACGAAAATTATTTGTCTCCGATTTCAAAAAATCAGGACCAAAACTTTTTGGTCCCACGTCAGTCAGTCGGTCAATTTTTGCGAACCAACATGTCTTATTTATAAACTACTCGATGATTTTAATGAAATTTCGATGGCAGGTCATTATCAGCCCATTGTTGGTCCTATTATACACCTTTCAATATTCTGTGTCCGTTTATTTCTCTTCCACATGGACACAAACATACATTTATTTACACCTAAATTTCTTCTAAATACCCGTCTGATTTTTATGAAATTTAGATGTTTTGTCGAAAGTAAATAGCCCTAAATTAATTTAATTTCAGTCACCTGGGCACATTAAATGTTGCTAAGTTGATGCTTTTAGTCGATAAAAAAAAAAAAAAAAAAAAAAAAATTATACATATTTAAAATAGGGGGGGGGGGGGGGGGGGGGAACCAATTAAATAAATTAGACAATAATGGGTTGTAAAAGCATAAAAATGAATAAAATACGTGATATGATTAGAGGAAGCTATGAGCCACACTGATTGAAAGAATTCATCTCAACTGCTCGTGAAGAGCATAGAGCATAGCATAGGGCCTGCCGAAGTTTAAATATGCTCTTGCTTTGTTTTATCAGAAACCCTACGATAAATAAAAATTTATATAAGGCCTTTGAATAGCCTTTAATATTAAGTATTAAACAACTCCATAATTGCCTCTGGGTCCAAGATTCCTCCATTAAATTTGAGATATTACTCAATTTCAATAAAACGTATGCATTAGTGTTCATGTTGCTAGTGTTCAAATCATCATTGTCATTCCAAGAATTAAGAAGATTTAATCAAGTTAACTATAAAAAAAATATAGAACCTGCCGAAAAATTAACTACAATATTTAGAACAATAGACAATGGTTTAAGCAAGAAAATTTATTAGATTCAACCCATATTATTGTCCCCAAACATTTCACAATATCAAACCTATATTATACGATATTATTTCTTTCAGCAATAAAAATATTCGAATTACCGTAATTTATGATGATTTTAGACTTAACTAATGTGGTCATTATTGAAAAGACAATTACATCATAAAAAAACAAATATAAATTGCTTAAATTAATATCTTTGTTTATCAAGTACTATATACAGTGCCATTCTACATAATAACTTATCAAATGTAATATAAGTTTATTACGAAGTTGCATTATGTATTTAATTTTTACTTTTAAAGCTATTTATTACAATCACGGTGCAATCACGGTATATATTGCACAAACAAAGAAAATTATTTTTTAAAAATGCAGCCTTGATACATTTAAACCAACTAAGGCATTCGTTATATTAAGCAATTTATTATTATTATTATCATCGTATTATTTATTACTAAGGAACAATAGAATCGAATTAAATATATTAAGATCAAATACACTGTTTATTATTATAATTTATAAAATATCTAACTTTACGCAACTGTTTTGACTTAATTTAGTCAGGTAGCATTAAGAGTGGTTAAAGTTGAAACGAGGCACCATTATTATTTTATAATAAATAGGGTGTTTATGAGATTGAAGGCATATGAAATCATTTGATATGGTGATTATATATATATATATATATATATATATATATATATATATATATATATATATATATATATATATATATAATATATAAATATATTAATACATATTAAATATTGTTTATATATATATATATATATATATATATATATATATATATATATATATATATATATATATATATATATATATATGTATGTATGTATGTATTTAAATATGTGTGGTAACTCACCGTCTCAGGTTTTACCGGTTAACCTATATTTTTTTTTTTTTAGATTTTAATATATACCGATACCCTAAAGACAATATCGCCTTTCAAGAAGAAGGAAAAAAACTATCATGGTCGAAGACTTAGAATTTTATCTTTTATAATAATATGCTAACAGGTAATGATAAAGATAGTTAATGATCGGTACGCTTACGCTAAAGTTATTCAAATAACGTATGCAACAATATTTTGATTATATAATTTATTGTTGATAGATGTGGCACATACACATATACATTTTATAATATTTTACATAATATATGATTGTTTAAATTGGGTCAAATATATTATTTGGGAATTTTGTGTAGGTTTTTGTTGTTAAATTTATAATAAATTATAATACACATAGATTAGAATTATATAAATGGATGTAGTAAATTACTTATACTGCCAGTCAAAATTTAATAATAATTTTATTTTATTACATAATAGTTTAATTAAGATCTATGCATCAATCTCTTATCACTGGTAATATTTACTTTTATGAAAAATTATTGTTTTCACACAAATAATTCGACATCGAGATTTCACAATTATTCATCGCAATTATTCATTTTGGGTGTTTTTAAGACGTGTGTCTGGCTGTCAGTTTTAAAGCTAGAGAGTTTAAACTAGGTATATAATTTTATATTTCATTGATTAAGCAGAAATTCTCTTAAAAAAAAGTCAAATGCATTAAATTCAATGTTTATTGCAATAAAATCAATAAAGCTAAATATTTAACATAACTTTTTTTTAAGACAAAAATGTATTATTTTGATTATAATTTGATAGCGTAACTCATTATTTTCTTTATGATTCATCAATACATTCGTTTTATACATTTTATTATTCCGTTGAATCAATGTTTATTTTTTTAAAAATTGCTGATATCCTACATTTGATTTGGAAATTTTAAATTTTAATTTTTTTCACTCTTTAGGCTATAACGAGCTGTTTATAAATTTTAACTACTTATCATAATTAAGTATCATATCTATAGTTTTTCTAGGATAGGCTAGTTCACTACCAATTCACTACCATTTTATCTATACACCTGATATTCTATAGGCAATCATATTCCACTGAGGAGTAAAAACCACCTAATATCGTTTTTTTACCTAGTGCTTGAGTGGACTAATCACACATTATTGAATTACCATTGCATGTTCATGTTTACTATCATTTGCTTAATATTTTACCACGTGTAATTGAATGTTATATCTGAGTTACAAAATATATATATTGGAATGTACTTAATGCATAACTGCTCTTAACACAGTATTATTGTTAACAAATAACCAGCACAATAGTAACATGCAAAAATAAAAAGAGTTGGTTTAAATATATATAATTATTTTAATGTTCATAAATCTTTCATTTGCTTAAATGTGTCTTTCTAAATGAAGTATATTTTTACATAAATATATACGTAGGCAGTTTATTTCCATTATTTTTGCTAAACCTTGTACCTAGGCACTTTAATTCAATGTAGTATCATTTAAAAAGAAATCATTGTAGAATTATCTATAGTTTATTTAAGTTCATAAACAAATTTTTTTTTTTAAATCCCACACACTTGACATTTGCAACTTATTCTAAGGATCAATCATACCCTACTATCAACTATAATAATTATAACTATTAGTTCAACATTGAATTAAACAGGAACGGATTTCAAGTTCGTAAATGGACACTTGTTTCAAGGTGCATAGATTGAATACTAGAATGACTAGAATGATATATGTAAAACTAGTTTTAAGTATAGTTCCTATTAAAAAAATAATAACAAGAATAATAATCAAGGCTATAAACTCGTAAAGTTTAAAAAAAAAAATATAATAAAAGAATATTTCCTAAGTTGCGAGGCGTGGTCATTTATCTAAGTAACTACCCGATGCTGAATAGGAAATGCATAGCTGCACAACAAAATGCAAGTGACTGTCAAATGTCAGTGCGTGTTCATGCATGTCTAGTTTACCTAATGTAGAGTTAGTGTATGCAATGTAAATAAAAAAAAAAAATAAATGTATGATTTGAAGGAGGTCTACCTACTAATACCTACAATATTATAAAGTAAGAATTAATGCAGAAAAAAATAATAATAATACCAAAGGTTAATTAATAACTAGCCAGTTTAGCGTATGATTCAAAATATATGTATTAAAATATTGAATTAAATTCCTCATGATAATATCAACAATATCTTCAATAATTATTATAATTATACAATAAAGTATTCATAAGTAATACGATCCATATATATCCATAGATAGATTTTTATCAACTAGCCAATAATTAAAAACTCAGATTATATTAATTTGCTTGCTTTCTTTCAGAATGCCTACATTATGAAATGTAATAATTACACAGTTAAATACTGTAAAATAAATATCTCATTTAATTCAATTATAGATTAAAAAAAAGGTAAATATATAAAAACGTGAATTTACAAAGGTTAACTACATAAAATACTTTTATGATAAATAATATTGTAATATACTACTTATACTGCAATAACATGTATGAAATGGCTTAGTTTTCTTTAATGAGGTTAACATTTATTAGATTATTAATATAACTTATGGATAAATGCATAATATGTTTTGATTATTTCACTGTATTATAAGTAGTATCTTAGAAATAGGTTATAAATTATTACTTTATTAATTTATTTATTTGTTTTCTCGGTAATTTATATTCAAACGTTAAATCCAACAATATATTTTATTTTATTCTTTTATTTATTTGTAATTATGTATAATTATATACATATACCTACTTATAATATATAAATATATATTATAATTATAATATACATATATATATATATATATATATATATATATATATATATATATATATATTATAATTATAATATATATATATATATAATTTTACAAACAATTGTTAATAATGACTGATTTTAACGCCCTTCCTCTGCGGACAGTAATGGGGCCCGATAAATCAATTAAAATTAAGGAATATAACATAATTTAAACTTAAATGAGTATAACCTCATGGTATTGTTATGCCGCTGGGATTCCGCCGATGATATTCTAGTATTTTAGAAATATATTTTTAACATTTAATAATCTAGACTGCATAAGGTCTAATTATCATTTTTTATACCTTGATGTATAAATATGAGTCCTAATTTACCATTGTGAACAAAATTTTTGAGCCAACAGAAGTTAAAAAAAGAAAAATCAATTGAAAAATACAAAGAATTAATTTAAGTATGCAATTAGTACTATGTACTAATAAAAATGAAGTCATATTATTGAATAAATTGCAAAAGTTAAATAATGTATTAATTATTTTTCAAACCTTTTTAGTTGATAGAATGAATTAACATTCTCAAACCACAATGCCATTTTGTCAATTGCGGTTTGTTTCTTTCTTTTATGCGAAAGAGCTTTCATATTTCTTTTTCATTAGACTGTAATCTTACTCATTATTTTGACAGACTAGTTAAAATTATTACACCTGATTCAGTTTCAAACATAAATGGCTTTAATTGCAATAATAAATTGACTATTTGGGAGAGAAGAGAGTTGTTAATTCTTTTTTAGTTTAATTTAATTAATTTAGTGGCCTTTGAATCCGTGGTAAAGACTTCAAAACTGAAAGGGTTAACTTGTTTCCTTAAGCTTAATTAGAAGCTGGTAAAATTGAAGTATTTTTGTTTTAAATAAATTACCATTAATTTTGTTTTAGTTATATGAAAGATATCTTTGTCATAGGTATCTCCTCTATAAGGCCTGAGATCCTAAAGACTGATGATTCTATCAATGTTACAGCATTTTACAAAACAAGGCCTAATATTTCGGTGCAGTTTAGTAATTCCGAATTTTCCATTGTTTCTACTTTTATTATAAATCATGCTGAAAACACCATGAAGCTGTTTCGTTATAAAGCTAATAATTTACTTCACAATATTGTTATTCAGGATCCATGGTTATTATCAATACAACGAATAATAATTATTCATGCTTCCTTTTTGGGTTTTAATAATATGGTATCCATAATTTTATATTTGCAATATTTTAGTCATAGATTATATTAGAGGAACATTTATTATAACAAAGCTGTAATGTAAAAAAAAAATCAAAAAAAAAATCAGGTTTTTCTTACAATTTTATGTAATTTCTTAAATAATATTTTTCTCCAAGAAATTGGAAAAAATTCTAGTCACTAAGTTACGAATGAAAAGGATTAATTTATTCAGTTATTAAAAGCGCTAAAAGGTTGGGTTTTAGCCGAAGAAAGGAAGTCTCACTTTTCTTGTATTTTTATGTCTTTTTCCCCTTATCGTTAGATTGATCAGTCATGATTATGTCGTCAACGTCGATTGTTATATTGGATGGAATTCTGACAGAATCGATTACTACATTGAAGGCCTGTTTTTGGTCGATTATTAAAAAAAGAATGCATTTCTTTATGATGACCGAGTTAGGGTGGTATAAGAAAGGTTTTTATTATAATCATATTGTGAGCCGTTACTTCATGGCGCCACAATAATAAAGCCAGGATGTCACGTATTGCCGACATTCCCGCTAATTAATCCCTCCCTCGACTTTTCTAAACAAGATTTTCGCATTTAAAAGTTTCTTCACATTATAGGGAAGTTTTTTGTCGAGGATACAAACAATTCTATTCCAGATTTAATTAAGTTTCTAAATCGTTGAAGCGAAAAGATAATATTATTTTAAATCACATAATCGGATAATCTAGGATTTACGTTAATGGAAATGTTACGCAAATACTGTTATCCTTTGGGACGAGGTTCCAATCCACACAATCAGATTATCATCCATTCAAGATAAAAAAGTAAAGCAAACAAATAAGAAAGAGTGGTAAAATAATTAAACTTTTTAATTATTCGGTTTCATCAAATTTCAATCCCATACGAAGAAATATATATACATATCACTTTAAAATATGAAGATATCTACCATCTTACAGCCTCTTGACCAGTTTATATTATGTTAATAAAGTTAATTTTGCATCAAAGATCGTTTTTCGATGCTAACTAATACATATGTTTCATTTCAACTACCTAATTGAATATTTAACAGGTAAATATTGCTTACCATGAATATCACTAAGCGTGATAAATTATTATTATAACGTTTGAGAAAGGAAGGAAGCATAGTATGCATCATTAAAAGCAAATTCAAAACAAAAAAAAGTAACATAAAAAAGTTTAATAGTAGAATCACACCTGATCATTCACACCTGATGTATTCAGGAATACATCAAAATAATCTATAAAGAACATTACAATTATTTTATGCTGTAAGTTGGGATATCTTAACATAGGGCATTAGAAAATGATTTGGCCTTACATATGGTCCTTACTGCTAATTTCCTTGATTTTTTTTCTGTTGATATACCTATTATAATTGTCCAATTGATTAAAATCCCTGATATCTGAAAGGGATTTTTTACCAGGAATTTATGAATTCGGAGACATCAAAAATATCGTTCTTCTGAATGACTACACTGCTTTTTTACTTTCTCATAAAAAGAGAAAGTATTGTGATGGCGCGAAAATTAGATTTTGAGATTTTGATGGATTTACACGTCTTGAGATCCAAAAAAGTCTTTTATTTTTTTTTAAAAAATTGACTGTCTGTCGACTGTGCTGACGCGTGGAGCCTAAACTACTGGGATGGTTTTGACATAATTTGGCACATAGATATGTTCAGAAAAATCATACTCTAAAGAGAATATAGAAATTAATTTTAGCTTCAAATTTAGGGGCGCTACCCACCAAAAACTCTGAAAAAAGAATTATTTCTCAAAAACGTTTCCTATGATTTTGATTAAAAAATTCTAAAATATGTAGTCCATTTAAATACAATTCTAACGATATAAGCTTTTTTCCCGGGGGGAAAAAATAATTCCTGAGAAAATAGCTTTAAATGCAAACGGAGAGAGACTGGGTTCGATTTCCCGCTGAGGAGAAGTTATTTTTATGATAAATTTTGGTAAAATGTTTAATAACAATTAAATGTACCTACGAAATCTCGAAAACTAATAAATGAAAAACACTGGGCTAAGTAATTATGAACTCGTGTATGAGAAAGTTTGTCCAAGATGTCACGGAACGATTTTTTAATTTATTTTATAGTTCACAATGTCTAAAAGACATGTATAATATATATACATAGTACTATTTAAAAATAAAAAAAAAATGGTCAAGTATGTGCTTTCAGCACACACAAAGAATCCGTAGGCAATTAAACAAATAGTACCAATTCATAAACCAGCTATTTCAAAATGGCGGCTATTTGAAGATAATTTTAGCTATAACTTTTGAACCAATTATTATAATGACGTGAAACAAACGCCTCTATATGCATTTTTATTGTTCAAACGCAATGAAACTACTCCAAAGTGTCTAGCCCAATCTGTTCTTAACATAGTAAATATTTAAAAACATTTTTTTTTTCTTTTCAAGGGAGGGACATTTTTTCTCACAAAATATGCTATGTACGAAAAATTCCTTAAAAACAATTTTTGTTTTTTCACAAAGAATAAGTTTAATTATTTTCAGATTTCCCTGTTGTTTACTTAAAAAAAATAGAGGAGGAGGAAACGAAAAACGCAAATTTTTAAGGGCACATAGAGCATAAACAAATTGGTAAAAAATGAAACCAAATATATTCTTGTGCTTAGGGTCGTAATCTTTCATTTAATACCCCACATGTCGTATTTCCTTTTAAAAAAATGTCAACCCTTAGTTTTTGAAGGATGGTTATTATTTGAGGCTTCCCTATAATATATAAGTGGTTGGGTTTTACTCATAACATAACAGCGATGTTTATGATTTTTGTGTTTGGTACTTTCGGAGATCAGGTGCGTTACAGACAGACAAGCACAGGAATGTATAAAGGGTCCTCATTTTTGCCTAAGGACGGACCCTAAAAAATATATTTAACTTAACTACTGACCTTTTTTTACAATAAATCTATATAGTTAGCCTTGACTATTGCTATAGTTCACCTATAACAATGTTATTCCATTCTTTATTGAAAAGTTTCAAATATAACTTAATAATATGGTTCTTAAGGTAAAATTGTTGTCAGTTAAAAATATATATGTGAGAGGTAAAGATAACAAAAACGTATTTCCTTGTTGGGTTGAAGTCGGACACGGAACAAGCAAACAACCTTAGACTTAAGTAAAGTGTGAAAGGAAATCTTATTTTGCTTCTTATTAGCCAGAGACTTGGAACACAGCAATGCTTTCATGTTGGTGACTTTATATCAGCAAGATTTGTCCTTGTATCAACTAGCATTAGCAGTGCAACCTTTTTACTTGTGTCTATGTCTATGAAACAATCAAATGTATAAAAAACCTACTATCACTTTCACTTCATTCTTCAATGGGAGAAAAAGAAACAATCTTAGGTTTAGCATTCAGATAGTCACAGTTGCTTTTACATTTTTTTTTTTTTTCTTTTTTAGAAGTCCTTCAAATATTTCAGATATTTATCTTAGTTGCATAACATTAATTGTAAGGTATGAGATAAAAAAGTATTGTATGAAAATTGACATATTTTTCAATCATTTAACCTTTCTCTTATTGCCCTTTTCCATGCTACGGAAGGTAACGGATTCATTGTGATTATTCTGAAGAACGAATTTTTGATGTCTAGTTTACAAATTAAGTTGATAACTTTGGTGTCATGTTAAAAGAACATTTGTTTCTCAGTTATTTATAAATGTAAATAAAACATAAGCATTTATCTCTCCCAAAGAATAAAGTTGACTGAAGACTAAAACATTTACCTTTTGTTAGATAGAAAAAACTTTTAATAGGCATTTTATATCTAGTATTACAGAATTTGCGTGTGAATTAGACTTTTCAATTAAATAATCTGGAAGTTAGGTTAGCAAAATCGAAAAGGTTGGAAGTCGAGATATTTCATCAAATTGAAGCTTTCGCTGAGGATCCTGAATGAGTAGCTATATAAAGATAATCTTCATAGATTTATAGATTAGAGATCCTGAATGTCCATAATAATCATAATCTCAGGATACCTCAGCAAAAGCTTCGTTGCAATAAAAAAAAAAAAAATAAATAAAATAAAAAATGAGCCAAAAACAGAATTTTTAATACTTTATTTTGCCATTTGTTACAAGATAAAGGAGTGCATTAGGTTTAGTCTTATTTAAAAGTACAAGATTGAAAGTTGCACAAAATGTGTGAGATTCACAAGATGCGTGATCTGAACAAATTATATGATACGCTAATTATTATTTTTATATGATACCTACCCCATACGGTGTCCAAAAAAAATATTGTTTTGACCCTTAAGTTTTTTACCCTAATTTTTTTTTTTTTTTTTTTTTTTTTAAGTCACTATATTTTTAAAATGTGTGGGTAGGTACAAGACACATATATGCCAAATTTCAAAGTGATCGGATGAAAGGTGTAGCCGTGAGAGCAGGCGACAGACGGAAGGACGGACAGACAGACACACTCAGGAAAATATGAGGGGGTTTTGCCTACAGACCCTAAAAATGATTCTAATTGGTCGTGATGTTTTTAACCACCTCTAGGATTATAATAACAATATCCATAATATACATTATATTTATATTTAAAAGCTTTTATAACATGCTAAATTCAAGAGACTATTGATCGTTCAAGTCGATTCTGTTCAGTTTTGCTTTTACAATCAATGACGATTCTCAGTCTTCGAAAGCAAAAGCAAAAGTAAAACAAATCTTAATATTTAAAACTGACTTTTATCTCCGATCTTAACCTTCAGAATATAATTTATTTTCTCTCTTTATTTCCTTCTTACTATGCTAACATGCCCCTGCACCTGCACATGTCATTATTACTTATTACACAATTGCCATTACAATAAAATTATCTTTACTTCCTATAATTAATTTTGTTTCCTAGCTTACCGAATGTAACGAAATCATTGTGGTCATTCTCAATTTTTCTTTTTTTTTATTATCGTTATAATTAATAGGGATAGAAAAACTGCAAACCAATAGAATGAAAAGCCAAACCTGATACACATGTCAAGGTTTTTTCTTTCTTAGTAATTGATTTTATGTATTTAGTTTGCAATTTGAGAGTTTACATTATTCTAATTATTCTGTCATTAGCGCTATTAACGTAAGTGACAGGTAAATGATTTGTTTCTTTCTTTTGCCTGACTACTCAAACCAGTATTAAATCCTGATTTTAATTGTAATTCAAAGTGTGTGGATTTATCTACTGTATAATGTTAATAGCTCACCTATATATGGCTAGTCGTTGCATTGAGAAGTATAACATCGTATCGATTGATGCATTTACCATTGTAAAAGACACTACCAACGCGTGACTAGACTGTCAAATATTTCAAACAACTTCAGTGCCCCTTTAATGGCACCAGTATTTCTAACAGCCTATGTCTCTAACACTCTTCGAAAAACATTAATTCAAATAAATTCTTCGATGCACATTACTGCAATGTGAGGAAATCACTCGAATTAATAGTGAATATAGAAGTATTTCTGTAACCTTTCCTGGCTGAATTTGCTTGATACTAATTATAGTTCTTAAAAACCTTTCTCCATTAACCTAAATTAAATCTAAACAAATTAAATACTAACAATTGACAGTTTGATAAATTAATTTATTTTAAAATTTGAACTCTCTAAATGTATTTTCTCATATTGTATTAAATGATATAACGATTACTTTTTAAGATAATTTAATCACCAAATCTTTACAAATTATAGTACCAAGTAAGTAATATATAGTAAGTAAAAGTAATATATATATATATATATATATATATATATATATATATATATATATATATATATATATATATATATATATATATATATATATATATATATAATAAGGATAGCTATGAACAAATATATACATGGCTCTCAGAGCAGTTGATTTATTTTACTATATTAAACCCGTACACATACAACAATAATAATAATAATAATATATCCAAAATTGATCACATTTGCTATTTGAATTTATGATTTTAATGTCATTGCCTACCTCTTATTAGGTGAGAAATTTGTTACATAATAAATAGCTAAAATTAAGATTTAATTTAAAATAATTGAAGTATGTATTTCATTCTAAAGATAAAATATGTAAGCTAATGAACACACACTCAAAAAGGAAATCTAGAATTTAAATCTTTTTAAATAAATATCTTTACAGAATTATTTAATTAAGCTTTGCATAAAAATTATGTTTAGTTTTAACAATTTTTTTATTTTTATGAAATACAAAAAAATAATAAATTTAAGTTAATATAATATAAATATCGTACAATTATATTTTTACCATATTTTGTATACTCTTAACTGCATCCACAGATTTATGTAAAAGTTGTATTTCCAATTCAGTTAGTTTGATTTTAATCAGGGCCAAAACTCCTCCTTCTCCAAGTATACAAGGAATAGAAGCGAACACGTCGTCTTCTATGTTATAATGACCTTTGAGATTTGTTGACACGCAGTAAATTCTTAATGTGTTCTTCATAATGGCTTCCGAAAGCTGCCCAACGCTGAATCCTACTGCCCAAGAAGTGTAGCCTTTTAACTGTATGACGTCGTAAGCTGCTGCAACAGTCTGTTTGTGCAACATGTTCCAATGTTCAGAGTCCTCTTCTTCTCCTGCTTTAGGAAGATGACTCTTAAGTGGTACACCGGCTACGTTTATTCCGGACCAGACCGGTACGGACGTGTCACCGTGCTCCCCTATAACGTATCCATGAGTGTTATTAACGCTGATGTTCAACTTCTCTGAAATTAGGTAACGTAAGCGAGATGAGTCCAAGTTTGTTCCACTACCTATGACCTTTGTAATTGGGAGTCCACTTATTTTCCAAGAGGCATAGCTTAGGGCATCTACTGGATTTGAAACTATTAAAAGTTTGCAGTCAGGACTGTGCTTTACAAGATCTGGCACACATGCTTTCAAAATATCTACGTTCTGCCCCATCAATTCCGGCCGCTTCATACCTTCTTTTTGCCTAGCCCCCGCTGTGATTATGACTATCCTAGAATTAGCAGTTTCTGAGATATCATTCGCCGCGTGAATTCTTGCACCCCCAAGAAAAAGGGAACCGTGCTGAAGGTCCATTGCTTCTCCCTTCGCCTTTTTAATATTGGCATCGTACAGACAAAGATCAGTTGTAATACCGTATGTGAGGCAACTTACGGCGCACGCCATGCCGACATTCCCCACGCCTACTACTGTAATTTTGTTCTTAGGTGTTGTATTCTTCCTTTGGGTCATACTTGAGAAAAATGAATCTTCGGAACTCTTATCACCACTTTCACCTTCGCTGTCACATGAAGAATTGCGAACAATTAAACTTTTTGAGCAAGTAAAGACTGCATCTCGGGAATCAACACATAAAAGAGCTTTAAATAGCTTGGGAAAAACACGTAAGTTATCAGATAACATCGTTTAAATCATAAAATTCACATATTGATATTAAAATTATGTATGACAACAAAGTCTGACAGAATATTTAAGTTATCATTTTTGTTTAATAAATTAAATGAAAGTTAGATATATTCTATTTAAAAATAGTGTGGCACATAGCTTCCTCGCGTCCTACCGCATACTTTAATGATGACCTATTAGGCTGGATCCATACCAATAAACATTTGGGTGTTTGTTGAATTTGCTTTGTGGCGAAAATATTTACTACGCAAAATTACCACACACAGTCAATAAATATTTCTTATTGTGCACCCCTGCTCCGCCTGTGTGTGGGAATGATATCTTGAAACTAAAACAATATATTTTAACTCCTTTGCCAAACTAAAAGAGTGCCGCCCATTTGACAAACAATCCAAATTTCTTAAAAGTCAGTAGTACAAGTTGAGTACTTTTAAAGATATAGGGGTTAATAAAAAAACTTAGTGCGCATGTGGAAGAGAAATTAATGGGTGTGGAAGGTTGAAACTTCTATGGGATTAACAGTAATTAGTTAACGAGTAGATATTAAATATTATGTTTGTTCGCAAAAATGATGACAGACAGACAGACATGGGGCCAAAAATGTTCCCTGATAAGGAATCAGGATAATCTGTCTAAGAATTTTTAAATTCAGAGACAAAAAAATGTTCGGCTCTCTTTTACTTTGTTACCCACCATTTTTATTTTGAAATTATGTATACAAAAGTATAATATTCCTTTGTCCCAAAGTAAATAAGACTAAAGATCCCTTTGTCTTAATTGTTATTGTTGGGGAAATTTTATTTCGCCATCAATTGTTTATGACAGAATGTCAAACTCTTTCAGTTGACTTTTGTAAAATTGTGTTTCTTGCATGTTGCGTTATTCTGTTAATTAAAGTATCTTTAATACCACTTATAAACTCTGCTTAATATATTCCATTAGGTTATGTGCACAGACACTAAGATACTAAAGCCGAAGTTAAGATTAAAATATCGGTCGTTCGCGAATTTGCGTAAACAAGATTTTATAAATCGAAAAATCAAGCCGTCGGGGAGTAAGTACATAGTCGTATAATTATAATTTTCTTTCGTTTTTTTGTTATTGTTTTATCTAAAATGAATAATTATAGAATAGATCCGCTAAAGCGGGACAACTATGATACATGGAAGCTGCAAGCTAGAGCGATTCTAACAAGAAATGGTTTGTGGAAGTACGTATCCGGAGAATGCCCCAGGCCAAGTTCATCCAAAGATGACATTGACAAATGGGATGGTCAAGACCTGAATGCCAAATCAGAATTAATACTAATTATTTCTCCAAGTGAATTGAAGCAGATTAAAAACTGCGAAATATCAAAAGACATATGGGATACGCTTTCAAAAGTATACCAAAGTAAAGGACCAGCTCGTAAAGCAGCGTTACTAAAGCATCTTATTCTACATAAAATGAACGATGATGACGACGTTCGTGATCATCTCAACAATTTCATTGAAACAGTCGACAAACTCAATGATATGGATGTTAAGATAGATAAAGATCTCCTTAGCATAATGATGTTATATTCTCTACCCGTGACGTATGAAAATTTCAGGATCGCAATAGAATCGCGAGACGAACTCCCTAATCCGGAAAACCTCAAAATCAAAATCATTGAAGAAAATGAAGCTCGAAATAAAAATAATCCGTCGACGTCAAGTCAAGAGGCGTTTATTGGAAAAAATAAATATTGGAAAAATAAATCGAGTAAATTTAATTCAAACAAAATTGACAATCAAAACAAAAACAAGTTTGAAAATAATAATAAACAAAAATTCGGTAAACCAAAATTTAAAAATACTCAATGTCAATGCCAGAATAAAAATTGTAAACAAACGCTAAAAATCGAAGAAAGCTTTTCCAGCATTAAAAACACAAATAAAGAATCGTGGTGCCTGGATAGCGGCTGCACATCACATATGTGTGCAACCCAAGAAAAATTTGATAATTTTACAAAGAAAACTGGAAAATTAAAATTGGCATCTGAGGATAGTTCAGCAAAAATTGAAGGTTCTGGAAACGTAAAAATAAATGTCAAACTAAACAACCACAAGGGATGTAACTCAGAATCAACAATAAATTTGTCAGAAACACTTTTTGTTCCAAATCTCAGTACGAATTTAATATCAGTTAGCAAAGCCACAAACAAAGGATGTACCGTTCTATTTACTAAAAACAAAGCGACAATTAAAAATATACAAAAACAAACAGTACTTATAGCTTACAAATCTTCAAACGGACTTTATATGGTAGATCAAAATGAACAGCATTCGACTTACAAAGCAAAAGCATCAGATGATGAAATAATTTTATGGCATAAAAAGCTAGGACATCTGAATGAAGCCGATCTAAAGGAGGCACAAAAACATCAATTATTGAGGGGGCTCAATTTCAACCCCACATCGAAAGTAGGAGAATGTGAAACCTGTATAAAAGGAAAAATGTTCAGATTACCGTTTCCCAAAAACGAAAAACCCAAGTCAACAGAATTACTTGAAATAATTCATTCTGACGTTTGGGGTCCGTTCCGTACGCAGTCGCCCGGTGGTGCGCGGTATTTCGTAACCTTTATCGATGACGCGTCCCGATACTGTAAAATATATTTCTTAAATCATAAAAATCAAGTTCTGGAAAAATTTACAGAATATAAATCAGATGTAGAAAATACATTAAATAAGAAGATAAAATATATTCAAACAGATAATGGCACAGAATATTGCTCAAATGCATTTGATAAATTTCTAAAAACCTGTGGTATCAAAAGACGATTATCTGCACCATACACGCCGCAGCAAAACGGTCTCGCGGAACGTAAAAATCGAACATTACTCGAACGAGCTAGGTGTATGATACTTGAAGCAAAATTACCTGATATGTTCTGGGCGGAAGCTGTAAACACCGCCAACTACCTTCTTAATCGGTCACCGTGCAAACATCTCGGTGGAAAAATTCCGTATGAAAAATGGGCCGGATACAACCCATCAGTTCGACATCTCCATATATTTGGTAATAAAGCCTTTGTACTGAAGAAGGGTCCAAAGAAAAATAAACTTGAGTCCAAAACAGAAACAGGAATTTTCATGGGATACTCTGATACATCGAAAGCTTTCAGAATATGGATTCCAAGACTCAGAAGAATTGTGATAAGCAGAGATGTAAAGATAATAAATAAAATAGATCACTGCTATCCAAAGAAAGAAAATGAAAATTGGTTACCAAATAAAAAGTTAACTAAAAATGCAAATCCAACAACTAAAGGAGATGAAAATGAAACAGATGATGATATGGTTCCAATTACGATCCGAAGATCAAACGATGAGTCATCAGAATCTGATAGTAATGAATCGGATGCAGATGAAGAAGGTGATGACGATGGAAACGATGATGATCAAAATGATGATAACAATCAAAGAGATCAAGGTCAGAATAAAGACCAAGATATTCCACACCTAGATGACAATGAAAGTGATCGTCCCAAAAGAGAGATTAAACCTCCAGTATGGACAAAAGATTACGACATGTCATATCTAGGAGATGAACACGATGAGTCAGATGTGGACCATAGTGATTGGAAAGACGCTATAAAAGACGAAATCAGATCCCATGTCAAAAATGGAACTTGGGAAATAATAAATAGAAAACCTGAAAAAAACGTCATTAGCTATCGCATGATCCTTAAAAACAAATATCACGCTGATGGAACCCTCGAAAGAAAAAAAGCTAGACTCGTCGCTCGAGGATTCGCGCAACAGCCTAATATTGATTACACTGAAACTTATGCTCCTGTAGCAAAATTAAGTTCAATTAGATTTTTACTTGGACTTGCTGCTGAAAAAGACTTAAAATTGATCCAACTCGACGTTACGACCGCTTACTTGAACGGGAAAATCGAAGATAACGTCGAAATTCACATGAAAATGCCCCCATATCTGGAAAAATTTCTACAAGAGATCATACTAGAAGAAAGTGGAAATGAAGATCAGACAATATTCCTAAAAGCAAAAAAAATGTTAGAAGACATTCGAAAAGGCAAAAAGGAAAAAGTGTGTAATCTCAGACAAGCTCTCTATGGATTGAAACAGGCGGGGCGGCAATGGTTTAAAAAGTTGGATGAAACTTTGATTGAGCTCGGTTTCAAACCATCAGAAGCAGACCCCTGTATGTACATAGGTATGATAGGGGGAGAGACAGTTATAATTTCCGTATACGTTGATGATTTGATCGTGGCGTCTAAAACTGAAAACGCGATCATGGAAACAAAACGTCAATTAATGGAAAAATTCGATATGCGTGATCTCGGAGAATTAAATTATTGCCTGGGTATAAAATTTTCGAAAGATAAAAAGAAAAATATTATTTCGGCTAACCAAAAGAAATACATTGATGAAATTCTGAAAAAATATAATATGGACAACTGTAAATCGGCCACAACACCAATGGAAATCGGACTGAAACTTGAAAAGGCTAAACCAGAAGATCAGAAGAGCGATTTTCCATACCAAAGCCTAATCGGATCTCTTATGTACTTGGCCGTCGCTACCCGACCTGACATAGCGTATGCTGTAAGCTATCTTAGTCAGTTTAACAACAGCTTCAGTAACGTTCATGTTCAGGCGGCAAAAAGAGTTCTGAGGTACATTAAGGGTACCAAAAATTTAGCCCTGACCTACAAGAAATCAGGAAAGCAGGTTTATGGACTAGCTGATGCGGACTGGGGTGCTTGCTTGGTGGACCACAAATCCTACACAGGCTACATCTTTATGCTTGCCGGAGGACCTGTGAGTTGGGAGTCAAGGAAACAACGGACAGTGGCTCTATCTACCGCCGAAGCGGAATACATGTGTCTTACGGAAGCGGCAAAAGAAGCTATTCATATTAAACGGTTGGCGAATGATCTCAACCAGCCACATGATAAGATCATTATCTATAATGACAATCAAGCTGCACAGAAGCTGGCTGTTAATCCAATGGTTACCTCGAAGTCAAAGCACATCAGTATTAAAGAGCATTTCATTCGTGATACGGTGAAGAATGGCCTCATTGAAATTGCTTATCGACCAACTGATGAAATGGAAGCGGACATACTAACCAAGTCCATCGCTGGACCGAAGCTCTCTGAATTCAGGACCAGACTTGGACTCACTGACATTACAAACCCCTGATGTCGAAAGGGGGAGTGTTGGGGAAATTTTATTTCGCCATCAATTGTTTATGACAGAATGTCAAACTCTTTCAGTTGACTTTTGTAAAATTGTGTTTCTTGCATGTTGCGTTATTCTGTTAATTAAAGTATCTTTAATACCACTTATAAACTCTGCTTAATATATTCCATTAGTTATTGACTCTTATGCCAATCCTACTTCTCAACATTTTATGGATATCAATGTAGGTGGGTAACAAACTAAAAGAGGCGTATGGGGGCGCCTATGTTACTTTGTTACACACCATTTTCTTTTTGTTATGGTGGGTAACAAAGTAAAAGAGTACCAAATGTTCGCTCTTCGGAACGACCACAATGCTTCCGTTACTTGATGCAAGCTCGAAAGAAAAAGCAAGTTACAGCTATAAAACCAAAAATATCTTCTAATGAGGAATAATGTGTGTGTGATTGTGATTACTTACGTTTAAAAACTATTCACTTTTAATCAATTGATTTTAACGAGTCCGCCTTCGGGAATTTATTTACATACATTTATGATGTTATTTGCTTAAGACATTTAAAAAATAATATTTTTTGTGTATTTATGTCCTAATGATCTTAGGATATAAGTATTTACATGGATTTATGACCAGTGTTGCTTAATCCCCATGTGCCGTCCTCAGCTTTCATAACTTAGTTTCGTTTTAAAACTATTGAAACGTTAATTAAGTCATTGTGATGATAATTTCAAACGTTTATTTATTTTATTTGGATACTTTTTCCGTATACCAGATGGTTGGATTAAGTAAGAAAAATTGAATTAACTAATTGAAGGCAGGATGTTATTGAAGCAGAGCAGGTTATTGACAGTAGTGTCATGATACAATGACTCAAGCCTGAAGCCATGGGGGTGATGATTCACTTCTCACTTTGACGTTTTAACTCCTTCACTCGCTTAATCCTCCAAGGTCCGGTCTAACTCGGTCTATTGTATCGGGCCACCATATAATTGACTTGAACTAAGCCCTCACAAGGCCCGATAATGCCTCCCATCGACAACTGTAGAAGACTTATGTCACAGTGGCAGGCTTGCGACATAAATCGGGTTGCAGCGATTAAAGCCTCGTTCACACGATGACACAAATGTCGCGACATTTAATGCCGTGACACTGCTTGACACTCAGCGTCTTAGTTATAGTGCATTAAGTGCCATGACATCTATTATTCATACGACGACACTCGGCGACACTAATGTCGCGGCATTGAATGTCGCGACATTAGTGTCATCGTGTGAACGAGGCTTTAACCACACTTTTCCACCTCATCGAAGATAAGGAGAGACTGCAATACAAGCTTCGTTCCGTACATGGCCAAGCACAGACAGCCGGCCTGATAGCTTCATCGTGACAAAGTCTTATTTTCGATGCTACACCCTCAATCGACTCTTTATTTCTTTTTCCGAATCGGCCTTAAATCCTACAGGGAGATTAGACGGTTACGAAATCCCCTCACAAAAAGATTTTAATGAAAGGTATAAAATACGGTGTTGCATGAAAAGAATTCACGTTATCTAACTTTTGACTTCATGACATGTCAGATTTCTTGTCTAGTAATAATGAAAATTGATGAAAACTGACATGTTTATTGAAGGAGAAATTTATGCCCAATCTATATTTGAAAATACATGGTTCATATTTCTAGTACAATGTAAACACACAACTATTCAACTGTCTGCAGGAAGTCATCACCTACTGCAGCCTAATTATTGTTTCATTATCTTTTAACTTATTTTTTTAGCTCTTTGGTAAAGTTAAAAAAACAACAAGGTTACAATATTTCAAGAATTTTTAATTTCAAATAAATAATTTTTTAAGTAAACTGCCGATAGAAACACGAAAAAAAATGCAGACAGAATGTAAAGCATTAAAGGAATATATAATAAAATACTCAATATATGATTAAATTTAAGTTACTTACGCTCCAAGAACTGTGTAAAGTTCAGCAGTGAAATGATAGTAACAAATCTTGGGAGGCTCTCCTTCTCTGCAAGCTCTGGCACATTCCTCAGGAGAGGAAAGAAGAGGATTCCTTTGCAGTTCCTCAAGGCCTCTACGGTCGAAGTCAAGAGAGCTAGCTGGAGCATACTGCCTTGAAGCAGGATCCACAAACTCAGGACCGAAAGCAGAGGGGTGAGTTTGAACTAAGCCGTGCTGGGAAAAAAAGTCGGGATCAGGAGCGATTTCTTGCCTCCACCATGCTGCCGATGATGTCTGATCCCCGGGTCGCAGAGGTCCTGCAACAAATAATAACAAAATATAAAATTAAAGGCCAAAATAATAACCTGAATAAGAATAAAACAGCCTTATGCACACGTTAAATTTAGGGAAAAATCGTTTTTATAATCCGGTTATCAGTAGAAACTTCAGGAAGCATCATAATATATCTGTAAAAAATCTACTTTCACTAATTATAAAGTTAAAATTACTCCCTCGCCTTAATTTTGTTACAGGAAAAATGAATTGATCATTCGAAAAATAAAAGAAATAGTTTTATTATATGTATACGATCAATAATATATTGAAATTAATTTTATCTACCAAGCTCTAGAAACAAGTCTTTAAATAGTAAATTGAGTCTAAAAAGTCCCTTCATATAAAAAATGTTAACTTCTTAACTTAGCAGGCATAATAACAAAGAATCTAATATTCTAGTCTAAGCTCATAAAAAAATTAACAACAGTTATAACTTGTTTCAATACTTATAGATATTACTTTTCTTTTATGATTTTTAGAACGGTGTCCATAAACCTCTGTGACAAATTTATTTAATCTTTAGGTATAACAATTGCTTGCTCTAGATAAAAATCAATATCTTTCAATTACATTATCGAAAAAAGGTATATTAACTGTCAATAAACCCTTTATTCACTTATAAAGAGACAAGTTATCGGCTTTTCAACTATTGTTTTCTTTGTTAAAAGTAAAGACATGAACTACAAACGTCAAGGTTGTATTACAAATTCATTTTTAACCAACAAAATAAATATCTCAAATCGAACACCCATTCAGAACTGCAATTAGCTTTGGTTACAATAAAAGGAACTGATAGATTTTTAATTTGATTGAGACATAAAACACGGACAAAATTGAGTTGTTTCTTTATTATTCTGAGTCCGAGGTGATCAAATAATATTCCATCAGTAATTAATAATACGCCAAGATTCTTAAATCAAAACAATTAAGAAATTAATAAAACACCCTTTGAAGTCCACTACGCTTTACATAATACTCTGATCTTCATAATTCTTTATATTAAAACAAACTTAGCGATAAGATATTACTGTCAATGTAACATTTGATTTATTACAAAAGAAATAGTTTTTCCAGAAACAAAAAACGACGACAAAAAAAGCTAAGTATATGCATTATCGAGAATAAACGCATCAAAATTTAAAAAGAACAATTGAATTATCACAAGCAATACATTTTTTTAAAATTAGAAGCGAAATTTTTAATGATTTGAAAGAAATTCATTCATATAAAGACACGTAAAAACACCAACAAGAATAACTGAAAAAAGCCAGCTCTAACCAGCTGTTTTTGCGACTGCCAACGCAAAAAAATAAAATAATCTAAAGTTAATAATAAAATCAATATTAATAAAAAATATTATAAATAGCAATAAAAGAGAACTATAATAAATAGAAATTCATAAGTATGATATATAAATATTTTTAGTTTAGCCTATTAAAATTAAATTATGTCTTGTTTATTTTGTTTATTAAAAATAACTAAGTTGTTCTTTATTTAATCTTTTGTTTATGTTATTGGGGGTTATTTCTGTTCGTCTTTGTTATTATGTTATTGTTACTCTTTGTACTGTTTTGAAAAGAAATAAACCATTGTTTACATTAGTTAAAATTAATAACACCGCCGCCGCAGTAAAAGTCATGAACCAAAGCTTTACTAAACTTACTAATTATTAAACACTACATTAATTATTACACTATAATTATTAAAAGTTTAAGAAAAAAAAGAAGTGTTTAATATTTTTTTAATAATAAGTAAAATAAAAATAATAATTTAACAAAATACTGAGAATATGTGAAGAAGTGGTTTTTAATATATCACGAATTGACCTCTAAACAATTGCTTATAATAATTTAGTTTTAATATGCTTAAATGGTAACATATTTGGGAGAAAACATGGTAAAAGAAACAATACTTCAGTCTTTTCTATTTCTTTAAATGGATTTAATACATAGCCAAATTATAACGTAACGAAAACAAAATAATTACTATCTGTTCAAGCATGGTTTTTACTTATTCAGAACCTTGAACCTGCATAGCTGTGTATTGCCTGAGACTTCTCCATTTAGGAACCAACCTCTGCTATTATCAGCAAAATAAAATGCCTTTTAAATTAGGTTTGTTTATAATTCCCACGTGCCTATTATATGAAGAGGATAGTGTAAATCAGTAGCGTACTCAGAAAATTTTTTCGGGGGGGGCCCAACCTAATTTAACTTATATGCGGGTTTAGCATACCCCATAATTTATTATAATTGTAATTTCTCCCCCTTTTCAACACTCTAATTTCAATTTCTAACCTCATATTTAATTAAATTAAAATCCTAATGAGGTAACACCTCACTATGTGATGTGGTCGTTCTAAAGAACGATTATGTCTCCGATTCCAATAATTCCAAGACAGAAATCTGTTCCAGTTATCAGACATTTTTGATCCCGTTTCTGGCTGTTAGTCTGTCTCTCGCTCAGTCATGGCAAACAATTCTTAAAAACTACTCTTTCGATTTTAATGAAATTCGGATGGCAATTAATTAGCATATAAAAAGTCCATTGTTGGTCCTATATAAGGTCCAATCTTCTGGTCCCATTTCCCTCCACCACATTTCTCCACCTGCCACCATTTCTCTTCCACATGTGCACACAAATACATTTATTTACACCTTATCTTCAAAAATATTCATCTGATTTTATAAAACTTATCTGATAGAAGCCCACAGACTAATTTTAACTGTCTGCGCTGTTTATATTTTAGTAAATTGATACTTTAAATCATGTAAAAATCAAACCAATTTGGACTAATTTAACAAAGGAGGGAAAATTGAGTAAATTTTACATGAATAAAGTATCAATATAGCAATATTTTAACAGTGCAGACGGTTGAAATTATTCTTGGGTTATCTGCGGGCTACTTTAAACAAACCATTCAAATTTCATAACAATCAGATGAGTACTTTTGAACATATAGGTGTAAATAAATGTATGTCTGTGCGAATGTGGAAGAGAAATAAATAGGTGCAGAAAATTGAAACTTATACGGGACCAGCAATGTTATAACCTGGCTAATTATGACCTACCATCAAAATTTCAATAAAATTGGACGAATAGCTTTTAAGATATGTTGGTTCGCAAAAATTGAAGGACAGGCGGATACGGGACCCAAACTGTACCCTGATGTTGAACAGATTTCTGACTTGGAATTTTTGAAATCGGAGACATAAAAATTGTTCGTTCTTCAGAACTGTCATATATCTTCCGTTTCCTTTGGTAAGCTCGGAAGCAAAACGTGATCCATACTGTAAAAGCAGCCGTGGATTTGGAGCACATTCGAATTTCAAATTTTTATCTAGAAGAGAATTCTTCTCTAAGAAAATTAAATACCTATTGCAAAAAAAAGAATCATTCGCTCATTCGCTGGGTAATTACATGGTACATTTAACATCAAATGTTTTCTGAACGCTTTTTGAGTTTTTAGATTTAAATTTACTATTACTATGTAATATGAATCAGTTATTTCACAAAATGATAAACCGATTTATTTATATTGCCTCTGTTTTCCCACGACATGTCGACGAACACTAGTCCGACCTGAGTCAGCAATAGGGGAATGCCGCATAGACAAGAGGACCCACGTAGCGTTCTACACACAATCCTGGTCCAAAACAAAAATTTGCTACTGAAATTCACAACCATCATTTTCCCGTTTAAGCCAGTCTAGTGTGCATATTTGAATTCAATTAATTTAATTCCATCGGCAAAAGTTCGAGTTGACTCGGGCCTCATTTAATTTAATGTGCTTAACACCTAGGCCGAGCCGGCAATCGGGTCTATTATTGAACACATCCTAATTTATTTTGATGCATAAATTCCATCGACAAAATCGGGCCTACTAGCAATCAGGCCGATTCATTGTAATCGTCCTAATCAATTCAATGCACTTAATTCTATAGCAAAAAATCCGGGACTAGCTGTCAATCGGAGCAGTCTATTTTTACGAATCCAAATTCAATTCATTGCAGTAGGGTTCGTAATGAATTGAAGCTGTCCTATAATGCAACCTTTGCTATTGAACTGGACTAAAACCACAAAAAAATCATTGAATTCAACTGGCGAAAAATCGGGCCCAGCCGAAATCGGGTCGATCAAGTTTAATGATTTTAGTTCCACTGGCAAAAATCAAGGCCTAGTCGACAAATGAGCCGATTTATTTCATGCATCCAAATTTAATTCAATGAATCTAATTCCATCAGCAAAATTCTCGGTCCAGCCAAAATCGGGCCGCTATAGTGTTTAATAGTTTTAGTTTCATCGACAAAAATCCGGACCCAGCTGACAGTCGGGCCGGTATAGTGTTTAATAAATTCAATTCCATCGGCAAAATCCGGGCCCAGCCGACAGTCAGGCCGGTATAGTGTTTAATACATTTAATTCCATCGGCAAAATCCGTGCCCAGCCGACAGTCGGGCCGGTATAGTGTTCAATAAACTTAATTCCATCGGCAAAATCCGGGCCCAGCCGACAATCGGGCCGGTATAGTCAGAGCTGGATTTACATATTTGGTGGCCAGGGGCCCAATAAAAATGGCCGCCTAACCCCCCCCCCCCCAAATGCTGTGACAATTTTGTAATTCCTATAAAAAAAAAAAAAAAATACTGCAAGTTTTGTCCTATAAAACATATGGACTAATGTTTTATAGTTTGTCCATTTTTAACCTGTTTTATTTTAATATTATTTAAATAATATTCCACTATTATTACAGGACTAGGCTAAAACCAAATACCAATTTTTTTAAATAAAAAAAAGTTTTTGAATGAAAAACAATTTTCAAGTACACAGTGTTTATATACAAGTTTTATTTTAAAATGAGTCATGATTTAACAGTAACTTCGTTTGTAGGAATTATAAAGTTAAAGTGTAGTTATAAATAATTTTAAAAAACGGCCAATCATGCACCATGACTTAAGGAGCGAATTTTTAAAAAAATCTGTGTATTATTGGCTTGTGATAATACAGGAATATTTTGGTTTAGAATTTGGATGGGTGAAAAAAAATTGGTACACAGGGGTACCGGGTACAAAAATCAAGATGCATGTCGTTGGAAAGCTCTGAGTACAGTAATTGTTGTTATGTACACTTTTGTCATATTTTCATATAAGAGGGGGGTAAAATGGATAAAACACGTTTTATGCTATTTTTGACCCTAAATTGTCAATATTTGCCCCCTCAAAATGGACTCCAAAAATTCTGGCCAACGAACTCAGCCTTTCTTTTGATATTATTGACATTTTAAAATTTGTTTGGACTTTTTAAAGTGCATCCTAGGGTGAGATATCGTCTGGAGTGACACATACATATATACATACATATATACATACATACATAAGAAAAAGTTTTAAATTTCAGGAATCGATTAAGAATGGTATGATTTCCATGGAGAAAATTTTCAAAAATTCGCATTTAAAAAATTTTGAAGCCATTGCAATAGCTTAATTTTCTTTGAAAATTCGCTTAAAAAGAAAAGTAATTGAATACCTTTATTGAGAAATTTGTTTATTTAAATTTCTTAAGTCTTGCACATAAGGAAAGCCATTTATGACATTTAAATTCAAGTCATAGTCCAGTTATTTTAGTCATAAATATGGCTTCTGTTCCAAAAAATTCGAAGCTTCAATTTTTTATTTTTTGATCACTTCATTTTGACATTCTGAAAAGCACAACTTTTTGCGTATTTTTGTAAATATCTCGCTTCCTCTAGCTCGGAGACCAATTGACTGTCAGATCAAAATTGAAGATTTTAAAATTTCACACATGAAACATTTGTTTATTTTTTACTTAGAACGAACCTTTTGGATAATAAAGTGCTCCAAAGTTTCCGCACAAGGCGTAAAAAATAATTTTATTACATACTAATATAGATAATTGTCAATTAACGTTGGTGGAGCTGAAGGGTTTGCTCGGAGATAATGCTCCTACCGATGCGACAATATAAGCAAAATTGATTGAAAAGTATGGCAAGAATATTGTTATTACGATTCAGTGTATGCAGCGTTACTGCGGACGTCTTCTCTTATAATTGCTGCATCAGCTTCAACTATTCGTGGACGTTCTTCTTCTTGATTCAATTTTTTATTTTCATACCAAGCGTTAGAAATAATAGTCGCATGAGTATCGAGGAAGCTAATCATTGTCATTTTTTGGTTTTGTTGTAATAACAATGTTGTTGCCATACTTTCCAACCAATTTTGCTTCTAGGAACATCATCTTCAAGTAAAACCTTCCATGTAAAACATAGACAATTATCTATGTAAAAAAAAAATTGCTCACGTCTTATGGGGAAACTTTGGAGCACTTTATTATCCAAAAGGTTCGTTCTACGTAAAAAATAAACATCATGTTTCATGTGTGAAAATTTATAATCTTCAATTTTGATCTGACCGTCAATTGGTCTCCGAGCTAGAGGAAGCGAGATGTTTACATATATACGTAAAAAGTCTTGCAAAAACTAACACTACTCAAGTTATAATAAGCTAGGTTTTTGCTAAACCGTTCGTTGTACGTAAAAAATGAAAGATAACTTTTCTGTGGTAAATTTAATAATCTATTTTTTTAATTATCACCTTAATTTGTCTCCGAGCCTTAGGAAGCGAGATATTCATAAAAATACGTAAACAGTGGTGCGGCAACGGATAACAGATATTCTTCGCCCAATATTCCGTAAACCACCCATTGCACGTAAAAAATTAATGAGATTTTTTTTTTGTGGGAAATTTTGTTATCTTTAATTTTGATAACCACCTTGATTGGTGTCGGAGCAATAGGAAAATACCGAATTTGTTGACCTTTGCCCTTGAATATCAACTAACGCGACCACGATCTCATTGCCGATTTTCAATGAGTGAATGAATTTTGACGTTCTGAAAAACATGAACATCAAAATGAAGTGATCAAAAAATGTAATATATTTTTTGATCACTTCATTTTGACGAGCTGTAATATCATTTAAGCTCCGAATTTTTTGGAACAGAAAACCTAAAATGATTGGACTATCAAGAAAGCAAAAGAAAAGTGTTTTTAATGCACTTAATAATTATTTAATGTTTATATTATAAACTCTTGGCTGCTGGGAATTCTTTAAATTGTTTAAAAACATAGTTTTATGCCCGTTTTTACCTTTAAAGATTACATTGTATAAAAATAGAGTAAAGTTGGCCTAAACTGTAGTTCTAACTGGTACGTGAATAACTAGCGGCGACGAGTTATAAATCACTAACCGTTCTATGCCCAAAATTTAAAATCCACTTAAACACTAATAAATAAAAACTTATGCCTACTGACCTGCACTTGCGCTCATACTCTACTGTACAATTAGTATAAAAAAGTTTAATTAGTAAATAAATATTATACTTTTTGTTCACATGAGTTATATTGTAATGTCCAATATAAAAAAAAAAAAAATGTTTTATGATTTTTGTTTTATTTTTCTTTCTGCCGCCTTTTGCCACCTTCGAAAATTTGCCGCCAGGGGCCCGGGCCCCTATGGCCCCTGCCTAAATCCAGCCCTGGGTATAGTGTTTAATACATTTAATTCCATCGGCAAAATCCGGGCCCAGCCGACAATCGGGCCGGTATAGTGTTTAATACATTTAATTCCATCGGCAAAATCCGTGCCCAGCCGACAGTCGGGCCGGTATAGTGTTTAATAAATTCAATTCCATCGGCAAAATCCGGGCCTACTAGCAATCAGGCCGATTCATTGTACTCGTCCTAATCAATTCAATGCACTTAATTCTATAGCAAAAAATCCGGGACTAGCTGTCAATCGGAGCAGTCTATTTTTACGAATCCAAATTCAATTCATTGCATTAGGATTCGTAATGAATTGAAGCTGTCCTATAATGCAACCTTTGCTATTGAACTGGACTAAAACCACAAAAAAATCATTGAATTCAATTGGCGAAAAATCGGGCCCAGCCGAAATCGGGTCGATCAAGTTTAATGATTTTAGTTCCACTGGCAAAAATCAAGGCCTAGTCGACAAATGAGCCGATTTATTTCATGCATCCAAATTTAATTCAATGAATCTAATTCCATCAGCAAAAATCTCGGTCCAGCCAAAATCGGGCCGCTATAGTGTTTAATAGTTTTAGTTTCATCGACAAAAATCCGGACCCAGCCGACAGTCGGGCCGTTATAATGTTTAATAAATTTTATTCCATCAGCCAAAATCCGGGCCCAGCCGACAGTCGGGCCGGTATAGTGTTTAATAAATTCAATTCCATCGGCAAAATCCGGGCCCAGCCGACAGTCGGGCCGGTATAGTGTTTAATAAATTTAATTCCATCGGCGAAATCCGGGCGCAGCCGACAGTCGGGCCGGTACAGAGTTGAATGAATTTAATTCTATCAGCAAATCCGGGCCGAGCTTATTTGGGATGATTAAGTGTATACACACCATAAGATTATACTTAATTTATTCCGTTTATTGGAAAATATGTACAGCTAATTCGAATGCATCTGATATTACTGTGTTTTTTTGGTTTTAAGTGTATGGCGGGTCTTAGGTATGTAATTTCGGGGGGGGCCAGGGCCCCTTGGGCCCCCCCCTGTGTACGCCACTGGTGTAAATGTTTGTATTTTCTTGCTAATCTCCAAAACTAATGGATCGAATTAGGCTATGTATCACGTATTGTCTAAAAAGAGACATTATCAATAAATTTAGGGAAATGTTGAACGCTCATTTCATTATATGTCACTTTTCACGTGTTGTATAGAAGAGACGCAGAGAACATTCTTTTGCAAAGAAATAATCAAACAAAGAACATTGTTTAGCCAGGGATACACACTAATTATATTGGTCACTATAAATACCATTATAAAATGAACCTGGGCAACGACAGTACCCCGATAATAATGATATAAATAATTATAATATAAATTATAATGTCATAAAAAGTAGAAGTAACTTTTTGCATTAACAACATTCTAACCAGTATATTTCTTCATGCAAAAAATATAAAATGTACCTTATACTGTTTGTAACCATATTATGAATTTAGTTAATGATTATTATGACATTTTCTCAATTTCAACAACAATAGAAAGGTAAACAAAAATAATTTCTTTCCTTTTTTGTTTTATTTTTGTGTTTAAAACCTTACCTTCATTCCCTGATGTTTAAATCTCGATTTGATCATCAGAGGCTGCGTCCTTGGAATAATGGGAAAAAATTAGCCATTCAAATCCACAATTCACACGCTCTTTCGCAGTCATTCCCATAAGGATACTTTAAGCAACCGGACAGGGATAATTAGTAAAATTTTTGACAATATACGTATTTCTTTCGAGGTTGAAATTTAAGTTACATTAATCAGTATATTGTTTTGCGTTTTTTTGTAGAGGAAAAATTTACATTGTTATAAAAGATAAAAATAATAATTTAAAAAAAAAAAAAAAAAAATATGTATGTATATTTAATATTGTCAAACAAAAATGAATGACAAAAAATACACAAGTATTATATATGCAACTTTGAAGTCATAAAATTCTCATTAGTTCCTTGTTTTACTGTTATGAAATCGTAATCAACGCTATGATCGTGAGAAATATCTCTTGGCACACACAATTATTCTATTTAGTGAAAATGAGAGAGAGACATAACTTGCACAGGATACTTAGCATAATTAATTTAAATGAACAGAATTGTCAAAGAGAGACAATAGATATAACAAGAAAAAGGTAAACAAAAAAAAAGTTCAAAACTTGAGTTATGAACTAACATTGTTGAAATACATGAAAAAATACACTAACAACGTGATTCAACCGAGCTAATACTAAAAATATTAAACTCGAAATAATGAGTTTAAACTTTAATTTTTGAGTATAGAAATTATAAACTACGTTAGTTGCTTCTTCAGAGAATTTGTGGAACTAGATGATCCAGAACTTGTAATTTTAAATTAAGCAATAGTAAATTTAAGTCAGTAGTGATGGATTAATTAAAAGTTATTAAATTGCATTTTAGTACTTTATAAGTAAAAGTTTTTCAAACCAGCGACTAGGAATGGTAAAAGGAAATTTAGATTATAGAATGATTTTGACAAATTTAATTTAAAGATATTTATTAAAAATGAAGAAAAGCAACCAAAAATGGTCTCTAAGACAAATCATGTTCAAAATTCTATTTAGATGATTAATTAGGGATACCAATTATTCAGGACAGTTTTAAGCTATAAATGAAAACGAAAAGTTTAAGAACACCTTGTTATAATATGATGAGTTGAGTAGTGATGGACATTTTAAGGTGTGAATAAAAATAACTGTTTAAAAATAATGTGTTTAGCATGTGTCGACCCTAAAAGGTCATCGTCAGTTAGTTTAATAGCTAGAACAACCAATAATAATCCAATTTTACACAAATATTGTTGTACAAAAATAATCATTAGAGTAATTTCTAAATATATAATCATACTTAAAAAAGCATTTTGATTAAACAATAAAATTATCAGTAACAATATTGATGTATAGTCAATTTACTTACATTAAGGCTGTTTATCGTGGCATAAATTAGTAATGAGTAAAATAAACTAATTCTCGAAGAGAGAGTGTCAATAAGTAAACATCTTATATAAACATTCATTAAATTAACAAGACTAACATGCACCAATAAGTAAACATCTTATCAAACATTCATTTATATAAATCTTATCATCATGTAATCATATAATCATATAAATCTTATCATTCATCTTATATAAACATTCATTAAATTAACAAGACTAACATGCACCATAAATATGTTAACTATTTTAAATCAACTAAAAAATCAAACAAAACAATCTTAAGTCAAAAAATCAATTGTTTATTTGATAATTCTTAGTACAAACAGAAGTAATTAAATTAAGTATGTATACAATTTAATGGGTAATTATTTAGTGAGAACATTCAGTTGTTGTTTTTTTGTAATATATAATAAACCTTATTAACAATATTTGTTATAATTACGCTAACTTTACAAAACTAAGTAATGTCAAAAATATAAATATGTCAATAATAAAACTATTAGTATTTATTACGTACATTTAATATTGTCATGAAAGAGAATTAAAATGAAAATTGAAGTTTAGTCACTAGCGCTATCTAGGAGTGGATGTCTTAACTAAAAATGTTAATAGTTGATTATTATAATAATATTGTATAATTTAAATGTTATCAGGTACTAGGTACTAACATTCTATATTATTATTCTTACTAATTAGGTTGAATAATTAATTGTTTTATAAATTGTATTAAATTAAGTTAAATTGATATATGATTAATTAATTTAACTTTATGTGAGTATGCCAGTTAGTTAAAAAGAAAATGTAATAGAAATATTATTTTTTTAAGATGTGCATTTAATTATTTTACTTATTTTTATTTTATATTAGATTGTAATTTTTATTTATATGGCTTGCATCTGTTTTGTGATTCACTGTGACTTCAGAGTGATTAAAAATGTGAAAGGCTCCAATATTCTCCTTTTATTAGTGTTGCTTTCATATCCTAATATTTTCAATCAAAGTTATGACCCGTGTTAAATGAGTGAATAGCTGGTGTTGTTTTTTTATTTTGATTTTTAAAATCATTAATATAATAATATTGTCTAACATTAAGTTTATGAGATGTTTCTCCAATATAAGTTTTATTACAATTAAGGCAATCAGTTTTATATATTAAATTAGATCTGTTTTATTTGTTGATTTTATTTTTCATGTTATTATACAAGTTTAACAATTTATTATTAGGTATATGGGCAAGTTTTAAATGTTCACAATTGTTTAATCTCATTGTTTCTTGTAATTTTTTAGAGAGTCCTGGAATATATGTCAAGCTAGTGAAATACTGTTGTTTTTTTACTATTATCTAATGTTATATGCCAAACTGGGACACCTTTATTATTTATTAGTTTATACCATAAGGACTTCATTAATTTTTGTGGGTATGCCATCGTTTAATTTAGATAAAAATGGTTGTTTTCATTTGATTAATGAATTCATTATCTGAAATTTTTATGTTTCTTTGCATCAAATTAGAAGCCGTGTTGATAATGATGTGTTTGGGATAAACTCGGCAGTATTTAGGTGACACGAGGGTTGCTATTATAAACGATAAATAAAATTCTAAACTTTTACGTTGTTTATAATTTTGTATATACTTACAAGAAAACATAGTTTTGTTCCTTCTGGATTAGTTTAGGGGCGTTTCTTAAAATAATAATACCTAGAATAAAAATCAGATTGTACTTATATTTAAAATACCGTCATATTTGAGAAATTTAAAAGTGAGTAAAATAATCATTTACCTTATGATCTTTAGGTATTAATAATGAACTTTCACTAACAATTCTATGCATAATATATAGTAATTCAAATCTTGAAGGTTTTTCATTTCACAATCACCTCAATTCGTACTTCATTGTTAATTTTAATGATTTTTGTATGAATTTAAAAGTTTCAACACATCTGATATGTTTTAGAATATTACTTGTAATCAATACTTTTTGATTGCGGTTAGATTATCTAAAGAGGTGTTAAATTACTAGCATTGCAAGTTCACTAAACCTTGGATTAAAAAAAACCTTTACGTAACAGCATTCTTTACACTTTACAATATCTAACAGGACCGATTTACTATTTCACAAATACCTTTTTAAAATACTCGCAGCATATATATTTTTTTAAATTTAAATTGTTATAAGAAACACAGATACTGATATGGTTGAAATTAAGCCTTCATATTTTTAAATTATACAGATTATACTTATTAACCACACCTAAACTAAAATATTGGATAATCCCATTACCAGAATTTAGTAACTCCGACTGGGAGGAGACATACTATCTCAAGAATTTTTCTAAATTATGCTTTACCAGAAGCAGAATTCAAATTGGTGTCAAAAAGTGAAACAAATCAACCCAAATTAGAATAGCAACTCTCTACTAATAGTAAAAGATGTAAACTGTTCCTTTCAATGCATCTTGATTAAATAAAAATCAATCAACCGAAAAGACAGTTAATCAACCCCTTCTTAAACAAATCAGATTAAATGCACCGGTTAACTCAAGAATTAAGTGCAGTTATTTTATGCATCCTTCTTAGACTAGCTTAGACGGAATTGAGATAAGAGTGAAAAAATACCATTTAATAAATAGATTTATTAAATAGATAGGTAGATAATAAAAAAAAAAAAAAAAAAAAAAAAAAATCGTAAATTTGATCACGTTTTTCATATATTTCAAATGATATCGGTTTTTACATCTCTCATTTACTTATACAACAAAATAAAAGTTACATCATCGCCACAAGTTTATTCTAACACGAATTGATTTTATTAAAGTCGAGCATAATGACTCATTTTAATAGACATTGGATTGCTAATCAGGAAAATATAACCAAGATGGAATGTGATAGATGTTTGTAACCACATATAATTATCTACTCAATGCTGATTTACAATATATATTAATATCATGCAATTCTTTGATCACCTCAACAAGAAAATTAGTTTGATATGTATCAAGTAAAGAAATTTCTCCAATCTACATTTTCTTGGGATTAAGGAAGATGATAAATAAACAAAAAACAGTACTTTTCTTACTATAATAGGTAGTGAAGAAAAGTAAAAAACTAACATAAACTAATTTCTATAGTATAAATAGTAAGTAATTTTGTGAAGAGCATTATTAAATTCGCTCAATATTTAAACATTTGACAAACTAAAGAAAAGTTAAATTCTAAATGGTAGAAATTGTGATACACTAGTAATTATATAGATTTTAGGCAAAACAAGAGAAATTAAATTACAATAATATTTAAAGTTTATTATGATAAAGGTTCCAATTTTACACGACCAACAAGTGCCTTGTTCAACCATTAAAAAAAATTAACAGAGAAGATTCATTAACATAACATTTCTTTTTACAGCTTAACTTGTGTTCATGAGCTAAAATGTTTAGTGGCAGGGAAAACAACTATTTTGAACTAATGCAGGCAAGCTATAGTTCATTTTACTTTCAATAAAGAACTGTGCATTGTTTTGTTGTATTATATCCTTAAGTAAGTAATTCTAATCCTAAAAGATCTAAAAGAAAATGATTATGTATTAAATAAGGATTGAACTTTTATCCACTCTGAGTAAATTTATTATGATTGAAATGGCTTGTTGATTCTAAGAGAAAGGTAACCACGATTCCATTAATTTAATTACAGCTATAAAGTCTTTAGATGTTAGTCAAATTTATCGTATTTTTTGTGAAACTAAGTAGGAAATATTTTAATCTTATAAGTAATTTAGGTACTAAAGCAAGGTTTTAGCTTGGAGCAGACGAAGTGATAGGCGCAAATGAAAGTAGTTTCACTCTAAAACGGATGACGGCTATTCTTAGCAAAGAGAGAGGATTATTCCTCCAGTAGACATCATGGATGGTAGGGAGGATGAGAGTACGATGACCTACCTAACCTGAACGGATGCCTCTACCTGTCCTTGACCTCATGGCCTTAGCAAACTATATCCAGGATACTCTGCTCTCCTTTCTTTTTCATACCTCATAGATAATTTTTTTCTTTTATTTACACTGACATTATCTAGAATAGAAGATGGAGCAAAAACAAAAGTAGTTTACTGTAATGACCGTGCAAAGAAATTTCCGAAAAATTCTGAGTTTATGATGACCCTACGACGAGATAGTTTCTAAAACAAAAAAACTAAACTCCAGCCCATAATGGTACAGGTTTATCCGAAAGAAACACCACAATATTAGTTTGACGTAAAGAAATAATGAACAATATAATTTTTGATTCTACATTTTTCAATATAATATTATTTAATTATTTAATTTAAATATTACGAAGGTTTAATTCATGTAATGAAATGTGGGTGACATTGTAAGTGAAAGTTTTCTGGCTAATGTTAAGAGAAATTTGAAACTATTTAAGGTCCAACGAATTCAGATTGGTATCAGTTGTTTTTCAACGCCTGCACTTGTTTTAGTTGCATTCCTAAATACTAGAGGTAATCGTAATTTTTAATTTGGATTTTAAAACCACATGCAAGGTTAAGCCCTACTACATTAAATTAAAAAGCTTTATTACATAAAATACTCTTATCAATTTAAAATTATTACGTCATTATAGGTCAGAAAGTTACGGCTTTCAGAAGTGCGGAATATTTCTTATTTCATGGGGACTCGAAGCCTAAAAAGTTCGATTGGGTTAAAATTTTAAAGTTAAATTATACTAAATTATAATTTGAATGGTTTCATCAATGTTTTGTTTTATTCGCTTATCACGTTATGTTCATCCCTTATTATGAAGCGTGTTGCACACACTAACCTTTCGCTTTAATTAATGACACTTCTATAAAAATATATTAACATACTTTGCATCATTTAACGAGTTCTTAGAATATAAGAAGAAATTAATCCAATACAAAAAAGTGAATAAAAGAAAGAATAAAAAATCATTAATTAATTTACTTATTGCATTTTATTATAATAATGGAATTCTAATAAAGTATACAGATTCTATTTAATTATACAGTAGATCGCTTACATATTTGAATAATTTATATAAATTGTAACCGTAATTTCACGAAGTTAAATCGTTGAGAGGATGTAATATGTCGTCAGCTAAATATGGTAAAGAAATAAGGACGGGTATGCAGATGAGACGAAGTATTCCATAGAGAAGGAAGATGGTACCACAACAGATACTGGTCCCGTGCCAGCAAGGTCAAGGCAATCCTCCCAGCTGACAGAAGATAACGGCATCTCTAGTAACCAGTACTTCTCAGCTGAGAAAAGGTCTCTTCATTCATTTTATTTTTCACGATCAGCTGTTTGGTAAAATTTAGTAGATATGTTTAAGTTATTAATAAATACAACAAACTTTTTTCAATCTATAATTTTCTTGTCTACGAATTTAAATTAAAACAATGTTCTGACTGACAACAGAAGTACGTACAGGAGGATGAGCCCAACCTATTCACACATTTTTTATGCGATTATTTGTCTGTAATTACACAGAAAATTACTAGTATTTGGACTTTCTTTCTTTTTAAAAATAGTACAAAACTGCTATCTATTCATTTGATAATTAAATAAATTCGTTCTTTTTTCAAAGAAAATTTTTTGTCGGAAGTTTCATTATTGATTAATAATGAAACATGAAACATTATTGATTAAATAATTAATTTCAGATTATACCATAGTTACGACAATCTTTTTAGATCTTTAATCAAGTAAAGAATAAATAAAAACACGTTTGTAAACCTTAAACTTCTACGGTACATATCTTTTAAAGTTTGTACATCTAACTATGACCTGTGAGTGTACGAATTAGGAGTTATAGCACCACTCAGCTTACCGCACTGAAGATTACCGCAGCCTTGTGTTGAGAGCTTTAAGTACCTTTTTCTTTATAAATAAATCAGGTTAGTCTATCCCTTAAACTTCACAAAATAGAATAAGTTTTATTTTCAACCCATATATGCAATAGCAAATCTTGGTTAACAACTTTTATGTCATAGTTATGATTGGGTTTTAATGATTTGTAAGAGAATTAGTTGAAATTTAAACAAATCTTGCATATATTGTCATTGTTTCTTGATCTTGAATTCTGACTACAACCAACATCTTTTTAACCCATTATTAATTTCTTAGAAGTCAAGTTTATGAAGTAGAAGGTTAAAAATATAACCTCTTCTATCTCCTAGCAAAGGTCGAAAATACCACATTGTTTTGTTTCATTCATAAATTTACATTTTGAATTATACTTAATAACAAAGTTGCATAATTGTCGGTCACATCATAAGCATAAATGTTGCATTATGTTAAATTAATATCGAGAACATTCAAATAGAAAAATTATGATAATGACAAGACAGTAATCTTATATCAGATGTAAAACATTTCATATTTGTACAATATTATACAGAGTACAATATGATCCTTACTCTGTATATACGTTTTAATTGCATACTTCAGTGTCATAACAGCAAGTAATGTGCAATTACGGTATGAAGCCTGACTATTAAAATAATTTTTATAATTTGAAGTCATTTACTCCTTTACAGCTATAGAGATAAAATTGGTTATTTGCTTGAGAGATAATAATACCTCGATATTATAATTGTAACAGTAAATTTTAATTTATATGCTTGTAAATAAACAGTTAAGATCAATTAGTTACATTTATTTTTGTCACTTTACGCTGTATCAGGAAAAATAAATCCTTAACTGTATATTTTATAGAATGTATTTAGGTAATGACAAAATCATTTATAATTTAAAAAAAAAAAATCATTATTAAATGCTATATTTACCGGGATAATTTGATTTTACATACGGCGATAATTAGAAAATATTGAATGCTTTTTTCTTTTTTTTTTTTTTTTTTATAAATAATTGACATTAATTACTAACATAAATCAATTATCAACTCCAATTGAAAATTAATTTATTTCTTATTGAAAAGTGTTCCTATTTGAAAACATAAAATAGTTAGGGCTTTAGTGAGGTGAAATAAAGGACAGACAAGAGTTATTTCACGAGTGGAATTTTCGGTAGTACTGCCAGCTGCATCAATTGCTAACCGAAATGTGAGTTAGTGTATTACGTGCTCGTCTCTTTTTTCATTTTGCCCGAGATACGGAACAATAAAAGAGAAAAGACGAGAATCCCGTAATTGTATCTGTAGACTCACGTCTTCATCACAGGTAGTAACGGTTTGAAGAATCAAAAAAAAAATTGTAGTCTTTTAAGACCATTAAGTCTCGTAAGATGTCAAAGGGAAGCTAGTTGTTAAATATTTGTAGACGTTAAGCCTTCAAATGCTCGAACCCTTGTAATAATGATAGAGGTAGAGTAGAACCTGTTGCTGATATCCCAATTCAGTTACCTGTTTCCAGGAAGTTAAATGATATTCTTCCTAGATCAAATTACTTATTTCTTACTGTCCCAATGACAGTATCAAATGGCTAAGTCCTGACCACAACATCCAAACTATTCTTAGCAAAGTATCAAAATCATGATCATTTATATTGTATAGACGGCCGATCGGAATGCTTTTAGGTGTGCATTACATTTTTAATGAAGTTTAAACATTGTTTTACGAAATTAAATTTTGTTTTAACCTGAAAAACATTACTTTATTTAAGCAAGTATCTTTATTTGACCTTTACCTCAATTTAAATCTTATATTTACATAACATTTTGCTCCTAAAATATTCCGACACCAAAGTGCAGATGCGTAAAATTCACTCATTTGTTCTTCTTAATAGGGGCTACAAATCATCAGAAGAAACCACCACTTTGTGTCTATTCAACCCTACTCTACTAACATCCTGCTTTGTTTTCCACATAATATTATAAATTAAAAATAATAAATGAATAAATTAACATTTAGACTATGAAGGTATAAAGTTATGAGAAAGGGAGAGGAAGTACAATTATATAGTCACATAATATTCCTGTTAAACTAACATGTATGATTTAACTAATGTCTAAAATCAAAGGAACTCGACTCCAATAAACCAGATTGCACATTTTATACCGTTTATTATTATTTCTATGCGTATGCTCTAAAGAAAATAAATCATTTCTCCATAACTCTATTCCGCTCAAGTGAATTTATTGCCCATTGAAAAGGAGATCATGTACATAAAAAGTGACCTACCACGAATAAAAGCAGCACATTCTATTAACGCGAGATACAAATTATTCAATGAAGCACGTGGTATCGAAAAATAAAAAAATAGTTCTCGATTTTATTTGAGTATAGTAATTATTTTGGCAAAAGGCCTCTGTTGTCTGGGACAGTTTTTTCGTTTCAATTAAATATACTTTCACTTTTTTTTTTAAATCATTTATCTTTTAATTTAAGGTCTTCTCAAGGACTCAATTTTAATATGTGATACAGATTTAAAGTTTCACAAAAGAATAATGTGATATTTTATTACTTTTTCTTAAAGATTTAATTGAATACGATGAAGTTACTTGAAAAAGGTTAAGCAAGCCTACAATAATCGTTTATTAAAAGATATAAAAGAAATTTTCAAGCGATACATATCTTTTTAACGGCTCTATTATTTAAAATAAAAGTATTATTTTCCCTTCTTTAAGGCCAGTAGATGTGCAGTATATGTTAAAATTCAATTACGGACAGTTGGATAACATGATAATTACACCTTTGGTAAATCATGACGTATTTATGTAAGTAATAACGCATTAATTTAAATGTCTCAATGTTGCTAACTGATAACCATCGGTCCATTAATGCTATCAATGATACAGTTTAACCTCTAAAGTAAATTATATAATAAGGATTGAAGGCAGTGGCGGATCCAGGACCTAATTTCGGGGGGGGCAATCTATCCCAGATATGCAAACACCGGGGGGTTTTAGGGTATGGAATACCCCCCCCCCTCCCCAAGAAAAAGAGGGGGGGGGGATTTATAAATTTTGAATAGAAATTGGTGTTTTACTCTTAACAAACTTAAGAAAAATTCTACATTATGAATACATTTAAAGGAAATACGGCTCAAAATGTTTCGAATAACTAAATTTAATTACAACTTGAATGAAATAATTGAGTTGTAATCACAATGGTATGGTAAGGTTTCATGATTCATGGAAACAAACTAGAAACTGCAACAGGACCCCTGAGAGGATTTCCGGGCCCCTGGGCAAGTTAGCATCAGGGCCCATTTGAAGAAATAACGGCGGTGGTCCGGGGATTTTTCAAAATTTAAGAGCAAATAGACGAGTTTTAAGGGTTTCTGGGGGCAAGATTGTTCTTACAGGAAAAGATTTTTGGAGTTTACCTAAGATGGGCTAAAAAAACAAATACATAATTAAGTTGTTTTGTTGCTGATAAGTTTCATTAAAACATCTTCTTTTACACTTAGTATAATATAAAATAAAACATAATATAAATTGTTTACTAAAATAATGAGATTAAGAGTAAGCAAATAAAAATAGTTAAATAACACATTTTATTTTTAAAAAAAAATGCATTACAAGTAAAAATGTAAAAGTTAAATATGAGTTTGTTAATATGATTTATCTGCCAGTTTTTCTACTGTAAATTAACATTGACCATATTGAATAACATGAAAACATCACAAAAATCTGAGTAACTAAATGAAACACAAGAATTCAAAATTCCATACTCATGACACATTAGGAATTAATTTTAAGTTCATTACATTCAGTGGCTAAGGCATTACATTCAGTAGCTAAGGCATAGGTAGGGGGCTCCTCTCTAAAAAAAAAAAAAAATGAAAAAAAAAAATATGTCTGACGCTCTCACGCATTAGAAGTGAAACTTAAGTTCTAGAATGCATTGCTCTCTTTCATTTTAGACGAATTTATTATTTCAGTATTAAGAAATGGTTATGGGAAATTTAATTGAAAAAAATATTGCTATGCTAAGGCAACCACATTTATTCCAATAAAAATAAATGTTTGTTTTGATTTGCTGGTCTTTAAATAGATATAATACAATTAATCTGTAAAAATGTTACACTTGGACGAGTCTCGAATCGCAAACTTCGTTACACGATGTCAATATATGAAAAAATTCACTTTACCGCCGCCAAAGAAGTTTCACTTAAAAAAAATTGCGTTTAGAACTGAATGGGGCTCCCTGACAATGGCGTAGATGGGTCATTTTCAAAAAAAGTGACACGTTTACTGTCCCCGAGTTAAAAAAATTAATTACTTGCATTCCTCATAATTAAAAAATCTACAACCCCACAGACATTTTTCTACAGATTAAATTCGTCATTTTGGGTATAATGATATTGAGTAGTCAGATTCTTGAATATCCTTTTTAGGGAGGAGAAATTTAAATTTATATATACTAAAAGGTCATGATAGTTACGTCCCAGCCCCTTTAGCTTAGCTTAGTTACCATGCTGAAAAATGTTAATAATATTTTTCTTTGACTTTCTAACTATGATCCTAGATAGGAAATATAATGTACTTTGTGATACTAAATATAATTTCTTTCTTATTTAGGTTTAACTTGTCGGGAATTTAATAAATAGGCTTGTCCCAGCAATCGGTCACGATAGTTACCAAGAAATTGGCTGCACTGTTTGACTGAGAGCGGGATTTCAGTGTTTTACAGATAAAAGAATCATTCCTTTATAACCTAAAGTTCGTCTCCGCATCTTCTGAAGTAAGCCTCGGCCACAATTCTCTTCAAAAATCAGGGGCGTATGTTTATTCAAAGTCACAATAGTTACCATAAATTTTAGTGCTTAAAAGTGCATTTAAAGCTTTTTAATATTTTTTGGGAATACCCCAGTAGTATACAGAAAACGTATGCTTTCCTTTGAAAGCATTAATACATTAGGGTGGCATGGCCGCCATGTTTTAGTTTATAAGTCACGATAGTTACTTGCCCCAATAGTTACTTTTCACATACATATTCTTGTTGTATAGATGTTCAGCGTCAAAATAAAGCACTAGTTGACTCAGAATAATTGTCAAAGTGTCACTTTTTTTGAAAACGTCCCTTTAACTATTTTATCATTCCCAACTTTAGAGGAACACGACACTTGTCGATAGTTACCAAGGAACAAGATAGATGTCACATTAGTTTCCCAGCGTACTACGTGTCACGATAGTTACTAAAAAAAAATGAATTTAAGTAGGTATTTTTTAAAATAAAAAAACTTCGTCCTCATCATAGAGTTGAGTGTACAATGACTTATTTAGGAAATTAAATCTAATTAGTGTAAGAAATGTCCTGAGTAGGCAATAATAATATTGTTTTGGGTCCGTGTGACGATTTCTAGGTGGTAAATATAATTTTGCAAATCGGCAAGTTGAAGAAAATTCCGGTAACTATTGTGGCTAAAAAACTTGGCACTTTTTTTATTTAAAAATTGATAAAAAATAAATTGCCCCCCCCCCCCCCGGTCGGTGGCCCTGAACTGCAACATATAAATTTTCTCAAGCGTGGAACTTGTTGTTACCTGTATTATTGAAACAATTGTACATATTATCAGGGACATGCAAAAGACATTTTGTATAATATTGTCTCTCGGGTACCCTCGTCTCGGGGGGGGCACTTGCCCCCTTTGCCCCCCCCTTGGATCCGCCACTGATTGAAGGACAGCAGAATTTGAATGTAAAATTGTTTATCTGATTAAGGTAATATTATATTATATATATTTTAGTGATTGTCCTTATTAGTAATTGTAGTTATTAACTGTTTAGCTGAAAAGAGATTCATAATAACTTCGATTCTGCTAGGGATATATTATAATGGTTTTACTTTATCGCGAAACAGTTTGGAATAGAGGCAATTTAAAAACAGAAAAAATATATTGAGTTCAGTAGAACTTATTTAGCTCAATCAAGCAATAAAAGTTGTTTTACCATATTAGTATATTCTTGCTGGTAAAAAGACTATTTTTGCTCAGACATAATTACTCATGTGATACAAGCAACTACTGGTATTATTATTAACCTCTACAGCATCTGCAATTTGCATAACCTATATATTATGTTGCTTAACATTAGCATGTTCAGCCACATGCTTTTATTAATGTGGAACAAAAAAATTTTGTAGAATTTGCTTATTTGTTTAATTTAAATTTATTAACTTTGTTATAGTGTCGCCTTTTTTAAATTTAATTTAAACGTATTATTATAATTTAATACTTACCACTTGACACAAATACGGACAATGCCATTTGAAAAACAAACCTTATGTGTAATTTAATTAAATCTTATTGTTGTAAGTGCATGTGTATTTGTCATTGGATTATAATTAATTAAATGTTGAATTTACATGAATAACCTTGATTTTTGTCTTCAAAAGTGGGAAACATGTTTGTTTAACATCTTTGACATATTTCTAATGGTGTAATAAAATAATTATAATATATTTTGCATACAAACGTAGAGGTCATATAAACAATTAAGTTATCAATGGAAAACTGGCGGAAAAAACCCCAGAAATACTCAAAACATAAAAGCATTTAGAAGGAAATAACTTGTTTACAAGAGAAAGTACTCCATGTCTATTAGACGCATTAGTCAATTGATGGATTATTCTGTGTTAAAATAATTGTTAAGCATACAAATAAAACATTGAAAATTGTCGCTTAAAATGGAATTTTCTATACTTGTTTAACTTGACCTGTCCCTTTCTGAATTATTTATTGAAGTAATTGTTGGCGAAACACTTAATTAGCTGGAGAACGCACTTCGATTAGATTTATACTAAATAAATATGTTAAATAAGAATTCTTCAATTATTTTCACGTTAAATAAAACTGTAAGCAATATTTTCGAAATTAAAGAGTTGTTAAACTTACGTAGTATAAATCTCGGTTCTTGAGAAACAGACGTACATAATTGCAAATTTTTGTAAATTTGAGTTTGACACATGGGTAGATATAATTTTTTAACGTACTTTTGTACGTTCTATCAAATGCTACAGCGTCCGTTTTGAAATTGCTACATTTAACCAATAACAGCTAAAAAGTCGTTGTGGAACTGAAAGGAAACCGGAAAAGTTTTTAGAGATAACAACGTCGCATGTTACAGTTTGGTATTTGCTATAAAAGAAAGTGCTACCCATTTATTACAAAAGTGACTCATTTGTACTATACGCCACGTGCTTAGCTGATTCTTATTTAATTACAACGGCATACTTGTACTTTAAGTCATTTTTAACTCAATAATTCTTCAATTATTAAAGACGAAAATATACTTTAAGTCATTGTTGACTTTAATAAGGAGTTTTTTGATTTGTGTTACGTCACAATTGAATGACAATAACGAGTAGGAATCGACAGTAAGTGCAGTTACGCCAATGCTTCATTAAAGTTTATTCAATATTAGATTTTATTATTCAAGATAACTAACAAAATCCCATTTAAAATTGGCATAAAATACTTTTATGTCATTATAGAATAAAAAATATATCCCTATAATGTGTATTATTGTTTCAGAAACTATCTTAATTGCTCTAAGTTGACTAATACTAAATACTAAAAATTTATACTAAAACCATAAAGAAGAAAATAATAATGAATGAGAGAGCCAAAATAATAACAATGTTAGCAAATGAAACTTGCAATAATTATAATCAATTAAAAAATAAGATAAATCGTAATATTTATCGTTGTGTTTCTTTTTTAACCTCTCTTGTCATAATTATAAATCGTAATAATTAAGATAATAAAATACTTTAATAAACTATCTATAGTCAACATTATTGTATAATTCTTTTATTAAATTTCTTTTGTGATATTTTGTAACAGTAATGATTATTGCGACCATACAAATATAAGCTAATAATAAATATAATTTAAAGGTTCTTAATTGTGTTATACTTTTTTTTAAGAAACTTAAAGATACCGTAGTTGCAATTGAAAAGAAGATAATATAGCATTATCATCAAGAACATTGTCATTCTTTATACCAAAAATTGTTTTATTTTCTCTAATTATATACCTAATTGTATTAATAATCGAATTTTATTAATACAATGCTGTGATTTAATTTTTACATATTATCTTTACTTAAAATACCTAATTTATATCCTAAATTTAAAACCTAAGTGAGGTGTACACTCTTAGGGCTTTCAGAGCAACAATGACGAGTTAACAATATTTGGGGGTAAATTGGGGCACATTATTTTTGTAAATACTAATGCTTAAAAGGGCCTTGGGTAAACTGTATCTTGCCTGGTTTAAATATAATACTCTTTATAACAAATTGAAGAAATCATAGTGTGTTTTTCTGTTCTCCTAAACAATTACATACTACTTTTGCACTTCACCCATATATCTCTATATCGTCGAAATATGAAATTAATAGTAGTTTATAAAATAAATTTAAGTATTTCTGTAGGGAAAATCATTGCTGTAGAGTTAAGTATTACATCAAAAATATACTGGTACGATTTCGATTGAAGTAAACGATCCGAACGTTGAATGTGATATTATTTACATTCGCTGTATTGTTCCCTAAACCCATTTCTATTTTTAAACTAAAATACTTCTAATTTTGTTACGTGAATCTAAACTGCAAAACAAAACAATAAACTATCAAAGAGAAAGTAAATGAAATAGTAATTATCCGGAAAGCTGTTCTAAATCCTCTATATTTTGAATAAATCATGTGCTTTAATTAAAAAATGATATATTTTAGTGTCAAGATAAGTGTTTCATATACTTTCATCAGTAGCAATAAGGAAATGGTAAAGAAACAAAGCTGAGTTTAAGACAGATTAAAGCGGACAAAAAGGATGAAAAAAGGGGAAATCAGTCATGAATTCGAGTGTGAGGAAATCTCAAGGATTTGATGAATGAATTGAACATGTGAATGGATAGGCTCACACAGTAGACGTCATTAATAAGCCTGTCTGATGTTTAATATAGACGTAGTTTTCTCTTTTTACAACGTCTAGTAAGAACTTCCTCTGGCTTCCATCCGCTCTGCTCTTAAAATCACATGGGAAAAGAGAAAATAAAATCTAGATGTTAAAAAATAAATACTTTGGACGATTGATGTTCTTCCCAAGGCAATAATATAAGTATTCATAACTAATAAAACTCTCTTTTACTTTTACCTAAAATCATTTTGCTGAGACTATGAAGTAAACCTTTCAAAAACAAAGAAATACCAAGTTATACTTAATAATAATACAATGGATCATAATTCAAAGATATTAAGAGAGGGCTTTTCAACAAGGGATGCTACAAATATGAAAACTTAGATGGAGATGCAAGATTAGCAAACTTAAAATAAATAATTCTTAATATATTTTCGGGCAGAGACAATTTACTTCAGAAAAAAATCTGATTTTCATTGTTTTTAATAATTTTTTTTTAAAAAAACAAGTAATCTATGAAAATTATTAAAAATAATCAGGTCCGTGAAGGACTAACTAAAAAGAACAACTGGATTTCTGTAATTTCTGTAAGTACTTAATCAAAGTATTTAACCATATAGTTATTGTTAATATTAGATGTATTTATTTTTACTTCGTTTACTATTAATGCTAATGAATTCAATTTCTTGGTGTGCTTGCTTATTGTCTGGTAATTTATTTCATAATTCTGCATATGCTAAACAGTTTTGAATTGATTTTATATTAAGATTATTGTTTTTATTCCGCGTTCAAAGGTATAAGCATTTACAATTGTCTACATTTTGCTTTAGGGCCCAATTATCTTGTGTTCATTTGGAAGCGCTACCGACTTTGAATAAATGAAGGATTGATAACTGCATCACTATTTTTTTGCCAACGCAAAAAATAGTGATGCAGTAATGTTTACAAATAGCTGCAGCCGACCACTTTTTTTCTACTAACGCGTATGTGGTGAAATAGAAGCGATGATAATGCGCGAATGTCTGGACCACCAACTCCTTTCCCGATACCGTCATACTTTTTTTTGCCTACATATTATTATAGTAATGTGAATTGAGAAAATATTGCGATCGTATGAAAAATTCAAGTGGATTACAAAGTTTCAGATATGGATAAATTCGCTTTAAATCTTTCTAGTTAAAAAAGTATCTAGAAGCTCAGGCGCTGGACTAGGAAAACCTCTTCCCATTGCCGCAGAGAAAAGTTATGGTATTTAAAAATTATTATTCTAAATAATTTCTTTCTTAAAGTTTGACATTGTAAATATTAATATGAACTTAGCTGTATTAAAAATTAAAGATGAAGAACAATGGGAGTTGATGTCAATGGTAAAATGAAAAACAGAAAGCCTCTCCGTTTTTCATTATACTATAGTAAGTTATAGTAGTTGTGTTGTTCTGAAAATATTGTTTGCATTATATCTTTTGTATAAGTTTCAACTTGTAAAAAAATCCAGCTTAGAACCAGAACTTGATTAAACACATATTTAAGTTTGTTCCACACATTACATTTTAGAATACCTATTAAACTTATCAAAAAATGTAATAAAAACATAATTGTTGTAATATAACTAATCTAATAATTTACTTAAAAATAAATAAATATTGTTAAAGGTTAATGTTATTTGAAGTATATTCCAAGTCACGAGGTTACTTTTATCTGTAAAGCTAAAAGCTATAAAAGCCTTAACGATCCTTAACAAATAAAAATAATAAAAGTCTTAAGTTGGAGGTATATCATTCATCAATTTACAACAAATAATTTAGAAGTAAAACAAAAAAGTAACAAGCAAATACTTAACAAACAACGACTTTGTAACTTTTAAACGTATAAGATGTCAGATAAATTCAACTCAAGTAATTGTATTAACTTAGTAACAATCATGCTTCCTGAAAGCATTTAAATATCATGTTTTCACTATTTGACAGCAACTGACCTAGCTAATAAATCGTGTTGTTTTCCCCTTAAAACAAACCCCCCGATCGATTGGAATACAAATTAACATTTCGGCATTTCAAACAAGAAAATAAATAAAGCTACTTGATGTATTCATCGCAATTTACTTTACCCATTTTAACTAAGTTTAAAGTATCTTCGGTTCTTTCAGCGACAATCAAAAGGAACTTCGTGTGCTGAATATATAAGGAACTTTACAGGTTCATGATCTCATAGGGATCATGTTTTTCTTTCCTACGATAAATTGCGAGAAGTACGTCACTCCATTGAAAATAAAATCCTTCTTTCCTACTATAGTTTCTTATGTACTTAGTTACTCTTTATTCAAAGTATAGAGTTACTCAATCGATATGAATTCTTAATATTAAAATTAAGAATTCATTCACTTTATTTTATACATTAAATCACCATGTTTAGGACCATATTTTTTTAACAAACCAGTTACACTAAAAAAAACTTAGTGCATGTGATTAGGCACACTCTTCTCGAACCTTATTACTTCGCTGCAGCGGGTGACAAAACATAGAATTTACTTCTTATTATAAAAGTAGAATATATGAATTTAAATGATTGTGATGGCGCGAAAATTCGATTTTGATGAATTTACACGTTTTGAGGTCCCCTGAGTCCAAGAAATTGGTTTTAAAATAATATATGTAGTAGTCTGTTGTCTGTCCTCTGCGAGCATACGCGTGGAGCCTAAACTACGGGGCCGATTTAGATGAAATTTGGCATATAGATACAGAAAAATCATCCCCGAGGCGAAATCGAAAAATGAACTTCAGCTATAAATTTTGGATCTGTACCCCCAAATAATCTGAAAAAAATTATTTCTCGAAAACGGTTCCGACGATTTTGATTAGAAAATTCTAAATTGTAGTTAATTAAAATACGAATATAACGAAATAAGTCGTTTTCCCGGGAAAAATTTAGTTTCCGAGATACAAATGAAAATAAATTTGATTTTTTGTAAATAAAAAACACAAATTAAACGACCACCTGTTGAAAAAATAAAATTTGAAATCAATAAAATATTTTGGAATTTAAATACAGTATCATAACATGTATGTAAGAAAGTTTTTCGCGCACCGATTTTTGTATTATTAAAGATAGTAAAAATAGTATATGTTTTTAAATTATTTTTTCTTAAGGAAAAACATTTTAAGGAGTCTTAAAAAAATGTTAGAATTTTGCGAATTATTGGGCTTTTAACTCCAGTTTTGACAAAGTAATGTTAGGAAAAAAATTCTATTACGCATAAGAACAATGCGATTATATAAGTATTATTTCGTAACACACAATACAACTTTTCTCTTTTAGAAGCAGTCATAAATCGGTTATAACTGTAGTAAACGTCGATGATTTTTATGCCCATGTACTCCTAATAGGGATTTGGCGTACAACTCCAAAATAAACCAGACAGTAAAATTACCGTAAATAGGACATAAGTTATTAAACTTCGCCGCTCGCCCTTGTGTTTTGAAGAGTTCTGCTGCAATAACAGTTAGCATTAATAAAAAGTGTTTTGTTCTTTTCTTTTTGTTTAAATACACGAATAAAAAGTTAAATAAGGAAAGGGTGGGTACAATAATTTGTTTTAACCCTAATATTACGAGTATATCGTTTATTGGGTACTTACTCTCACTACAAACAGAATAGTGTGTTGTTACATAAAAGGCTTTAAAATAAATTAAGGTTTTTTTCTTGAACAGACCATGTATATATTATACATGGTTTAAGGAACAGCTGCAAGGAGATGAATTTATTTCTTTATTTATTTTATTTTTACAAGGTATACTTATTTTATTACTCAACTGAGACATGAAACAGTTTTGAGTTTAAAGGTAATCGTCTGAAACGAGGAATGAATACGTGGTAACATAGATTTTATACCACTCTGGGTCATTATCAAACATTAGATATATTTTCCGAGCAAAAGCCAAGTTCAAGTTCTTCACAATTGTTTCAAAGTAAGCCACTATGTTTGAATCAAAACTGAACCCTAATAATAAAATCTTAGGCTAAAAACATAAAAATTAAAGGTAGCATGTTTCAGAGACTATCCATAATTTGTTGCCTTAGATTTTCCACCATATCCGAGGATTCTTCAGAAATCTAAAGTCTTAACTCTAAAACAGTTCTGATAGAGACAGTGTTACTCATGATAGGTAATTAAATCTATTGATCTAAATCTATTGAGACATGATACTCTTGATATTTTCTACACAAAATATAGAATAATAACTCTATGTAGAATGCATTATTATACTAATTACCTGTCCAACAAATATTAAATTGGTTTGGTCAAAGAATTTAACCCAAATAAATTACAATGAACAATTATAATAGATTGCTTGTTTCTTATTTATTCATAAAAAAAATATTATTGTTTTAATATTCTACCATAATGACAGTTTAGCTTTCACCCTTCTCGGTTCCGGACCCGAGGACCTATAGTAGATGAGAAGAGGTTGGTAGTTGTGACAGTGACCAAGCGAAATCGTTTGTCTAACGCCCCATCTAGAACACTCAAGGAACTATGGATAAAAAAAAACCACGTAAAAACCCAAGCTGTCCGTCGGAAGGGACGTGGTATTACGTAGGGAACCGGTGCTAAGCATTAAAGAGGGTAAAAAAAGGAGTCACCCAGTCACCCGAAAACGTTTGACGATGTCGGGATTTTTTAGATTACGTCATGAAGAAAATGAAAATGAGGTAGAAGCAGGCAAGATGGTCATTATTAGATGAAATATTTCTTCCTTAGATAACTCTTCTACTTCGAAGAAATATTTGGTAACTATTTAAACAGAAAAAAATGTCACTTCATAAACCCTACATTAAGAAATATAATTCTGTCAAACCTTAGATATTTTACAAAATATATTAATATTTTCAAAAGAATTAGAAACATTTTCAAGGAATCTGAACTAGAGTTTTGTAACATCAAGTAATACTTCCGATTTACTTTGTGCGTGAATGACATTGAATTTAAGATATTCTTTTTAGTATTCTTGTAACTAAACACCTCTAGGAATATTGAATTTAGGTTCATCGTACTCTTCAATACACATTCTTTCTTCTTGTAATGCGAGACCTGCTGAAGGTCAGTTATGTCACAGGATCGAAAGATATCGACCAGGCATCATTAACCTACAATATTTTTTGGCGAAACCATTATTCAAAATCTTCTAAGTCATCATCTATCTCTATTTGGTGTATCATTAATTTTCTTCGGTATCGCAAGACTCATTTATTTGATCATTGATCACAAAAATACTTTGGGCATGAGGGCTGGTAACGACTGAGTCTTATGAATGATCGAAATACCCACCAGTAGATTTGAAAGACTGTTAATTTGTTCCCATTGAAGGAAAATAAATGAATTTTAGATAGAAACTGAACATTGCTGAATGAATAAAGCTAATAGTCGTTGATTTTAACTTTTTACGCAAGAAAAAAATAATTAAACTTTCATATTCGTCTAATAAAAACTAATCAAATTTTAGTAAAAAATATGTCTAGTTATAGTTTTAATAATTTACTAAATTAAATTCATACTTGATGAATCAATTATAATTAACCTTAAACATTTTTTTAATTCTTTTTGAAGTACTTCCACTAATATAAATAAGTATTTTTAGGGTTAAATATTTAACCCTGGTTTTAGAAAATTCATTAATTATTCAAATGTTCAATAGTTTATAAATGTAGACGAAAAAAAAAAACTTATAGTTTGCAAATTTATTCTTTATTAGCAACGAGTAAGTTTCAACACTATGTGAAATGAAAAATGGATTGTACTTCCGCATATATACTACTGAAATAGCTTTATAATTTGCAATACCACTTCTATCAACAATATATCAAGTCTGTCAATCAGAGTGTAATTATAAAGGTAAATCAATGTTAAAAATTAAATAGTTTCGATAGTTAAGTTCATGCCTAAATAAACATATTTTAAAATGATTTCAGCTTGATTACAAACACTCCTTTATATACATACACACCTCCAAACTGCACCCACATTTATTATTCTAGGGTTTCCTATTGGCAGCTGTATCGTTATACATATCATACATAAGGTGTAGCGACGGAAATAATTTACAAGCGAATACCATGGGGTCGGATGCATTTTAATAAGAGCATTTTATAATAACACGTTTTACTTTCCTTATTGAAGTAGAGCTAGTGCGTATAATTTTTAAATATCACCTGTGCAAATATTAATTTGCTCGCATAAAATTTATAAAAAACAAAAATCAAAAAACAAATATAACTAATCTAAGATCGGTTTCAATGCATTTTAGTTCAATGGTTTTTTGAATTTTTAAAATTATTTGATTTTTTTAAAGTACAATCTCGTAATATAACCCATTAATCATAGCCAATAAAATTATACTTTTCCTCGTCCGAATTCGAATGGACTTTACATAAAAGGGTATTACATAAAGTTCTGAGAGAATAATTGTTCTTAAAATGCCGATTTCATTTCTTACAAAAAAAAAAATTAAAAGTTCACTAATAACTGACTTACTTAATATTTTAAGTTAAATGAAGGAAATATGTCTGGTTGCAAAGCGTTTTATTTGAAAGTTGAACAATTAATTAATTATTTTAAAAGTGGAATACTTTATTTTAAAGTATATCTGCGTTTCTTTAGTTACGGGTTGTATCAAAAAATTTTTTTTTAAAGTTACATCAAGTCTATGCTTGGATTGCAAAAGAAACCGGACTTTGAAAACAGTTTCGTATAATACGTTTTATTTTTTTTCTCTTGGACGTTTAATCTAATTGTCACGATTTAAATGTTTATAAATACACAGACTTTAGACGTTTTATATATTTTATCTTAAATCAGGTGTGTGTAAAAGCACACAGGGAAGCCTTGTTCAAGAAGCTTTAACGGCTAGAAGACAGACAATTCAAACTGGTTACTGATCTTCAACATAAGAAAAACGAAAGGCGAATATAAAGGTGTGTTAAAGAGATTGCAGTGTATGCGGTAGTTAGTTTTGCCTCAACAACATGTATCTCTGTCAAAGATAGAAGATAGTAAGATAAACTTAGTTGGTATTCGAACGCTTCTAAGCAACTAAAACGACACAGCTTAATGAATCATTTGAAAGGGAAATATACGTAGTGTGCCAACGCATTGCAATATCATTTTCAGTTCACATGGAACTGTGAAAGGCATACAAAATGCTTATGCTAAGTAATGTGTACTTAATACGAAAGTAAATAAAAGGTATTCATATTTCAGCTGATTTGGATTAAACAAACTTTCTAAATTCTTAAGACATATTTCAAATGATTGAAAAATACTTTTTGAATTAAATTCCCAAAATTTCCTACAGTCAATATTAAATAACTAATAAATTTATATCAGTAAAAAAAAAAATCCAATATGTACCAAAACACAATCTATAATATAGATATTTTTAATAATTAAATATTAATTATTTAAATTCACCTACATCTTGACAATTTAAATGCATATATTTATACATGAATTACACAAAAATGTATGACATAACGCAAGGTCACTTGCGTCATAGATAACAAGATTGTGTTAAAAAACAAAAAAAAATCACCTGCAAGTATAATTTTAATGATTTAGCTTTCATTTTGTAAACTAGTCGAGTTTAAAGGGCAGCAGGTAGAATAATAATCAATCAATCAAGTAATAGCATGCTTGTACAAGTATCTTTTTTTCAACCTACCTGATCTCCATTTCATGCTTTCATTTTCAAGTATATTTTATAAAAACAACTATTTGAAGAGTACTTAACGTTACATAAAAACTTAAGATTACTGAAAACCAAAAAATGAAAGTTTACCTTTTAATAAAACTTGGTATGTCCACGTATTGTATTTTTTTAATTATTTAAAATTTATTTACTTGTAGTAAGGTCTTCTGAATTCGATCTAAAGAAAAGCCCTCTACGATCAATAACTAACTAAAATTCTGTTTCCTTACATCCCGATCAACAAAAAATTACGACTTACGGGTACAGAGGAATCACCATTTTGCGCAAATAATTATTGTAATCATCAAAGTAGAGTGTAGAGCATCTTAACTCTAAAAGATTTTGTCAAAGTGTGAGTATATAAGTGCCATCAGTGGTGAACCAACTTTTAACCATTTTAAACAGAATTTCTCAACACTTACTATATATATTATGCTTTGGGTCTTCAATTGTTATTTAATATGCTTATATTCAAATAAGAAAAAGTTTTAATATATTTTCCTGGTTATGAAACAGGCCAACTTTGTGATAATTTCCAAATACATGTTACTGATTATGTTTCAAAAAATAAGAGTTAAGAACAAATAAATATAGATATAAAAGTTAATTAAAATTATATATTGAAAAGTACGAATATTATAGTAAAAATAGTATTTGTCAAAATGTCATTCACTTTTGCAATGTTTCAATGTCTTCTTACTACCTTAAAATTACAATAAGATCATATCCTAGCGGTCTTCACTTAATTAAGTCGTATGATTCTCATAATTTTCTTAGGTACAATAGGATATAGGTAAAAAAAAATCATAATCTAGCCTGGCGCAAGGAGAATTAGTAAGTATTTTTATATATATTATTATTTATTTATTTTTTAATTATAAAACTCAACACATGAAATACTTTGCACGTTTGATTTGAAATTGAACAAACAACCTTTTCCCTAATATGATTTTATAAAAGGAATATAATTACGCGAAATGATTTATCATCTTAAGAAATAGTTGTTTTATTTCAGAGGTAAAAATAACATTAATTATACAGTAGGTTAACTAGGTGAAGATAATGTCGCAAGGCATCTAGAGTTTGTTGGTTTACGAACAGACCTTCTTGTAGTCAAGGCAACGTCTCACTTAGCCTCACCTGTTAGAACTAGGCGACCTTTAGATGTTTTAACCTAGGCTCATAACTCCCCGACAGAAAATGTTGTTTACAGCAAGGACATTATTATTTAAAACAACTACTCCCAATCATTTTGTCCAGCAAGAAAAAATAAAAAAAAGAGCGTATAAAATTGATAATAATTTTCATCTAATCAAGGTCGAATACCTGAAATAATGTTTTTGTTGTTATGATCACACTTTTTTCTATTGTTCAAATTGAAAAAATAATCCTTCTCCTTTTAAAATTATTGTGTACGAAAAATAAAAGAAGTCATACACTTTTGTAATGTATATAATAAATAATATAAAAATATATATAGAGAACTTTAAATAAAAATTATTTTAAATGTATTTTACTCTGTGTCGAAATATAGCGGCAACTATATCGAACTATATATTCTGAAACTGAATCCCGAAACAAATCGTATCTCTTTCGCTTGTAATTAAAGTCAAGGACATTACTTTTAATGCACGAAGTCTTTTGTACTACAAGAAATACTTAAATTACTTTCACTCTTAGGTCTTATTTTATTTTACTTTACTAGTGCAAGGTACCAGAAATGATTAATTGAGATCTGGTAATACGACGGGTCATAACGGCCTGAAATTCGATTTTGCAACGTTTCAACTGCGATATATAAACTTTTTTTTTTTAAATTTATGACTTGATTTAAAGAAAAAAAAAAAAAATCCAGGTGATCGGAACCTAATAAAACTAGTTTTAAAACCTAGTTTAAGCAGTTTACCTTTTTAAAAAGGTAAAAAAAATGCTCTCTGACAATTAAGGACACTAATTACAATATTTCAATATTACTTAAGATACATAAAACCACTTTTTTTTTACCTTAATAAAAAAACTTATTCATAAATACATAAATAATAAAAAAATAAAAATGTATTAAGGTTGCAATTAACATATTCTAATGACATATCTTGTTAAGCAAAACAGTTTTTCTACTAAAAAAAATGTTTATTTAGTAAACGTTATTCTAGTTCACATTAGACTAGAAACAAAAAAAATTGAAGGCTTTTTAATAATATTATGTAATAGTTTGCATAATTTGATAAATATATGTTTTCATTATTATTTAAAAAGAAACTTAACGGTATTCATTATTTTCAAAAAAGGTTGTAAATTTATTGGGGCGTTAAACCTGGTATACCCGATTCGGCAGGCTTGAAAGTTTAGACTGAAGAAGTCCATTCCGTCTGTCATATAATATATGATACAGCCACTTGAACCAATCTATAGCTTGACAGTAGAGCCACACAATAACGGACCCTTTTATATCGGAAGTCGCTTAAAGTGGACATATGCAATTAGTCTTGAAATTCCACGATTTCTCGCCAGATCCAAGATCCTGCATAAGTGTTTTATTAGTAAAAAATCACTCATTAAACTTACGTTTGTCTATTATTTGAAGTACAATAAACACTTATTATACCTAATTTCTGTACTCTTACTGACGGAACAGAATACCAAACACATACGTTTGCTATGAATAAACTTATATTAAACAGCTGATACAGTTAAATTAAACATTTTTATTTATAAACAGCTGAAATCGGATCAAAAATAGTAATATTTCTAATTTTTAATAAAAAATATTTTTTTCCCTGTTTTTCTATTTTACCCCCCCCCCCCCCCCTTTAAATGAAAATATGACAGGCTGAGGGTAGCGGGTAACCCTCAGCCCCTATTAGTGCGTTATTGGGAGGTTCTACTATACTTAAAACTTAAGTGATAGTTATACCATTGGCAGTAACCTCTTACGTAACTCGTATAAGTTAATAAAAATATATCACCAAATATTCAAATAATACGAATTAAATTTTAATTATTGATCTAAGAGTAAATCCGTTTTCGTATATTTTTATGCAATTATAAAAAACCTGATTCGCTCTATAAACCTTCAATTCTCATATTTAAAATGTGTGGAAAGATATTTTACATTAGTTCGCGATAAAATTATATCAAAAAACCTATATATTGAATTTAACCTGACTGTGTTATTATAAAAATATAATAATAATAATAAAATAAAAACTTACAAGACCTATTGGTCATTTAATTATTAATTATTAAATGAATTAAAAAATAAAAATACATGTATATTATATATATAATAAAACAGAATTAGCACTTTAGAAATACTGGATTCAAAGTACAATTATAATTTCCTTGAATATCGCGGCAATAAATCTATGTATCAATACAATTATACCCCTTAATTGGTTTGCATTTTTTTCAAGTTCAAATTACGAACGGTAAAGTGACTCTCACTTAATTTTTTATACAAGTCAGGGGCATAAAATGGACATTGCTAATTAGGAGTAATATCACTTATAGTGACGTTATTCGTCATTGGATTCTAATGCAAGGCACTACAGGAAATAAAGTTTATATGTGGGTCATTTTATATATATATATATATATATATATATATATATATATATATATATATATATATATATATATATATATATATATATAGATATATATTTATATATATTTCTTGATCATTGTGAGTAGCGATTTCTTTAATCAACTTTCACACATTACGCGCATGCTTTTTCTGACTACTAAGAAAAATTGGTAAGACGCGTCAAATTAAAAAAAAAATAGCCTGCCAATTAGTGTGGCACATAGCTTCCTCGAGTTATATAATCATGCTCTTTCTCATTATTGTTTAATTATCTCCCTTTTTAAATTTAAAAAAAAATGTCTAATTGTTTTGTTCCTATATATACATATAGACCTGCCATATAAATTTCATTAAAAGTGGACGAGTAGCTTTTAAGAAATGGTGGTTCGCAAAAATGTCAAACGAAGGACAAACACAAAACCAGATATTCAACAGCAATAACAAAAATTCCCTGAATTTTTTAATTCAAAATCATAAAAAATTGCATACATAGCTTCCGTTACCTTCGGTAAGCTCGGAAGCAATAAATAGATAGTCCCACTTTTAGGTATACCAGTGGTTCTTCAATAGATATTATATATACGTTTTGAAGTTTGAATTAATTAATTATCATGATTAAATTTTAATGTTATTAAATTAGAAGAGAAACCAATTATGGACGCCAATTATGGACTGAAAGAAATTTTGATGCAATAAACATATTCACAAACCACCAACTTATCATCACCTAAAATCAAAGACTAAGAGAACATCTAAAAACACGATAATTAAACTAGTGATTTGCTTTCTATCTCTTAAACATTTTAAAAACCCTTTTCCAAATCCCAAATCTATTTTAGACGCCTTATCAAGGCAAAGATCGCACGGTGTTTTAAGGCATTTTACATTTGATACATGATTGATAGCTCGCTATTTTCCTATTGTTTCACTACAAACATGTTTCTAACAAAAGCAAATCTGTAATTCCTGGAAATGGTATCGAACAAAAACTTGAAACAAAACATGTATCCTATTCAATAGATAAATTTATCTTCGTGCGTTTAATCTGTTTTTTATAAAAACTGAAACATATAGATTTGAATGATAGATTAAACATACTCTTTTGTCTTTTATCTTGATGTTTGTTTTTAGTTCCGCGTTTTATAGAATGCTGTAATGTTGAATGATCACACTGGATTTTTCCGAAATGTGCTAAATAACCAATTTATTACTTCCTTATAAGTGATACTTCCATTCATATTCTACAAGATATATATATATATATATATTTCACTATAAAAATTAAAGAATGTTAATTTTTAAATAATAATAATAATAATAATAAACCATTTATTAAATGCTGTATATAACATCCAAATTATACATCAAGTTAATATATGAGTCGTTAGCATTTTTTCAGCCGTAGCTGTGGTGACCAATTGGTCTTTGTGTTCGGCAGCAAAATATTAAATTACATATTAAATCATTTTAACATCTTAAACTTATTAAATTACATATTAAATTATTTAAACAAAGAAGTATTACTATTAAAAGGTTATAAACATCGATAAATTATTTTATTTTCTTTAAATAACTAAATTCATAGATATTATTATTTACAGTGGTAAATTCTAATTCTAGTAAATATCAAAATATATAACAAACAAACAAAAAGACTTTTCGTAACAAATATCTAACAGAAATTACAACACTATATTTATAACAAATTAAATAAATAAATAAATTAACAAATTTAATAAATAAATAAATTAATTAACAAATGTAATAAATAAATAAATTATCAAGTTTAATAAATAAATAAATTAACAAATTTAATAAATAAATAAATAAATTAACAAATGTAATAAATAAATAAATTATCAAGTTTAATAAATAAATAAATAATCTAATTTAATAAATAAATAAATTAACAAATATAATTATTTTATGTTTATTCGTGTAGGTACACCTCCTTATATACCTGCTCCATTCTCTTCCACTCAATTCTCTCCATAGCAACTCTTCTCCATGTAGATCCTCCACTTTTAATTTTTAAAACAAGTTATAAATTTGCATAACTTTCTATTAGTTAATTACTATGAAGTCCAATTTTTGTATTTCTATAATAATTTTAGTTTAGTTATCATATTTTAGACAAATTTTACACAAAGGATTGTTTTTTCTAAGGGCCTTAAAAAAAGAAAGGTGTCTACTTCATCACTTGCGAAAGACTATAACTTTCAAAAAAAGTCTTAATATTAACTAAATCGTTTTATACTTTATTGTTACACTATAATTCAGTAATCCTATGTTTTGATATTGTTACCATGAAATTCGGCTCTGACACATGATAAGAAGAATTTTCATGAAGAAATGATTTTGTTGTCTTCCTTAAATTACAAACCCATCAAGTATGAAAGTAGATATGCAGAGAAAATCGCAATAGGGTATTATTAGGGTAGTTGCAAGCTGTTACAGGAGATAATAAATTGTAGTACATGACATTAATACAATTATTTTGCTCCCATGTCGTTCGAAAAATGTTTAGAAGACAATGTTTTAGAAATATTGGTCAAATGAAACTACTTTCAGCCTTTGTTCCTTTAACCGAGTTTCAATATTTATTATCCGAGTCACTTTTTATTATCCTTAAGCTTAACAGGTCGGTTGAGTCACGAACTTGTGTCGCGTATATATTTTGCGGTTTTAACGCGGCTCGTTTTAATAGAAGTCCATTGTTAATGTAAGAGATCAACAGGCTTCTAGAGGTGTTAGCTGTTCTCCAAGGTCATTCGATAGTTTTCTATCAGGTCTCCAGCTAAAGGTCGCCTGTTCCTGTAAGGGCGCGGTCGTGAGAACTAACTGCAAGTCGCTCAGGTTCATTATATCCTCTAGTGTACAACAACACATATTTATACATAACTTGTTTCATATATTTTATTTATATTTTTTTCTGTCTCTGCATTCATTAGTAAAACAAAAACTAAACTCTTAAAATAAAGTCATAGGATAATAGTAATAAAAAGAGCACTTTTAAAGTGCACAAGTGTGAAAGTCGTGTGTAAAATAAATCCGAGTCCGAAGGACAACCGACAAGAAAGACACATAAAATTACATTAACGCAACATAATTCAAACCGACGTTTATTTTAAAAGATATATAACTTTTCCCAAGATATCGTAAAACAAAGACAATACCATGTTTAACTAGACACTATGGTTTGTTACTACTACAAAACTATTGTTATACAAGGTTCTCGGCTTCTGTTTACAGTAAAACTTCATTGACACTTAATTATTTGTTCTCTCTCAAATACGTAGTAGGTATATATAAGGAGAAAGAGATTTAGATAGAATTTTTAAGCCAATTTTTCAACAAAATTTCAGAAATTGGAAATTTATCTTCAATAATATCACAAATAAAATGGTTTACAAAATATGAAAATGCAGATTTCAAACTTTTCAAATCTTCAGACCTAAAAAGGATATAATATATTTTGAATGGGTGCCGCACATAACCCAACAAAGAGCCACATTCGCCCACCCCTGATATATGCTATCAAAATTAGACTCAACTTATATTTTAAATTTTTTTTATTTACCTTCTTGAACTGAGGCGAAATCTATACCTTATACCATCATTTATGTCGTGCCATGACAGAGAATTATAATAGTTCTAATACAAATCATGATAATTTGCTATCACTTTTGTATTAATTACATATAGACAACACTACACTGTAATTATTAAAATTATACTATAATTTAATAATATTTATTTGCAGACTTTATTTATAAGCTAAGGTACTATACAATAATACAGTTCATTGATATTAAATATAATAATTAAGTATAATTTTCTTATTCAGTAATGTTTAAATATTCAAGAATACATTTTATTTTGATCATTATTTAGAGAAATAAAGAATAAAGGAAATATAATATAAAACGACTTAATGAGTATTTTATCTTTAGAAGGTCAAAAATAAAACTACGAATAATTTTTGTAGAATTTTTTTTTAATAGAAGTATGACGAAAATAACCGTGAAAAATATTAGTTTAACATTCTAATATGGAAAGCATTAATCAATGACTTCAACAGGAAAACAATATTAAACATGGTGAAGCCATAAAAATATTTTATTTTCAGTAAAAATACCTATTTAATGGTCCCAGAGCATCAGTTTCAGTAGGCAAGAACGTCCTTTGAGGAATTAAATTTGTTCAACCATTAAAAGTATGTCTTAAAATGAGAGAACATATTATTATTATACAGTCCTTTCACTACCTATAGTCTTAATAGTTAAAACTGAAAGAATACTGTTGCTATTCGAATACATTAACTATCAAAGAGTTACATAAAAAAACTTAAACAATTTTATAGATCTAGCCCAATAATATTCTCCTAATCTTTAAGATTCTTACCAATAAAGGAAATGAAAGTAAAGTTTTTTATGTTACTTTGTAGTTCTTATTTCAATGGGAAATTAAGGCTATGAATTAATTAGCTAAGCTCATTTAAATTCGAACTGTGAAGCAGCCTCAGGTAAGAGCATCATGTTTTAAATTGCTAATTAGAGACATGATATAATAGCGATTGAATATATTGAGCTTCAGATGTTTTGTTGTCCTCTCTTTAAAAAGAAATCTCTTAATCTTTTAATAAATAAAATATTAATTTAACCAACTAAGACATATTTGATGCCAATAATTGTTTTAAAGCGTGTTTCCTCTGTTTATATTTTTAAATTAATGCTAAGAAGGTAAATAAAATTACTATTACATCTTAGCTATAAAGTAAAGAAAACAATTTAAATAAATATCATTTAATATTTATCCGTAAACTAAATTATAAGCACCAACTTCAAAATGCTTGAGATACAAATTCCTTGGCTAAGCAATGGAGGAATATAGAATAATATTTCTTCGAGACCATAGTTGAAATCTGGTCTTTATAGTATGGAATCTCATTATTATTTAAGAGGAATATTGAAATGAAAATAAGAACCAGGAAATCACACATCTATATATGCTACGGAAGAACTAAATTATTGATCCTTTATTGTTGTAATTGCTGTTATAAAAATTTAATATTTCCTCTTTACGGCAAAAAGAGCCTATCAATAATATTACCTATCGATTGAAAGGTGTTATAATAAATTAATATTTGGACTCTCCCTGAAGAATATTTACAAAGACTAAGAAAAAAGCTTTAAAGTATAGGTGCCAATATAAAAGTATAATAAAATATCTGTTTAAGAAACCAAATTGGAACAAAAGTAAATATGAGTTTGACATTGTATCCAAAATAGAGTAAAAAATAAACATAGATATTTTGCGGTTGCCTCATTTCAAATCATATTTGCTTGAAACGTGAACAGACGTATATGTATTTTAAAAGTTAACAGCACAATTGGTTAAGCTATGCTATTAATTTAATTTTGACACACGTATAGGAATATGTTTTTCCTCTTTGTGAAGGAGTTTTTTGTGATACGATATGGATTTCTGAATAATCAGCCAGCCACGTGTTGTATTTCTACAGCTTTGTCATGAGCCTTTAAAGGTTTAATACGGTAGAATGTGGTAGTCATTTCGTGGACTCAGTAGAAGAAAAGAAATCATGTCAAACTGTATACAGATTCTAGTTTAATCTAATTTTGTCCAATTTTCAATTCCAAGGACGGTTTGTTTCTTTTAAGTAGGAGACGCCACGCAGTCTGTCGTCAAGATCAGATGCATTGGGACAGATGGAACCGGTTTTTATTCAATTTTAGAGTAAAGAAATGTGTTTAGCCTTTAAGTTCAATGTAAATGGAATCAGTAAGTACCTTCATTAACACTTTACAAGACCTCATTAAGAAATTTATAGAGTTATTGTCTTCATTAGCTAACTCTTATTTTTATTATTTTTTATATAATCTTATGAATTGCTATATAGGTGAATGAAATGAAAAAAATGAAGAACTATTGAACTAGAAGATAAATAGAAAATTAAAAAAACATGGTTTCATAAATTTCATATTATTGTAGAAAAAATAGAAAAAGATTTATCACCCTTTGAATATTTAGTTTTATATAAATGTGCGTTGTTTGAGGTATATTCATTATCTTATTTCTTAAAAGCGGAGAAAAATATAAGTTTTCCTCATTCGGTTCATATTTTAAATAGAAATTATTGAGGGAAATAGTATGAAAAGATTAATTAGTTTTAAAAACGAGCCAAAACTGAAATTTTAGTTTACTTACATACAAAAACTTGAATTATATCTCCAGTACTTGTACACAACTAAAGCATGTAAGATCAATTGAAGTACACACCTGAAAACAAACAAACAAATTACAAATTAGCAAGATACTTAAATAAAAATTCTATTACAATTAACTGTCAAATAAACTATAATTAATTAACTAATACAAATTAAGCCAGCAGACTTTAATTGGTTTATTTAAATTTAGGACATTTTTTTATGTAAGTAACTCCTTGGCACAAAAGGGCCTAAGCCTAGACCTACCAAGGGGCTTATAAAACTATTTATTTTTTAGCTAAACAATAGCTAAGAATGATTTATCGATTTCCTCAAGTTTTTTTCATTTGAATGAATGCTTAGTTAATTGATTTCGGTGTTGTAGTTCACACTTCAACTAATATTCAGGAAAAGGGATATTTATTTTTCTATCAATTTAAAAAAAAAGAGGTTCCACATTAATGAACGGCAGCGGTGAAGGCGAAAATGCGGAAAGTTACCAAATTTAGAGTACTTGACCGGTACCAGCTACTCCTCCACTGCCACTTTGTCTTCTCTTATATCAATATAAAATTTATATTTAGAGGAAAATAATATATTCATCTATTTAATTAGACAAACAACTTTTATAAATAAGTGTTTTGTAGTAAAACGAAAACTGACGCTGCTATGAAGTGATAAAGATCGCTAAATTTATTAAAGCGGACCTAAACGTTTAAAATAAAGAAAACAACGTTTTTACCGATATCTTACGCTCTAACGTAACGATTTTAATAAAACTTCTTACACATCAACAAATTTCAACCTGATACAAGCGGACGTTTTTGAGTAGGGAAGAGATATATTTTATAATATTTTAAATTAGTAGGTCGGGTAGGTAGAAAACAGTCCTATTTATTTCCTACCAACTACAAACATACTCTTTAACTATAAACTCATCATTTATTAACTATTTTCTCAATATTCAATACATATTTATTGTAAGACGCTGGCTTTAACGATACAAATTATGCTTTTCTTTTAATTTTGCCTTAACTCCGCTAGGAACAAACAGTTAGGTACTTTTAATTTTGTCTCTTTTCTAACTCCGCCATGTATAAGTAGTTAGCAATGTATACGTACTTAGCAGTGTGATTTTATCATTTATATTTAATGACAAATGTAAGGAACTTCGTTCCTACCGGGTGTCCCGCGACACCACACGTATTTTCTTTTTTTAAAAAACAACTCTTCTGGACTATAAGGGACCCTAAAACGTGTCCATCCGTCATAATCTAATTTACGTGCCATCACAATAATTTCTCTCCATATTATACTACGTATCTGAGAAAGTAAAAACTTCATACTCAAAATTGGTTGAAATGTAGTCTCTACCATTCAATTAATTATTATTAGGTATAAACATTATAAAAAAAAATATAGGTCACAAAATTTGTAACGTAACTTAAATTTACGTAAGCACAAAATTCACCTCACTTTAAACCAGCTATAGATGTAAGGGTTATATACATTTTCTATTAAGGAATATTTCTAATTATTACCTTTCAAGAAATAGTTTTTTTTTTATATTAAATATAAATACAACAAACGGTTTTTGGTACATGTTTTATAAGTGCCTATTTTAGTATTCTGAAATACTAACTAGGAAGTAATAAATGGTGCAGGTAACAATTTGCTGGGAATTTGAAGCGAGAGAATTGCAGAAAGGCTTTTATTTTCTAATCTATCAAAGTAATGTGAAAAAAAAATATCGTATTTCAATGCACTTTCACCCTCATCCTTCTCACTCAGTACTGACAAAAAAATCATTCCTTAAACAGTTTCATAATCAATCTCTCTTAAACGTGTTCTTGGGAACGAGGTGATGAAGCCACGGGTATAAATCCAAGAATGAAAGTTACTATACGGATATTAAAATAAGCGTAAGAAAAACTTGTTGTTATTTGAAGCTTGTAAGCAAACTTTAGTCATATGGGTCAATGAAAAACTTTCTAATCATTTTTAATTTTGATATAAACTATTTGAATTTGAATGTTAATTTGTAAGTATAAACTATCAGTAAAAATGTAATATATCTTATTGAATTTAAAGTAATAATTAATAGTTACTATGCATTTAATTATTCATTATCAAAGTAATTACTTCTTCTGTCATTAGGTCATTACTGTGTGCTGTGATCATCAGTGTGAAACATATCTCACCTCTCTGAGAATCGAACTCACTTTATTTGTGATTAGACTTAGATTTCATTGAGGAGTTGCGAGTACGCTAACAAACTCGGCTGCACCGGAATAATTAGAGTGCTGATGACGATGGTTCTTAACATAAGTAAGAATTTATTCTTACATTAAATTTAATAATAAATTATCAAAGAATCAATTAATAAAATTAATATATATATATATATATATATATATATATATATATATATATATATATATATATTATCATATTCATAAAAGGATAAGAAGAATACTACTTTTATTGCATAAACCTTTATTAATATCTTTTTATTTAATTAATCAATGAAATACAAAATCAAATATTGTGCAATTAGTAACAATAATTATTAAATAATTGCATTTATATCTCTATATGTATTTGACAAAACGTGAAAGTGAACAATCTTCATTTTCAAGATACATCCTGTATAGTTACTGTCAATTAAAAAGAAAATTAGTATCTATATAAAGACAAAATATACATGTCCATAATAAAAATAATATATATCTTCGTTATTTTGGAAAAAAATAGATATGTAATAAACTAGTAATTACTTACGAGTGAGTACCTAATAGAATTATTAATAATAAACAAGAAAATAACAAAATAAATTATGACATAATGTTGTCCATAAATGAGCAAATATTTAGAATAAACTTTGAATCATTGTAGAAAAAAGTATTGAAGATAAATGCTTACGCCACTAACCTAGTTTTCATAACTTACGTAAATATTTAAAATTAGTTTTTAATGAGGCACAATAATTTCTAGCTGAGTAAATGATCAATTTAAAAAGTATATTTACCGTCGTGATTGATGTATGAGAGGGGAAATATTAAAGATTACTAAAAACGTTACGGATGAATTAAAGGAGAAAATTACAGATTTATGAATCATTTTTAATTTCTCTTTTTCAATCTTAAAAACACGTTTTTGTAGTTCAAGTAATCATAATAATTCTTTCTTAGATAATTTTTAGCTTGCAGGTTTAATTACAGCTTAAAAGATTTGTTTTGTTTGGTTAAATAATGTGAAAAAGGATTTAAACAATTCTAAAGCGTGATTTTTTTAAGGATAATTAAATACTTCCTGTTAGAAAGAAACAAAAGGGTAAAATATTTAATTTATGCGTGACAAGACTTATTGATATAACGTACAATGGCTTTAAATAGAAGACAAACAATTTAAATAAACTAAAGTGAACTTTATTAAAAATCATTGTTATTTATAAGTGTGATATCATTGTTCTTTTTTGCCTATTATTAAAATACCTTGTTCTCGTTTTAAAAGAAGATTACTATAACCATATAAGAAGATAAAAGAAGTTTTAAACAAATATTTTGTCAATTAGTGTGGCACATAGCTTCCTCGCGTCCTAACGAGTATACATGCTGTTATCCTTTTACAACTTATTATTGTCTAATTTATTTAATTTTCTCCCTTTTTTTAAATCTTTTAAAATTGTTTTGATTTTTTACATGAATAAAAGTATTGATTCAACAAAATTTTATAAACAGAGTGGGTTGAAATTTAATGGGACTATCTATAAGCTGAAATTGAGAAACCATTAAAATTTCATTAAAACCATAATTATGAGTACTTTTAAAGATATATAAGTGTAAATACATGCATGTTTGTGAGAGCATGTGGAAGAGAAACAAATGGGTGCAGAAGGTTGAAACATCTACGGGACCAACAATGGGCTTATTATGACTTACCATCAAAATTTCATGAAAATAGGAGTACTAGTTATTAAGGTATAATGGTTTGAAATAATAATGGATAGACCGACAGACCAACAAACAGACAAGGACCTAAAATGTTCCCTGATGTCTCAAACGGATTTCTGACTTTGAATATTTGCATTCCTAGGACATAAAAAAAAAAACAGCATTTGCTCAAAAGCAGCAAATGTGTCAGAATTTATCTTTTTAATTTTATTAGGTAGAATTCCAACTATTTTTTTATATGTTTATTTCTTAATAAAGCGTTCTTTATTGGTCATAAAAATATTTGTTTTAAATTTAAATAAATGAAAGATAAGTAGATGTAATAACTTTAAATTTGATTTTAAGTTTTCCAAGAACTTTTTAACTCAACCTCGTAAGATAAAGAGAGGGAGAGAGAGAGAAAATAGAAGAAATGTTTACAAATTATTTGTTAAATAAGAAGAAGTTTAATTTAGTTAAAAATGTTGTTATAAGATTTTAGATATCAAAAGTTGTATACGTATTTATGTATATATATATATATATATATATGTGTGTGTGTGTGTGTCATACTGTGCAAGGACCTTGAATCATTAATTTAATTAAACATTCTAGAACTGTAAACCAGTTCAATAAATGAATAAATTTCAGTGAAAGATCTAGTTAGGGAAATCGAAATATTACCGGTTTCGTTAGTAATTTAATGTAAATTAAAAGTAACTATGAAAAAAGTATTATTTAAAAGAACTTAATAAAAGGTACTACGTACGCATACACTTCTAATAAAATAAATGTTGTTTAGCCAGTTTTAATCATGACAAAACCATACTAATAATTCATTATTTACTTGTGAGAAATAGGAAAACAAACAATTAATATTTAATAGTTAAACATAAATTGTTATTCTATTATAATTAGAATGGGTTCTAGCCCATTGTCAAGCCTTAATTGTATTTAATTAATCAAAGGATTTAGAAAACAAGAGAATTACATAAGAAAATTGCATAAAAGGAGATTATTTATATATGCTAATATTTACAGTCCCCATACCCAGCTATCCTCTTTTTAAGGGAATGGAAGAAAGTCCTCCACATTTCTACTTAGTAGTCAAGCTCAAAGTCCTTAAGGTAATTAAAATAATAATTGAAAGTAATCACATAAACCCGAAACTATATGTAACCCGACTAGATAATTATGTACTCGTAGAATGAAAAAGTTTATTATAAGTCGCAATGATCAGATTTTTAGGGTTCGTACCAAAAGTGAGGACCCTTATACATTCCTGCGCCTGTCAGTCTGCAACGCAACTCCTCTCCGAAAGTACCCAACAAAATAATTAAAAAATTTGTAGTAATCTTGTGTATATAATAAAAATCATGGGAATGTTATAGGAAAGCCCCAAATAACACTACCTCAAAAATTAAGGGTTGAAAATTTATTAACGTTATTGCATCATTTGGGGGTGTCAAATGAAAAGAGGAAGCCCCCTTGAGTATAAATATATTTTTGTTTTAGTTTTTGCACCAATTCATCTGCATGCCACGTGTCAACGCATAATCTTAAAAAAAATAAAATCATAGTTATAATTTGTAGAAAACCAAAAAACGGGATTTAAGAATCTTTTTTATACGTCACATATTTAGTGAGAAAAAAGTTTCTACCCCAAAATTAAAAAAAAAACCTTATCTCGAAAACAAATTGGGACTAGACGCTTCGGAGTAATTTCATTGCGTTTCGAAAATAAAAATGCTTATAATGGCGTTTGTTTCACGACATTGAAATACTTGGTTCAAAAGTTATAGCTAAAACAAACTATTAAATGTCCACCATCTTAATATGGCTAGGCCAATTATGCTTTTTAATGAAGTCGTCCTGTTAATTAAATTGCCTTCGGACCCATTGTATGTGCTTAATACACTTACTTGGACAATGTTTAAAATTAATGTGTTTTAAATAGAGCTCGACCTTCTACTATATTATAATTACTGATGAAAGTAAATGATTAAATAATAATAAAACATATAAGGACAAGTTACCTAGATACAATACAAATTATTAATTGGTAATTTAGCAGAGTATAACACACCTTTCTAATATTAATAGTTGGCATTTTTTCTTGTGAATAAAAAGGGTTATAAATAATAAGATTAAAATAACCTTTTATTTAATAAGGCTTCTGTAATTAATAAGATAAATATGAATGGGGTCAGAAATACAAGGTCCTTGAATTATTTATCACAAGTTCTATCAGTTAATTAGAATCCTTACCAGACTGTAACAGAAGCCGGTGTGTTTGTAGGCCCGCCTCCGCCTGTCTTTCCCCAAGGAAAATCCTTTTTGGCGTTGTTCTTTTTTTGTCTTTGCCATTTTGCGTAACTCTAATTGTTTATATTGCGGCTAGACCTCGCCCCTGAGCCTTATATCATTACTTAAGAGTTTCTTGGCGATTCAGACACGCTATATGTTATAACATATTAATAGTATTTTTTTAAAAGACTTTTGTTGTCACTTCTCTAAAGAATTTAGTTATATTGCCAAACTGGTTAATTTTTGTTAACCGGGTTAATTTAATATAAATTTGTTTTCTAAAATAGATTTATCACTCAATTGTTTTTTCTCCTTTTTATTCAGACGCACATTATCACAGTTAAAAACTAAGTATTAACTTTAATAAAAAATGCCAAAAAATTACAATTACTTTGTCAAAGAACAAATCTCATTATAATAAAATGAAATTTTTAAAGATAACCAATGAATGTATTGAAGTAAAAAACAAGACCAATTAGATATAATTTAAAAACAATAATGTTAATCTCATTTACCGAAATTAATTTTATCTACGATTGATACGAAATATAAACATTGTATCTCTGTTTAGATGCGTAGAAAATGATTCTTTACGTATATGTATTCATTGCGCATGCGCGTGTCATAATTCCTCTTTTTTCTGCCCTAGTGCGGTAGAAAAGAAGAATTCTTCACCTTAACGCACGATTAGCGAGTTTGGTTACATTTAACAAAACTAATTTGCTGTTTGTTTAATAAAAGTAACTGTTAATATCGAGTTTTTAGTGAAAAACAATAATTGATTTATGCCATTATGACGAAAATAAGATGAATAATACGCCTCCCGAAATAATTAATTCGGCACAAAATACAACTAGTGAATTAATTTCATCTTAATCAAAAGAGAAATACGAATTTACATACAGGAAGTTTATTGAATATTTTTTCTGTATTTATTATTAAAATCCAACAATCGTAGATAAAGTACGGTACACAACTCGTGCACTACCCTCGCTGTCGCTCGGGTGTAAACTCCACACTCGCAGGCAAAAGGGAGGAGAGTGAATGAGAGCTTGAGATTTTGGCGGGTAATAAGTCATTGCCCGACCTATTACCCGCCAAAATCTCAAGCTCTCATACACTCTCCTCCCATTTATTTTCTCGATTTTCCTAAGCTGTCAGAGTTAAAAAGTGTAATGTGTTTACTATAAGTTATTCCTATTTTTAACTGAAATAGTGAAAAATTATAACCAGACTAAAATAGATCATATATTTCGGTTTATATGTATTGATTTAAAATGATACTTGAAATATGAAAAAGAAACATGCCTTTTTTAGAAATCGATTTTTCTATTGCTCTATAGATTATTTCTTTACACACTCAATGCATTTTATCACGTCTTCATACGTACCCTTTGTCGAATTCAGTTACTATTGAGTTGGTACGCACACATATACACAACAATTTCAAAGATTAAAGGAGAAAAAAGGTAAATAAAAACACACTAAAAAAAAGTGGAATCAGACTACGATTTCAGCTATATATGATTGCGAGACTATGACAAAAATAATTGTGTAACGAGTTGAAAAATGTATACGAAAAGTATTTATGTTTAAAGACTGCAATCGAGAACCACTATTTCATACATTAAAGATGTTGAATAAGCTAAACGAGAATGTAAGGAACATATTATCCAAATAATAATGACTAAAAAAACTTTAGTGAATTTTTGGTATACTTCAATTCGAGAAAGTAAACAAGTTTTTCTACGTCCCTAAATATATCACTTTGACTTTCTAATACGAGGGCTTTTTTTTTTTTTTTTTTTTTTAGATATAATATATACTTGCTTAAAAATGGATCGTGAGGTATTTGGCGACTTGATACGGAATGCGTTCCTTTCACTCAACAGAAACTGTTTGATGGATTCAGAATCGTTTAAGAAATATATATATGTATCTGAGAGACCATTCTTGCTTATGGTATCTAATACCTATATTAGAACTGGAACGATTTTTTTTTATGCACTACTTAAATATAAAAATATGTTTATAAAGAAATTATGATTTGACTAGGATTATTAATAGCATCAGTAACAAAAGACAGGATTAAGCTAACCCATACTTATAATATAAACTGAAGTATGATAATTTCAAGTAAAATTAGGATACATATTCCTAAAGAATAAGCATATTTATTATTTGCATAAAAAACAACTATGAATAATATTATTAAATATTTAATAATCAGAAAATCAATTCAAATTTGATACAACGCTGGTGATAAATCACCAGTTAATTGTTTTTATTAAAGCTAGTAATTCTTAGTCGAGAATAGATTATTAGACCTTTCGACAAAATTGTTTATCTAGTTCAAAATCTAATCAGTAAGACTTACTTGTAAATTTTTCACTAAATCAAAGTGGAATAACCAAAATGGTTGTTTATGTTTGAAAATGCATAGAAAGTTTTATTGAAGTCGGCTTAAAAATATTATTAATTCTTAAAAATTATTTTTTCCATTACACTTTGGAGCTTAAAAAACTGTTAGAAAAAGTTGCCTATTACCCTAAAAACATTATACGTCATTTTAAAGAGGCCATCGAGAAGATGGCAAATGTGTTGATATTTGAAATTTACGACTTACCAGGGCCGAAATTTTTGTCAAATTTCAACATTTTTCTTCTATGAGTAACTTTTTCAATATGGGGGTCATATATATATATATATATATATATATATATATATATATATATATATATATATATATATATATATATATATATATATGACCACCATATTGAAAAAGTTACTCATAGAAGAAAAATGTTGAAATTTGACAAAAAATTTCGGCCCTGGTAATAGAAATATAGAAATATTGGCCATATTTGTAGTGAAAATACCTTTAATTTCTATGTTAGGTAAAATGTGAATCTATGGCCCAAATTTGTAATCTGAAGGTCCACTGGAAGATGAGATAATATAGTCAAATCCACGATGGTGGTTGTAATTCAGTAGGGCAGGCATGTTTCGAAATCAAAGTGGCCGAAATTTTCTGTTTAGTGTACACTCTATTATGTACCAAATAATAAATCTTTGTTACATCTATGTCAAATAGAAATAGAAGAATTTGTGATCAGTCAGTCAGTCGGTCACTGTAACTCTTAGTTTTATATACGAGTATAGAAGATAAGAAGTAAAGATTGCCAATTCGGGTTTTAAATAATTGTTCTATGGAAAGTAAGATGGAGGCACGATCTAATTTATTAACATACATTTATATAATAGCAAACCAAATATACTTATACAAATTATGGCATGCAATTTTAACAAAAAATCGAAAGTGAGGTGTTAATTAATTACTTCAATGTTTCAAACCCGGTAGGATGTTTTAAGAATCACGCAATATCACAAATAAAATTAGATTGTATCAACCAAATAACACGTCATGCTTAGTTGGTTTCATTTCAGAAAAGAGTATTATAGAAAAAATGTGAACATGCGTTTAAACATTAATAAAGGATAATAAGGGTGCCTACTGTCTCAATAACAATAAGGTAGGAGTAACCTTGAAAAATTATATTAGGAGCTGGAGCTTTCAGAAGGAAATTAGATAGTGACACCCTAGTATAAAAAGGATATTAATTTTGAGAATGAATGGTGAATGTGATAAGGATCACGGATGAAACAATTCCTTCTTTAGTACAATTAAATAGTGATTATTGGAGAAAAAAAAAAAAAAAATAGGATATATTGAATTTTACTTATGGACGCATTGACAAATAACTTGTTTCTTTATCACGGATATCAAGATATAATTAAAAAATAAGTACTAGGTTCATTCGACTAAATAAAAATAATAAGTGGTAAAGTATAGATGCATAAAACATTAGCTAGTATACAATATATTAAGTAGAAAATAAGATAAAGATAAAAAAAAGTTCTAGCAATTAGGGGGGCATATAGCTACCTCACATAATGGTTACATGAATATAAAATAAAGTATAATGATATGGGATAATGTGTGGACTAACTCCGATATAACATCCGAATTTCATCAAAATCTGACTAGTGGTTTACAATAAATGGGCATTCTCAAAAAAGTTAACAGACATACCAAAATACTGATACGAGATCAAAGACTATTAAACTATAATCATAAAAAAATATAATGAATTGGAACATGCATATATATAATAAAACTTTCTTACATAATGCATCATTAATCAAAAATAATTTTAAGATAAAAAGAACTTTTTATATACTACGTTTTTAAATTATCAAATAATGTAATGTTGATAATGATAATATAATTGTTATTTTTATATAATATATAATGTTAGTGAAAAAAAAAAAAAAATAGTTCCGAATTTATTTACTTCAAATAAATGACAACAATCTAGAGAGCTGATCTTAAACATATAAAAGGACAAATCTTTGTACAACGGATCTCCCCAACACCAAATCTAAACCGTGCCATCAATATATTTGAAATAATATATATAATATAATCGATATATTTCCTGTTTTGCTGTCATTCAATGTTTATCTCATTTTGAAACCCGTCAAAATGAAGATTGCGTAAATATGGGACATGGCAAAACAAATAAAATAACTTGCGGATTTTTTCCGAACTAACTTTCCATACAGCAAAATTTGCTGAAAACCAATTAAATTCTGCTGAAAGATGGCTAAAAGTATTAAAATAATACATTGTCATCGTGTTCTGAGCTATGCTAAAAGCTAATAAAAACGTAGTAATAAAAACCATCCTAATTTTTCTTGTTTTTTGCGCGATGTTTCATAAAATTGATAAGCTAAGGAGATTCAAAGCAAGCTTACACATCTCACTATAGTAAAATAGAAAAATTGATAACGAAAAAAAAATAATAATAGCAGTCAAAATAATGGCGAATAGTTTGTTAAAAGACGTCTATAATTGAGAGTTGAACCTGAAATGGAAGGTAAGAGACAGTTAAAAGTATTTATCGTATTAAAGTAATCCTTCCTTTCAGCAAAGCTACTCGAACTAAATACAATATAAGACAATTAGAACAAAATAATTGAAACACGTTAACAGCTCTCAGAGGTAAACGGTCTCTTGCTTACCTGTAAGAAAGTAGTTATTTTTATCTGTGATCTCTGTTTAGGTGTAGAACCTGCCCTCTAGACCTACATTGTTTAGGTAAAGCTTCTACTTAAACTCTACTACTTCACCAATTATATTTTTAATTAAAGAGTTCTCTAAATAAGTAATAAAGACAATTAATTACCCTTTTACTAAAGATAATATACTAGCAAATATTGTTTGGTAATAGCTTTCAAAAAGAATGTTTTAGAGTAATTAATTTGTATTCAAATTAATTATTAGTGAAAGTAGAGTTTTGTTTATCTATTCGACCATTACGTTAAATTAATAAACTAATTCAATTTCCTTAATTAATTTTTTACTATACTTTCTGCAATGCTTTAGTCATGTTAATTTAACTATTCTCTAAAGTAAAACTTTTATTTATTGTTGTTTTAGGTCAAATATAGAAGTCTATAGGTCAAATATAGAAGTTAACAGGGATTAGACACCAAAATGTTCTTTGATGTTTAAATAATTATTCAGGATGATCACAATGATTCCCTCACCATCAGTAGCTGTGAATAAAATAGACTGCCAATTGGTGTGGCATATAGCTTTCACACATCCTATCACGTAATTTATTGATTTTATGCTTTTACAAGCCACTATTGTCTAATTTGTTTAATTGTTTTCCCCGTTTTTTTAACCTGTCAATTTTTTTTTTTTTTTTTTTTTTTTTTTTCATGAAATAAAGTATTAATTTAGCAAAAGTTAAAGAGCGCGGACGGTTTAAATTAATCTGGGGATTACTTTCGATAAACTATAAAAGTTTCATACAAACCAGATAAGTACTTTTGAAGCTATAGTTGTAAATTAATGTATGTTTGTGCGCATGTGGAAATGAAACAAATGAGCGAAGAATGTTGAAACTTATATGGAACCAACAATGAGAAACGGATTTCTGTCTTGGAATTTTTGAAATCGGAGAAATAAAATATTTTCGATTTTCAGAACGATCACATAGCTTCCGTTACCTTCAGCAAGCAGTGAATAAAAAAATATATACTAAAGAAACAGAGCTGTTTGAGATCTATGAATATCTCAGATTCCATTTGAAAACATATACAATGCATACTTGGCCAGTAGCGTACACAGAAAAATTTTTCGGGGGGGGCCAAACCTTACCTTGAATGACTATATGCGGGTTTAGTATACCCCATAATTTATAATAAATTGAAATTTCTCCCCCTTTGAACACCCTAATTTCAATTTCTAACCTCATATTTAATAATATTAAAATCCTATGAGATAACACCTAAAAAAATACATAGAGGCTGTAAAACTTTAAAAAACTCAGACCTCAATGTATTGGGTTTTAGATTACTTGTAGTAATCAATACAAAATAATGTCACCTAAGTAAATAGTCTGCCAATTGGTGAGGCACTTAGCTTCCTCGCGTACTATTTCGTATACTTTAATCATTTTATAACCTATTATTGTCAAATTTATTTAATTTTCCCCAGTTTTATAAATCTGTCAAAATTTGATACAATGCGATCGTTATAAAGTACAAATATTATGTCTCCGGTTTCAATAATTTCAAGACAGAAATCCGTTTCAGTTTTTAGAGAAATTTTTTGGTCCCGTCTGTCTGTCAGTCTGTCTCTCGCTCATTTTTTGCAAACATATCTTAAAAACTACTCGTACTCGTTCGGTTTTTATGAAATTTGGTTGGCAGATAATTATTAGCCCATTGTAAATTGCTGGTCCCATATAAGTTCCAACCTCCTGCACCCATTTGTTGCTCTTCCACATGTGCACACACATACATTTATTTACACCTATATCTTCTAATGTACTCATCTGATTTATATGAAATTTGGCTGATCGAAAGTAACTCACAGATTGCCCCAGATTAATTTGATCTGTCTGCGTTGTTTAAATTTTGCTAAATTGATACTTTAAACTTTAAATCATGTAAAAATCAAACAAATTTTGACACATTTAAAATGAAGGGAAAATATTCTACACACAACTCTGGGTCCAAAACAAAAATTTGCTTATGAAATTCACAATCCCTTATCCTATCTTTTTCAAATTTAGGCAAAGTCTATTTTATGCGTATAATAATTCAATTCAATTTAAGTGCGAGTTGACTCGGGCTTCATTTGATAAATTGTGCTTAACACCCAGGCTGAGCCGTCAATCGGGCCTAATATTGAATGCATCTCAATTAATGAATTAATTTTGATGCATTTATTTCAATGGACAAAATCCGGGCTCTCTAGCAATCAGGCCGATTTATTGCACTCCTAATCCTAATTCAATTCATTGCACTTAATTCTGTAGCCAAAATTCCGGGCCTAGCTGTAAAATCGGACCAATCTAGTTAACGTATCCTAATTCAATTCAGGGCTAAAAATTCCGGGTCCGGAAGGCAATTGGACTGATTTAGTTTAGGAATCCTAATTTAATTCGATGAATCTAATTCCGTCAGCACAAATACGGGCCCAGCCGACAATCGGGCCAGTCTAGTGTTCAATAGTTTTAGTTTCATCGGCAAAAATCCAGGCCAAGCCGGCAATTGGGCCGACTTAATTTATGCTTCCTAATATAATTACATCGGCAAAAATCCGGGCCACGCCTGCAATTGGGCCGACTTAATTTAGGCTTCCTAATTTAATTCCATCGGCAAAAATCCGGGCCTAGCCGGCAATCGGGCCGGTATAGTGTTTATTTACTAGCTTTAGTTTCATCAGCAATCCGGGCCAAGCCGGCAATTGGGCCGACTTAATTTAAGCTTCCTAATTTAATAATATCGGCAAAAATCCGGGCCTAGCCGGAAATCGGGCCGTTATAGTGTTTAATAGCTTTAGTTTCATCAGCAATCCGGGCCAAGCCGGCAATTGGGCCGACTTAATTTAGGCTTCCTAATTTAATTCTATCGACAAAAACCGGGCCAAGCCGGCAATCGGGCCGGTATAGTGTTTAATAGTTTTAGTTTCATCGGCAAAAATCCGGGCCAAACCGGCAATTGGGCCGACTTAATTTATGCGCTTCCTAATTTAATTCCAACGGCAAAAATCCGGGCTTAGCCGACAATCGGGCCGGTATAGTTTTTAATAGTTTTAGTTTCATCGGCAAAAATCTGGGCCTAGCCGGCAATCGGGCCGGTATAGTTTTAGTTTCATCGGCAAAAATCCGGGCCTAGCCGGCAATCGGGCCGGTACAGTTTTAGTTTCATCGGCAAAAATCCGGGCCCAGCCGGCAATCGGGCCGGTATAGTTTTTAATAGTTTTAGTTTCATCGGCAAAAATCTGGGCCTAGCCGGCAATCAGGCCGGTATAGTTTTAGTTTCATCGGCAAAAATCCGGGCCTAGCTGGCAATCGGGCCGGTATAGTTTTAGTTTCATCGGCAAAAATCCGGGCCTAGCCGGCAATCGGGCCGGTACAGTTTTAGTTTCATCGGCAATCCGGGCCAAGCCGGCAATTGGGCCGGTACAGTTTTAGTTTCATCGGCAATCTGGGCCTAGCCGGCAATCAGGCCGGTATAGTTTTAGTTTCATCGGCAAAAATCCGGGCCTAGCTGGCAATCGGGCCGGTATAGTTTTAGTTTCATCGGCAAAAATCCGGGCCTAGCCGGCAATCGGGCCGGTACAGTTTTAGTTTCATCGGCAATCCGGGCCAAGCCGGCAATTGGGCCTACTTAGTTTTTGTTTTCTAATTTGAATCCTGCGGAAAAAAGTCCGGGCTCAGCCAACAATCGGGCTGCTTTGGTGTTTAATGAATTTAATTCCATCGGCCAAATACGGCGGGCCCTGCGCATTTAGGGTGATTATACAAACCCTAATATAATATACTTAATTATATACTTAATTATTAATTAATTCCTTTTATTGGAAAATATTTACAGAAAATTCGAATGCATCTGTCAGTACTATGTGTGTTTGATTTTAAATGTATGGCGGGTCCAAGTTATGTAATCATTTCGGGGGGGGGGCCAGGGCCCCTTGGGCCCCCCCCTGTGTACGCCACTGTACTTGGCAATTCATAACATATCTGAATGCGGTTTTGTCTTGAGTATAAGACAATAGGACACTCGTTTCAATGAAACTTGTTTATAATTTGACTTTGCTAAAAATGTAAATGCACTTAATGCACTTGAGCCATATACCTAGTCCAGGTAAGAATTATAATTTTTTACAACCAACAGATTTATTAGCCTATTACAAAAATGTACTATATTTGACGCAAACAAATAAATCATGATTATTTCAAATCGATATATAATACAATTTTAAAATTACAACCCACTTAGGCCTTGTTATTTCAAATTAACTATTGTTATAATACGAGTATGAGAGATGCATGTATAAAACATGTTACGGTGCATAGTTCAGTTATTAACTAGGTCTAGGTTTAATTAATGATCTAAGATGCTAGAATAGATTAAAACCCCTTGTACTACATACCATTTTCTAGCTGATTCATTTCGTTTATAGGGAATTGTTCATTAATAACAATGAGAATACATTTCTTCCAATGTTACTAATATTCTTGACGAAAAAGGTAACTGCATTATGTAACGAAGCTTCTTAAACCTAACTTATGAACAATAGGAAATGTATATTAAAGCCTTTCACCTTAAAGGTACCTGTACTATTATGTCATTTCTAAGTCCTTATTATAATAGGTTAGCCACTCTTACAATGGAATATAAGAGAATCAACCTTACTTTAGATATAATTTCGTTACTGATTTTATCCTTGATAACTGACATTAGTTTATAATATATTTAATGTTTTGATAGTACATAATTATTTACCCACTGTATTTCATAACATATGATTACTTATGACCAGTGAGTTGGTCATTCTTTGATATAACAGCGATTCAGAGAAATTCTATTTGATTTAATATAAATATACACACACACACACACACACACACATATATATATATATATATATATATATATATATATATATATATATATATATATATATATATATATATATATATATATATATATATATATATATATATAAGTAAAGTCTATAATTTTATATAAGTTGAATATATGTTGTTCAATGTTAGTCTTTATTAATTTGGTAAAACCTATAAAATTTCCGGTGGAAAGAATTCTTGGTACAGTAGGATTTTACGTGAAACCTATTAATGATTCCACTAAGATTATAAAATGATTATCTATGTAACAAGTTACATAGTTAAATTACTAGTTATATTTAATAATTAGATAAGTAGGAAAATAATTAATTAGTAAGTAGAACTAAGTAACATTACAACCAGGAGATAAACGTTAATCTAAATTCAGCACTGTCGAAAAGGAAGTGGAATAAAGTTTCCCTCCTAATACGCAGTTTTTACTTACTCTTTGGCATATTTTATTTAAGTGCAGGAAGCTCTAAGAGGTAATAAGTTTTAACTAGTATTAATATTATAAATATCACCGCGATTTATAAAGGCCAAAATGGAAATGAAAAAATCCACTTTTTACCATGTACAGTAATTTTCATTCGATTTTAATATCATATCTAATGCAAAAATCAAATAGAATTTGAAAATTTGAGAAATATACAAGATATTTATGTAATTAAATGTAACGTTACACCAGATTATGTTTTCTACAAAACCTCAGCAAAAAATGTAATAGAATATATAAAGGAATCTACTAAGAATATTAAACAACGTCAATACGTTAAACGTAACCTTTAACCCAGGAAAAAAATTATGTTATTCAGAAAAAAATGATAAATATGCTAAATGCACGGTACATTCCTCTTGAATCACCAGCACCAGATAGGTAAGCATCTCGATATAATGACTAGTCTAGAGTATATGCATTGCTGCATAAGAACTTACTTCAATAAGAAAATATAAATCACGTTTAAAGAAAAAACATAATAATTTATACATAAGTGATAACACCAAATAAAATCCGAAAATAAGACTAACACCTATTCTGCTTTTGACCGGAATTACAAACAGGTTGAAGTCTATACTGAAAATTGTTTTCACTTGATCTAAATTTAACCTCGACCTTCGCATGTTTTAAGATTTAATCATCAGAAAATTGACTGTTATAATTACTTAAGCCACAATTAGGTATGCAACAATTATTTTTATTTTGAGGGAACTCTTCCATGAGCCAGGTAAAAAATAACAGTGAATTCTCTGCTTTTTCCCCAACAAAACCATTCCGAAAGGGTATTATAAGGGAAAATAATTCTTTAGTATGCTTTCTACTGTTAGGAATGTTTAATATTTTTTAATTAAAAACTCAATTATAATTGCTGATGGCTGGGTATAAAAAAGAATAATCCATTTAATTAATAATCATATAAATCATCGTCTCTTTTAGACGTCCATAAGGAGAAAAATTATTACAAATACATTTGAGACTGTTGTATTTATTTTATTTAGTTATTTATTTAAAATAGTTTAAACTAACAATTATTGTTATAGTCCACAGGCCACCATAAGAAGTGAGTCGCTGATTGATAAAATTTTCTTACCTTATGGAATCGCTTATTTATGCCTTGTCCACCGATGAATTGGGTATATGGCAACTGGGTGCTGGGCCATTTCTTTTTTGTTGACATGCCAAACTTGCCCTTCTGCGGGAACATTGAAAAGAGATAGATAAAGTTTTGATTTTCACAGGATCGTTTAATTGAATTATTTACAAAACAGTGGTAAAGGTGGCCACCGATATGAGTGGGCCGTTTGGGGTGTCCACCGCCCCAAACATATCGCTCTGCGGGGACGTTGAAAAGAAAACGGCCCACTCATTTCGGTGGCCACCTTTACCACTGTTTTGTAAATAATTTAATTAAACGATCCTGTGAAAATCAAAGCTTTACCTATCTCTTATCAATGTTCCCGCAGAAGGGCAAGTTTGGCATGTCAACAAAAAAGAAATGGCCCAGCACCCAGTTGCCATATACCCAATTCATCGGTGGACAAGGCATAAATAAGCGATTCCATAAGGTGAGAAAACTTTATCAATCAGCGACTCACTTCTTATGGTGGGTGGCCTGTGGACTAATAGAACACTTTTCAAATATTGAAATATTGTATGTAGCTTATTATTGTATTGAGGACTTAATTCACATTACTATATTACTTACTGTAAAGTAATTTTACGAAATTTATATTTAATATATATATATATATATATATATATATATATATATATATATATATATATATATATATATATATATATATATATATATATATATATATATATATATATATATATATATATGAAAAATTAAGAAATAAAACATTGACATCGATAAAAATAAATTGAGAAATAATTAAAATGTATTACATTAAAGAAAACAATGAAAAATATACTAAATACAGTCATAAAATACAAACTAATAATAAAAGTATTTACCAATATCATAAAGAACTGTGGTAAAATTGCTCATGATTTTTTGTTAAATACGGCGATTTACGATATTCCAATCTTCACGCAATACTCACCAAATAAAAAAAAATAACAAAGCTGGGAAAAGACATGGATACTTCTTGGTTTCAGAGAATCGCATGATAGCCTTATAAACATAATAATAACCGTGTGAAGACAAGAAACAGGGTAACTTATATTTTAATTGATTGGCGAAACAATAGTGAACAGAGAAATTATATGATATTATGAGCAAAGAGGCATTGCTGTCACTGATCACGCATTCGAAACATGATTTAACAAATGTATTGTTAGTTAAACGACAGTATTACACTAAAATATATAGTACTTTATATATATATAAAAAAAAAATATGAAGAAATTTAATGAGTATCTGAGAGAAATTTAACACTATGAATCTTATTATTTTATATCAGGTTGATTATGAATATATAGATATATATTTTAGGTAATCTAATTTTCAGTTTAGTAGTGGGAAATTTTCCATAAGAACAGCATCTGGTAAAGATCGTAAAAATATCTGGTAAAGATCTTAAAAATATCTGGTAAAGATCACTTGTCAAGATGTGAGAATAGAACTAAACGCATTTTAAATGAGTAGAAAGAATACTTAATTATTGTTTATTATACAATTTTAATTATTGTACAATTTGGTGCATGACCTTATATGAATGAAGAAATAACAACAATTTAGAGGTTTCTGGTAAAAACCAAAACTTAAATTGATACCTACTTGTTCTATTTTAATTTTGTTTTTATTAATTCAACATCAATATGGTGACTCAAATTCCCTAAATTTACTAGAGGTGGAAAAAGCAACATTTTAAACTAAAATTCCTTCACAATACCTAGATTCTTAATACGTTGATTTTGATTTCAATTGTCTATACTTAACTTTAAACATATTTCTAATGTATTCTGAATTTAATAAATTTGATGTAACTCAGTAGAAGAGTTTTTAAAATTAATAAGATAACATATTAATTTTATTTTTTTCTTCAAATATAAAATGCCAGACATGATAAATTTAAATTAATTTACCGCATTTTATTGATAAAAATGACCACATCACTTTCACTTTAGAAGTGAAGAAATGGTAAAATGTCAAGCAAAATGATTTATTATGACGTCAATTGATATGAAGTATTCAGTTTAAATTGGTTTACGAGATTTCTTTTTGATTTCCTCGCATCTTAAAATATGGTAAAAGCCTCCCTCATATAAAAGAATATGACTATATTATGTATATAGGTCAATATCAATTATATTTTTTTTTTAAAAAAAGGACAATTAATAGAATGATATTAATATAATTTTAATATAAGCAATTTTTGAATGATTTAACTAAAACGTATTTCAATAGTGGTAATTTTGAGGTTACACGTAGTATTTTTACAAATTTAACACGGGTAATTTATATTCAATTTTTTTTTAAGAGATGAGGCATAATCGTCTATTTCATTATTTTCAACATGGTTGTAACAGTTCTTTAAACCTGTAATTCGTAGGCCTAAAATCCCGTTTACGATACGTAGCGAATCCTAACAAAAACCCTCATAGGTCATAACTGCACAATCGCTTTGTACGTTTGTTTCCTGGAGTGGAAAGACTCCAAACAGGCGTAGAATTTATTCATATCTTATGCCCATATGTATTCAATGAGTCGCGTGCGGGTTCACAAAGAAAGGGAAAATCGCCTTCAGAATATATTATTCGGCTCATTATATGATTATGAGCATCTGGAAAGATTTTTTAGTGGTTTTCATTTTTATTCCACGAATGAGTTTTTTGACAATAACATACAAGCTATTATTGTTACGCTCATTCTAGACAGTTATTGTGGGGGAAAAAATTAGCGTGATACTTTAGTTTGAATTGTATTCCACTAGAGGAATTCGTAGCAATTATGTCTGGGGTAACAATAATCTTTTGACTAGATAGACGATTGAGCGGAAATTCCATTCAGGTACTAATGATATAAAAAAAATCTTAAATGTCTAAATAAAAAAGTTTTAAATTTTTTAAAGTCTGATATTTAGTGAGTATTTTTTAAGAAAAAAAAACAAGGATCTTAAATTCAAAATATATAGTTTAATAATGTGTGTTTAAGAAAATGTTATAGTTAATCACACAGAAACGTATTGTTTTCTGTTTTTATGCTTAAAACCTAAATGCAGATGCTTCAAAAATTAATGTGGGCGAATGGTTTAAAGCACTTTCCCAAGGATTTTAAGTCCAAACACCCACATATCACTAATAGATTTTGATCCTCCACTAGGATAAACATGTTCCACAATAATGATTCGTTCGTTCTGCAATACCATTGTTTTTGCCAAACAGAACTTAAATGCTTTGAAAGAAGAAAAAAAAAAATTGTGAAAGCATCACCATTTGTTCCCGTTATTAAATGAAAAAACTGTGATCAAATAGGTAATAACATCAACCTTATGCGGCAATAAAAGAATACAACTCTGGATCAATGTTTGTTGAAATTTTATGAGATTTTACACTGACAGAATATTATGAAAATTTATAATTTTTGAGATCATTACTCTAAAAAATGAACTTTAATTTGTCGAAATTAGTCTATTGAGAAACAAAATCTGGTAAAATAATAAACTGATCCATTACAAATAGTTATTTTGACATTTACGTTTATTGTCGAATTTCACAAAAGTGTTTTAATTTAGCAAGAGGCCTTTCTACCGCGCAATTATTTGGACTTAATAACCCAATGGTATTTTTAAATCTTTCAGATTCCTTTACCTTTAGATATGACCGACTTCTAGTAAAAAGAGTACAAGAATGTGATTTTCAAATGTTTAATACTAAAGTGTTGTCTTTAAAGACTGGAAAAGTCTGATAACTTTTTATGATAAAACAGTTATAAAATCAATTAACGACCTATAATTAAACTAAACGATTAATATATTATAGACACTCTTATTATATTTAATTAAACAGTATACGATTACAGGGTCACATAATTTTTAAATTGCAGTACGCATTTTATATAAAACACATTTAATCTTAAATGATAAAAAGAAAAAATTGCAAGAAAAATATTCTTTTACTGCTAGCTGCACAGAGTTTTAAAGCACAAAAATAACCCTATTAAATAATTTAATATTTAAAAAAAGTAGAAATAAAGAATGTTTCATACATTAAAATTGGTGAACCATTTTAAAAGTGGTTGAGTGTGAATCATAGGCTTCTTCTTAATGTAAAGAGGGAAATCAAGGAAAATAAAATGAAGTAATTATAGGTGCCGCAAATAAAATATTCTTTCCGTCCTTCTGATTGGACAATTTAGGAGCACCGTAATTTCAATATATATATATATATATATATATATATATATATATATATATATATATATATATATATATATATATATATATATATATATATTTATATATATTTTAAATAATTATAATTGCTTTAAATATTTCAATAACAGAAAATTATTATAGTGATAATGTACATTGAGATGGATTATGGTGAACATTTTATTTTTTATTTTTAATTCTTTTTATTTTAATAATGTAGAGATTTTTTTTTTTTTCGTAACAAATCTAATTAATAAATTTTACTTAAAGAGAAAGATTAAAAAGGTAAACTTTACAACAATATATCAAGTAAAGGGGCATTTTACCTTTATCTCTGTTTGAGAGACAATAATATTTTGTAACGTGAGAATCCGAGAACTTCTTAAATATTTTATTCTGAGAATAATTATTCGTAAAACATTTATTCAGCACAAAAAAGGCAATTAAAATTTCTTACGAATTGTCGTCAGTTGTTATCATGCTTACGTCCCAACATTTACAGATTGAAACCACTCTAGTACATACCTGAAATACAAAAAAAACTCATTAGCATTGTTGTTAAATAATTTGTTACACAATAATAATGAAACACAAATCTCTAACAATATTATTCAAAAATTAAATAAAGATAAATGAAATTCATAAAAATATTAAAATAGATTATCGGGATTTTCTTGTGTTACATATTACTATAAAAATATTTTATTAAGGTAAGAATTTCATTTATAAGGTGCTAGGTTTCACTTTAAAGTTAACACGTGAATGAACTAGTATCTACCTTTTTTTTTATAAAATATTAAAAAATATGTTATATTATATTATAATATAATGGTAACTTTCAGGTATTACAATTTTTTTTTTCTATGGGTCATGAATAATATACATTGAGGCGTTTTAAGGGGACATCATGATATATAAAATGGAATTCGGCTGAGAGGACATTGAGGTGGAACTCAGTCGGGAAAGTGTCTTTTGGTCTACAGAGAGTTGACAGGCTCCAAACTGTCTACTGTGTATCAACTACACGTCTACCCTCTATAATTTGACTATTATTACATCATACGGACATTTTCATGACCATCAATCAATTATTTCTTTTTTATAATTTTTCCCCTTAAAAAAAAAGCCTATGCGTTAAATAACTATTTTTAAAAAGGAAACAAAGATGACGGTATAATTGTTACAGAAAACATAGATCAAAAGTATAAAATAAGTCACTCACTTTAATTATTTATATAGATAAGCAAATAATTTGTATAAAATATATTGAGGGTTTTACACAGACTAAACAAAATATCAAATAGTAAATTTAAAGTTGTTAAAGAAATAGGTATAGAACTAATCAACAGTAAAGTAATAATAATTGAATGTTAATAAAATATTAAAATAGATAGAATTATTTAGAACATGTTATCAAGTTTAAACAAGTCTTATTGGACAAATATAATATGTGTAATTCAACATTCAAGCAACCATATTCATATTACCTCAATTACTGAGAGGAATTTATTCTAGCGTATAAGACAGTGCTAAAGTGAGGACATATAACTAAATAAAGAAAAACAATTCAAAGGTAATTAATCATAATTAATTTAATTACTCAATTCAAATGGACCAACCTTGTCAAAGTTTACAATTTATCTATTTACTTCTGTATTTGGCCTCAAGATAATTTATTTAACGTCGTTTCAAACTATCTTAGTTTTTTACATCTCCAGCAAATTTTTTTTCTTCTTTTTTCTCTTTCCTTCGACTTCTACTATCATTAACCTTGCTTTCAATAAACCATTTTCGGCTTGTAAAAAGGTCGTCAACAGTGTAATTGTATGAGATTTTTATTCCCTAAGAGCTTTTATGATTTCGATCATGAAAATCAAGGTTCTTTACTTGTTTGTTTTATTTCCATTTGTTATACTTTTGATACCATTTTGTGCTGTACCATTTTTTATAACACGTATTATGAAGGCCATAAACATTAATTAAAAATAAATATCAGACTAAGTTGAGAACTTGAGATTCAACAACACAGTAACGATCTGGAATCAGGAAAAAATACATTACTGTTTACACACACACACACACACACACACACACATATATATATATATATATATATATATATATATATATATATATATATATATATATATATATATATATATATATATATATATATATATATATATATATATATATATATATATATATATATATATATATATATATATTTGTGTGTGTGTGTGTAAGCACATGATACGAGAAATGTTAACGGCTGGCTAATTCGTTATGTAGGCGTAAGGTTGCTTAAAAAAGGACATTTTTTAATATATTTTATATATTTCCATGAAGATTGTTATCAACAAGGATATAATTGTGCAGTGAAAAGAGTAGGTAGGCTATTGTGACTCACTGAAGTTATGAAGAATTTTTTCTAATTTTTTTTTTTTTATTTCGGTAGATGGTCCAAAGAGCATGTAATGATATTCTTTTTTTACACACAAAAAGAATCACTTTTTTAAGGAAATATTTTTTTTTATGACTTTTATAATTCAATAAATCCATAAACCGTAGACTTATACATTATTGATACTTAGATTACTTGTACATAAAAAGTATAGTTGTACATAAAAAAATAGTGAAATTATATATATATATATATGCACATAGTATGGGTTTAGAATTTTAAAGGTTTTTTTTTGTAATTTTTTATCTGCTACATTTTTTTATAACCATGAACTGAGATTAAAATGCCAAGTTAAAAAAGTGCTCCTGTCAAGCTTTTTTCAACAAAAGAATTTCCGCAATAACGCTTTAGGTATGAGAGTGAAATTATTTTTCGTTTTTTGGGCCACAGAATAGATGGATAAATGGGATATGCTATCCTCGTGTTACGCTAATTAATGTAAGCGATAGCCGTATTCAATTTTTAATAAATTATCGCTGCAACTGATAGGTCGACCGGTAAATACACAATACGTTCAAGCGACTGGTGGACTGTTAAAATTGGTGTAGGCCTGCCTGATCGTGTACCCGGCCTTAAAAATAATCTGATTTTAATAAGTGGCTTACTTAATAATTGTAACATTTACAGTAACTTAATTAGCTTATGCCGATGTATCATTACTTTATCACTTAAGTGATGTTACCTTCTTCTAACAAAATCATTTATGTAGCAATAATTTGTAGACACCTAGCTATACGAAACGTTAAATCATTTGCGTCATTGTAAAGCAACGAGAAATAGTGAACAATTACAAATCAATAAGAAAAATTCATTCATTGGGTTTTCTAGATATGAATGATTTGTTGGAGGATATTTCCTTCTTAGCAAATGAAACAAAGGATGATGAAAATCCATCTAAGTTAACATTTCCAGCAGGAAGTACAGTTTGAGTTCGAAGCAGATCTAAATTAGATTTGACCTCAGCTAGTTCTTGAGTGTACGTCCGGCCAATCTGTTACACTTTCTTGTTAACACAATACCTCTGAAATTATTCATCCGACCGAAGCGTGATTTAACTCTTTTTTTTGTTTCTTTATTTTTTGTTCTCTTGAATAAAATAATTTGATTTTTTATAGTTCAAGGAGTCGTGTCATTTGTTTGAGTAATTAAACTAGTTTTATGATAAATATTACTTAATATATTTTTGTGAAAAATAGGTCAAATCATTTTAAAATAAATGAAATAATCTATTCGCCTACTGGACTATATATATATTTAAAATATATATTAAAGAATATATATATATATATATATATATATATATATATATATATATATATATATATATATATATATATATATATATAAACGTTTAACTACTATGGAGAACGTACTCTATGGATAATTGAAAGTATCGCGCAAATTGCATGGTCAAGAATATTCTGGATTATATTCTTGAATGAAATCAAAAGTATAAAAATGCTGTTTTATGACTAAATTATAATGAAATAAAACTGAAATTGACTTGTTTATGCCATTTTAATTGGTTATTAGTGAACATAAACGTGCCGTTCATACTGCAGTCAGCCAATAAACTGATAAAGTCTTACTTCATCACAATTTGCTATTACGACTTAAACATTTTAATCTTATATGTTTATTCACAAAGTTCAAATCTAGTCTATCTCCTATTTTAAATCAAATCTCGTGGCGAAGTATATGTATATTTTGTATAAAATAAAATCTCTATTAAACAAGTTTCATAGCTATCACGTTAGTTATTACAAGCATGCATTTCTTTATATAGCAATTATGTATACAACGCTATAACTATTTTAAATATATATATTATAAATGTAATTACAAAAAATTACATAGAAGTAAAAGTAACAAGTAAGTTAGTCGTGAAAACATTTGAATTAAAGCATTATTCTTATTGAATTTAATATTGAAAATAAATAGTGTGAAAGCTGGTATGTTGAGAGGATGTGAAATCAGTATTTGCAATTAATGTATATGTGCAGATAATACTAGAGGAATTCCTTTCGTTTTGTCGACCTTGTTCCTGAGATAATTATTATAATCTTAAGGTTCCTTCGGTATACGTATGAAAGAGTAATGCTACACCACATTAACAAAAACATGAGTTTTTGACGTACGAGTAGTTGATATCCGGAAAAAGCCAAGACGTTACGAAATAGAACGATCGTAATATTGACAGGAGGGGCAATAAAGATTAAAACCCTTATTTTGATAGATAACACATATTGTAAGCTGTTTATTAAAAAAATAATTATAAGTTTGTTAAAAAAATAATGAAATGTTAGTAAGTAAAAAGGTTAATGAATCCAAAATATGCATCTGTAAAATGTAAAAAAAAAAAAAAAAATGCTCTCCTTATACCTACTACAAATATAAGAAAGTAAAGAAATCATCACTAGCTCTTTAAAGCTGCAAAAATATCTTCTCAACTATAATTCAAAGTTAAAAAACAAGAAAAATAATTGAAGAAATGGTCAACAAATACAACCGGTTTGAGAGAAACAAATATAGTTCTTGAACTTTCTCAACGCCACTATTTGTTTTTATTCCCCCATTGAAAGAATGTAAGGGGGGTTTTACAAAAAATTAAATCATTCAAAGAGAAAGGAGACATTGAATTGCAAATAGCATATAAGAAAAACAGTTCATAAGATTATAAACACGGGGCGTGATTCCAAAAGCCAAGGTGTAGGACTTGACCATTTGACTATATTCGATGCCAAAGATCAAGTCACGATTTTTCGGGATATCTCTCCTACAAACATAGTAATCTAGTTTCATTGAAAACAAATTAAACGAAAAGATTATCTTAAACTTTATTCTTACAACATTTAGCTCAACTTGGAATATTTAAAATTTAAAAATCCGAATAATAACTAAACAAAGAGGTGTTTCTTGAGTATTTTAAGATAGTTCTTCTATGTTTGAGAATTTCTTAAACAATTAACTGATGATTCTATAAATATGTCAGTAAGGTTTACAAAATGTCATTAGGAACAACACTGTAAGTAATAAAATGCAATAAGGTCGATAAAAACATATAAATTAAAAAAGAAAAAAACAACAAATAATAAAAAAAAAAAACGAAATAATTTGAAATTAATAAAACTGATGCATGCACATCAAACTGTGCATACAATTAAACTGTTATGGATAAGCCAACTTGGGACATGATCGCCTTACTGCAATCTTTAAAGCTCAGAGCGAATACCTCCTTCACGGCAAAATATAAAATTGATACTGCTAACTTTACACTGTATCAAGATTATTGCAACAACGAACTCATACAAGTCCTCTCTTTAAAGACACAAGTAATTCTTTAATCTTAGATAAAATGTCAGTATATCTTAGCTTATAAAAATGTAATACATCTATATATATATATATATATATATATATATATATATATATATATATATATATATATATATATATATATATATATATATATATATATATCGAATTGTGAGTTGATACCGCAAGTACGTATGTTATCAATTGAGGATATCCCTACCGTCGATACTTGCTTGATCTGGAGATTACTGGACCGGTTTCGGCTAAACGCCATCATCAGCAGAGTCGAAGTCTCTCGTAGCACTCAACACACTTATCGAGTCTACTTGAGAGATCTACATCTACTAACATGTAGACTCGATAAGTGTGTTGAGTGCTACGAGAGACTTCGACTCTGCTGATGATGGCGTTTAGCCGAAACTGTCCCGTGATCTCCAGATCAAGCAAGTATCGACGGTAGGGATATCCTCAATTGATAATATATATATATATATATATATATATATATATTATATATATATATATATATATATATATATATATATATATATATATATATATGCATTAAAATTTAAAAACTATTTAAAAGTATAATGGTAGAAAAATATTCTTCAATTTATTTTTTTTCTTGTTGTATACCGGTAATTTAATGGTATATAATAGAAAGGTTAATCATGAGATCAGACTGTCTGAGAGGATGCAGATTTCAGGTGCTTTCACCTTCCTCAAGACCCAGGATCAGGTTCGAAGCGTGTAATGCGAGGGAGTCTATGAACATAGTGCATAGTCAGTTTGTCCGAAAGAAGCAGGAAGTGAACAGGATCAATATATAATAGGAGTATAATCCCTATAGTTGCACCCTGCAGTCTCCATTAAACCTTCATCTTGTACTCCACTTCACCTTTAGCATAAAGATTTACTTGCCAACTGATTTTACATAAACTATGTAGAAATATTCTGTTTTTTCTTTTTACTTAAATATATTTAACTCAAGTGAAGTAATATTTCTGATATTATCTTTGATGCTTTAAGTGTAAACACACATGAATGCGGCGAAATCATTTTCTAGAGTCACGATTTCAGAACGGTTTGATAAAAAAATTATTTGTTTAAACCTTGTCCTAGAGGAAACAAAAACATTTATACAATTTTATTCTTCACTCTTAAAAGTAAATTAACGGAAAAATCGGTATAAGAAAATTGTTATTTTTATTACAAAATTCACAATTATTATTAATATTGAGACCCCTTGAAATTATGAAGATACACATTTCTAGAATAAATAGTTCTTCCAAATAATTTTATATTCAAGGACACAAAGAACGCCGTAGAAAAAAGATCCCTACACAAGTTACATGAAAGTCAAAGATCTCCGTCGAATTGAATCCTTAGTTACAATGAAATCGTACAACAAAAGCAACAGGAGCAGACGGAATTGTTTGACTCTCCGTTGTAGATTATTTAATGCCACGAGACAGACAGACGGTTTCTAAGTATTTTCTTGTCTCCAGGTGATAGACTGAGTTGCGAAAAGTTAGTAACATAAGAAATATCGGTTCAGTCAACCAGACTGTAAAAGAAGCCGAAGAATTTCATTTGAACCATCGAAAGAAAATAACATAAAAACAGATGCGCTTAAATAATGATAGAAAGTCATCAAATTGACGACATAAGCTTATCCTCCAAAAGACTAAGTACGATGCACGTAAAGCCACCATTAACTTTGAATTAGGTGAGATATTACATCTAAGTAAGTCTACTGTTAAGAATTTTATACATTACTCGCATTTACCACAGCATAAGATACAACAATAAATAGAAAATAATATTATGGCACTTTCCCTTCATTCTCAAGAAATAACTGCAATAAGGAACATATTTATATTGCAGCATATAGCAATGGATTCTCACTAAGATTTCCAAAACATAGGAAGTAAAGCATTCCATTAAGAATGTAACGTAATATGATATTTCTTCTTCTCTTACTTAAAATTACAAATGCAGTATTTAAATAAAAATGCATATATATATATATATATATATATATATATATATATATATATATATATATATATATAAAAGGCGATTCGATTCTATATTATTAATTATTCGTTCGGAATATCTTAATCGTCTCAACAAAATGAGAGTTGAAATACTCATATATAAAGTCTGACACCACAAGAATATCAGACACTGCTTAGTTGATTTTGACAGTTGGCTTATAAAAAAATAATTTATAACCTTTTGAAGTGTGTCGAGGCTTCTACAGTCTATAAAGTAATTTAAGACCGAATAAATTAATTCAGATCGTACCAACAAACAATTTGCTTGATGATTGGTTCTATTCAACAAGTAACGAACATGAAAAAGACAAAACAATGTATTATTCGGTTACTTCATTCTTAACCTATCAGAAGGCAGTTCATAATAGTAAAACGGAATAGTATGAGTTGTTTATTTCAGGTACTGGTCGTTTGTTAGAAGGGTGCTATGACTCAATGTCAAAACGCGGAATCAATGGCAAATAACAGTCGCCGAGTTGTCAGCCTCGGTAATGCAAAATGGAGGGTTTCGTTTTATTGCTCCAGTGTTTAATAGAGCGAACTATATCTCCAAGTCAGTTATAGCTTACAGTTCGACGTATTCCAGCCGGATATTCACGTTGAATGCGTTTTATAAAATGCGTTTGTTTGCTTTGACACCACTAAATCTCCAATCACGAAACTTTATCTCACCTAAGCTTTATTCAAGGATACTTGCTTTATGATTGACAATCAAACCATATCAGATATCTTAAATATAGAGACAAGCTTTATAACTCTCCATTGATACAGACAAGTAATAATTCTGGGTTCGCCCCTGTCTGAGAATTAGATGACTTTCTTTGCTAGCCTTGTATTGTTTTCATTAATCACACAATAAACCAAGCCTGGATTGTCCTTGGTCTTGTGAAATGTCACTGTTAGGCTCAACAATTCCCGCTTGATTGTTCCAACTCCCCCCAGTCGATATACCTCAACTATCATTACTATGTTTATACACAGTGCTTCTATAATCGCCCAGGTGCTTATTGTTAAAAAAAATCAGTGTATTACACTTAATGGATGTTCACTTGCAATCTATAACCGACTCTAGTCATGGCCGTTGTTTTTTAGTTTAAATTGCTGACAAAGCTGCAAAATTAAAATTTTCAAAAGCAACTCTAAATATTAATTCAAATACGTAATTTCATTAAAACTTGCAGAAGGTAAAAAACTTACTTTTATATCTTATCAAGCCGCAATTAACAATACCGCTGCCACTTGAATACTGTCACAGGAAGTGTTAATTATCAGAGAAAGCAATAACACAAATATTTAATAAAAAATGAATAATAATTTCTGTATATACAGCAACTTATTAAACAACGCTACAGATTAACGTTCTTATTGCTTTGTTATTTCCTGGAACAAATAAAATGAATTTGTTATCGGACACCTATAATAAAAAAGCTTTAACAAAAAGAGAAACTTAAAAGCGATACAACATGATGTAAAGTCCTTTATTGGTAGACCAGTTTGCAGGATAATAATTGTCTACAACGGTAAGCGATTGATACAGGGTAGGTTCTTGACTTGAGACCCTGAGAGGCTTTTAAAAGAAACAAGAACGAATGAACAGCAAGTTTCACTCGGGCGATATACATAACTGGTTTAGGATGATTCTGTTAAGACGTTATCTGAACCTGGTCCCAGACACAGCTTTATGTGGAGACCAGATAATTGGAAAGCTGTAGAAGGAGGCAGAAGCTTTTAGAAGTCGAAAGTTTCACAGTTTTGCATGGCACTCAAAAGGCAATTAAAAGATTTGATGGGCTATACTTTGGTAAATCATTATGATTCTTGAACGTGTTATATTTAGTGTGTCCATAAATTAAAAAACAACAGCTGTAACTGGAATCAACAAGTTACTTCAAAAGGGATATTACATAATTTAAAACTAATGAACCAAATATACTGTAACCGACAGATATATCATGAATCCATGATTTAAAAACAGAGGAAACAAAGAAGTCTACAGTAAACTATAAATTGAAAATAAATTTGTGACTAAATGAAAACAGGTAGTAACTCTATGTGACTCGATAGTTCGATAAATATTGATCAGAATTGAATTGATTTTTCCCTAGACTAAATATTTCCATATTCAAGGATAACTGCGTGATTATAAACCTGGTTCCCAGGACCTCGTGCGTATGAACCAAACAAACAACTCGAGAGGCTTTAAGTAATAATCTCGACTCTAAGGAATTGTCCCACGTTAAGTTTTCTCACTAAGTACTTAGCGTCTGACTATTTTATGTCAGACTAATCAATTACAATTGTTAGAACAAAAAAGGTAATTATTATAATTTGTCTTTCAGGATTAGCCTATAAATATTTAAATAACAATAACTCACGGCAAAACGATCGACTTATCATTTACTTTCAATAAGTTTATTTATAAACCATTTTATATATTCTTAATTTGTCTTCCGCTTGTATTTAATAAGTTATCTTCAACGAGTTTGACCTTCAAGCACATATTATTTAATTCAATAATAATATTATTCCATTAAATAATATTAAATTAAAATAATTTGTGGAGAAGAATAGATTAATAATAATGTTTAGTTTCTCATACATGTATTTGCCCTTTATCTCTTTATCTTGTCAAATAAAAAATGTTTTTTTAACTTATTTACATAAACTTAACAATTTGCCATCAACAAACTACTAATTGTTACTACTTTCTGATGTATCAAGATGACCATTGAAGCCTTTTATGTATATTTTAAATTAGATTTCAAGGTGGTACCTGATTTTAACATGAGGCTATCATGTCGTCACTATGCCTAAATTGTTTCAGTAGTGTAGAGAGTAAAAATTGTATTTTTTATTATAATAAAGGAAACTATATACATATAAGTATTTTTTTCTTACATCCCGAATAATACATTCTTTTGTCCATACTTATAATCTCAATTAGCATTATCTCTAAGTGATTTCAAAAAACCATTCAACTAATCTCATTGATTGCTATATTAATTATTTTCTTATAAAATAAAAAGCGTCATTACATTTTTTATAACAAGTTATAACAGTTACATTATGGTTTCTAGGTTACTCAGTTATATAGATCTATAATTCAATCAAATATGACACTATGATACACGACACTAGATGTTACGTGATGTGTCACGTCTAATATTTACTAGACCGTAAGTAAAACAGCCTTCATCTATAACAGTAATTCTAATCAAGACATATTAGTTTTCCAAGTGCAAAGGTTGTTTTATTTCTAATAAACAACTGTAAAGCAAAAGTTACAATCAACAACGTTATGTGTTACCTAATAAATAGATTTGACTCAATGTCAAATAAAATGTTAAAAAATAGATTAACAATAATTGTGAAACATTTTTTTTTATTAACGGAACCATTTTTTGGTAAGTATATAAAAACAGCCAACTGATCCACAGTTTTAATAATTTTAAAAAATGTTAATTCTTATTGCCAGATTAAAATATTTTATACAATAAATAATTAACACAATGGAAGTATAAAACAATTTAAAACAATTGTTTAATAAATAATCTCACTAATTGAAGATTTTCTACTTTAAATTAATAGACCCTAAATTATATTAAAATCATATATTTCAGATGTAGATGTACTACAACTCAATTGTACTGAACCTGAGGTTGAAAAATGGAATAAGTTTTTTTTTTTTTTTTTTTTTTCTTTATTTTTTTTTTAAGTCACAACTACAATTTTTCCATACAACTTGTAACAAGCGACTGAGAGCAATAATAATATTAATTATAATAACAGTAATAGTAATATAATAATAATAACACTAATAGTATTATAATAACAGATAATAATAATTATACAATAATAATAGTAAGAATGATAATAATAATAATAATAATAATAATAATAATAATAATAAATAAAGAGAACATGGTTCACATGATTTGAGATAATTCACTCAGTAGTGACACTCAACTAAATATGACAGTTTTTATTTTATTTATTTATTTTTTATTTTTTATGAGGAGTTACAAAAGGTCACGTGGCCACTTACGCTTAAGGCGCCTGTGTGGGTTATCTGGCAGAGTGATTGAGGCTAGGTTTCGAACTAAAGGATTAGGATGAACGGAAAATTTGGAGTGAAAGGATTTATAGCGAGAGGATGCGAGGTCTTGGACAAAAGGAACATTCAGGTCATTATGGATTGTGAGGTTTGATACATAAAATGGGGCGTTGGTGATTTTGCGGAGGATTATTGATTGGAGGGATTGGATTTTGTAGGAGTTAGACGGCTTGGTAGTTCCCCACAGTTCAAGTCCGTAGGTCCAGATAGCTTTTATAATAGTGTTATAGATAGTTAGTTTGTTCTGTAATGTAAGTTTTGATCTAGAGTCAAGAAGTGGTAAGAGTAGTTTATAGCGTCGTTTCATGTCAGTTCGTTTGTGTCGTGTGTGTGAGTTCCAGGTGAGTCTTCTGTCTAGGTAGAGTCCTAAGTATCGCACTTCATTAGAAACAGGAAGAAGGGAACCGTTCAAGTGAACGGGAGGACAGGTTGCTCTTCTTAGGGTAAACGTAACATGTACACTTTTTTCGGCGTTAAATTTGATTTTCAATTTTTGAGCCCACTTTTCAACGAATAAAAGGTGGGTTTGAAGGTATTGGGATGCTAATTGGTGGTCGGAATTGGTTGAGAGGATGGCCTTATCATCGGCGAAGGAAGCTAGGAAGGTATTGGGGTGAAGCGGGATATCAGCTGTGTACAGGGAATATAGGAAAGGAGCTAGAATGCTACCTTGAGGCACGCCTGCAAGGATGGGAAAGGAATGGGAGGAAGAGGATCCTTGAGAGAGGAATAAGTTTAGAATAAAAGTAAAAGGGTAAAATATATAATATAAGTAAAAGGATAAAATAAAAAATGAAAGTTAAAATTAAGAATAACACATTCGTTTTAAAGATAAATCTATTCTTTTCCCCAGTTTTAGTAATTAATTACAATATAAAAAGCGTGTTTATTTAAATTGTGTCAAAAATGCCACTGAATGCAACGATAAATTAAGATAAGAGACTGGTATGATGTAAGTTAGCAAATAGACAGAAGATGAAAGTTCAGAAGCAGGTAAACGGTTCACTGATTTTAGTCCTGAATTTAACCTGTTAACATTAGAAAGAATCCTCTCTTGAAATTCTAAGAGCACTCAAGCAGATTGAAAGATAACAATCAGTATACCGATAGTAATTGGCTTCTATTCAGTCTAGGACCTAGTAAAAGAGTTACTTTCGCATTCTTATCAGATAAGTAAGATAACAAGGATTCAGGGACAAAACTAACTAGGACTGGAAAGGATCTGTGTAGTTATTAGCGTATCCAGAACTCGCCTTTAAGTCCTATAGGACATAAATTATCACTTACATATCTTATTTTAAATCCGGAAACGTGAGACATGTATAACATTGATGATCATATCAGTAGATTTTTAAGTCAGCTATTCCCCATTCTGTAATAACCCAATGTTGTGTTCATACTTAAATGAATATTGATGTGAATGAAAGAATTCCTTAATAGAATACTTACATTATTAAAAACAAATAATACTACTATTTCATAAAATAATCAGCGTCTAAATGAAGATAATGTACAAATTAAAAATGTTGTTAGTCATAAACAAGTATCTTAAGTAGAATTATCATTCTAATAATTAATAAAGTAAACAAAACATTAACAAGTACACGCATGTAATTTATATAAGAGTAGAAATAAATGAATATGGAAGCTTGAGTACATGGATGTTAAAATACGTAGGTGTTAAATCCACATGTTTTATTTATATAAACTTAAGATTTCATTTATACTTTGAGTACCCATTTTATAATGTAGTAGATATATATGTACATATAAATTAATCATAAGGAATTTAGAGATTTATTAGTCTTCATTGATAACCAATGCCAATTAAAATAGTGGTAAAAGAAAAAAACAATATATATATATACATATATATATATATATATGTGTGTGTGTGTGTGTGTGTGTGTATTTGTTATAAATATATGATTGTGTACTACCATAAGAAATGTTGAGAACAGGATGTCAAGAAAAAATGTTTATAAAATATGTTAACGCGAATATGTTATTACTTATCATTAGTTAAGTTTGAAATTATGTACTTGCAAGAATTAATATGTGTTATATAGGTATTATTAATAACATTGCAGCTTGTCAATGGTAATACAGTAATTACCTGCATTATAGGTATTTATTACTTGTAATACGTTTTTTATATTCAAGATAGAATTTATTTTCTACATATTGTGCTACGCAAAGCTTTAGGAAAACCTTTTATGAAAAATAAATTATAATACATATTTGATTTTCAGATGTTTCTTAGTTTATAGTAAAAAATAAAACTATATTTGATTTTTAATTAAATTACTTCTTTGTCTTGTAATTAATATAAAACTGAAGTGGGGTAATTACTATAAAAGCAACTAAAAACATTTAAAAATTTAGAAACAATTTCCCCTACATTATCATTTCCAGCTAAATTGATGAAAAGACCTTTGCACTTTAATAATGTAATTTGAGTTCTTGAAAATGTGTCACAAAAAAAGTGCTTACTTCGGACTAGGAGTATATGCATAATAGTAATTTGTGAGTTTCTATTATTAATAAATTATTTAATTAAATTATTTTATATATACATAAATTATAATTTTCTTTCTGCTCTGTTCTATCTATCATATAAATAAGGATGTGCCAGATATTAGTTATTATTAATTAGGTGTAGTCACTTGTTTAAATGGTACTCGTTTGGTTGGTGGAAGTACTGGTCCTTTAGGGCCATTATTCTCCCATAATGAGGTCTACAACATCATGTGTTAGACAAATCCATAATTGTTAATAACAGTTTAGAAATTAAACTAAGTTCAGATCATTCTATTTACAATAAGTCTGTGTGTGTGTGTGTGTTTAGATGATTATAAGAAAATTTACAAAATGGTAATTATCGTTATTAACTATTTAACTCTTATATTTTCACATGCTTACTGTAAAACACTATCTTCTTCAATACAGTAATGTTTGAAATCTTATATCCATCATTAACTATACATCTATTTTTTTTTATCACAGATCGAATAATTGTTAATGTTCTATACGAATTTTCTTTTTTAAAAACTTTCATTTTATAGTGTAAAAAATAAAAAGTGAAATGGTGAAGTAAATAGTCATAAAAAAGGAATCATAATTGTATGTAATAATGATTATCCCTTAAATCTCATTCACCACTTATTAAAAAAAGAAAGATAAAATATTGACATAAAATAAAAAACACATCTCTAATACATGATGAAGAGTATATAAATGCAAAACAAAGACAATTATTCTACAGTATTAACTTACAGGAAGACAATCATATATCATTAGTTATTATCAATTATCAATTAAGAAAGAAAAAAAGAAGAAAAATTGAGGAAACGGAAGCAAGAATAAAAAAAAATGAACTAGTAAGACATCATGTTTTTAATATAATAATGTAAAAATTCTCTAGACCGAAGAATTAGAGCATTTTTATATTAATTCTAAGAAACATATACTCGTTTTGTTTTCTTTAATTCAGATTAAAAAAACATAAGAAAATACGTATATCATTAATATGCACGAGCTCAAAAATATAAAGATGTAATGAAAATATTCTAGTTTTCGACGAAAGGATTTTTTATTTACGCTCTCATTATTTTTAATATATATCACATGTATTTTATTATTTTTTTATTTTAATGTTTAATTTATCTGTTTTTTATATAATATTGTTTCATTTTAATGTGATGTAAGTTCATTGTCAATGTTTTGCATGATATAAAATTACAAAACTGTTTAACACGTTATCACAGGTAGAAATCATAATAAATGAGATTTATATTATATTGTTCTGCAGAGTTGCTCTCGCTCTGCAGTTTTTTTTTAAATTTTATAATAGTAGTGATGCGTTGCATGCCGAACTTGCTTATTTAGTATGCAAGGGACCAATAATATATAATCATTACCGACTCAAGAAGACCTTTAATTTGATATGCGACATTACATATGACTTAAAAGACCTTAATTTTTGTGTTTTTGTTAATTTGGTGCAGCCATTTTAATATAAATGAAATAATAGTTACAAATTCTTTTTCTACTCTTCAAGATCTTCAAAATAATGTATAACATGTCACGGTAAATAAAAACTATTTTTAAGTTTCCGCCATATTGGGCACCTTCTTAAAAATATTAAGTATTTAAGTTCCAAAACTAAACAGTTGTCACAAATACTGAGATGAACCTACCGATTTTTTTTGTTTTTGAGTGCTGAATTTTGTTTAAATAGGTAAATTTTTATGCCAGTTAGTTGTCGTTAGACTTAAAACAGACTTATTGTAAAAAAATACCTTGTGTCTGAAATGAAAAACTCATTTATTGATTTTACTAAAGATTAATAAATCGTCAAAGAAAATAATAAATGGCTTTTATTGATTGAAATTCGAAAATCTTTAAAGATTAAAAATATATTTATAATTATTTACCGTAAACGAATTAAATTTATTTTTAACCTAGTAATTTACAATTATGACTTAAAACAAAAAAAAAAAAAAATATCTTCCGTTATTATTATTTAATTCCTACATAATACTACTAGTTGTACAAACAGGAAGCAATATGTTTGAAATCAATTAAAATAATTTAGACCCTCAAGGACCTACTGACAAATAAGAAAGGCAAATTTATAATGAACATTAATTTAATACATCAATAGTTGGTTACAACTTGATGAAAAAAACCTTTTTCTTACTAACAGGAAAATGTTAAATCAAACAGGGAAATAATTTAAATTATAGTGAGTTCGACGAAGGTGAATTTCTCATAAAAAATTATCCGTATAAATAACCCTTTAAGTTGTGTCCCCAGTCCCGTGTTACCTCTGAATATGCACCTTTATTCTGTTCCAAAGTTGCTTCTATTTTACAGATAATAATTATTAGGTCAATTTATTTTAATATTATAATAATTATTATTATTCATCACAACTGATTTAAGTAATATATGAATTGTTTTTCAAATTTACATGTCAATTTTTTTGTTTTAATATACAAAAGAAAACATTTACAATTCATTTTTAATGAGAACACAAGAGAAAGAATTTTGTAAGAGAATGACATGCGTTAAAATAAATCATTAGTAGGTAATATTGAATATTTTGTTTTACTAAATATAATAACTTAAAATATAATTACATAATAAATAAGAACTTGGTTTCTTAATACTATTTTTCGGATTCTTTTTAAACGATTTCAGTTAATTCATTAAATATTATAATTACTAAAACCGTTCCTGAATATGTTTAATTAAGATAACCATTCAACTTTCTCTAAGAACAGATAATTAAAATGAAAGAGGTCCACCCAGGTAAAAGACACACCCAACTTAGTGATGCCATCTCCGTCTTTTTTAAAATATAAACAAGGATCAATCTAAATAAATAATAATTCTAATCTAGAGGTGCTTTAATGAATAATTATTTATATATTTAAAGTTGAACTCATTATAATAATAAAGGAATTATTTACGTCAATACTTTATCATTCGTTGGAAGTTACGTAAGATGCGTTTTGTATACCTTCAATCGCAATGGTTTGTTTGCTGGAATAATACGTTATTTCCTTTTGTGAGGGAGGAATATTCGTATAAGTAATCAGTAATGCAATTGATATAACATATTATTATTTTTTAATATCAAACCATATGAGTACATATAAAGATAATTTTCCCTGGAAACAATAATAATATCTAATACTAGCATGAATTATAATGGGTCACTAATATTAAGTAGATCAACAGAGTAAATAATCTCGGGAGTAAGTATACGATGGTACACTTTTTTTTCTACGAATCTTTGTAATAAAATCAAGTCAAAAACAAAAAAAAATTATAAATATAAAATTATTATAATTACTTGACAAATTACAATGCTTGTTAAATTTGCAACTACATCATATTTTCATTTATTGGAATAAATTATAAATTAAAATAAAAAATACTTTCAACAACACAATTTTTTCACAATTAAATTAGCTAATTTATGTACATACATACTAAATATCAAAAAGAATTTTCATTTCAAAAACATTAAAGTAGAATAATAAAAAACATATTTAAGCAATAATCTAAAAATATAATCCAAAACAATAAATTAGGAAATATATATGTTTTATACAGTTAATATAATAACAAAACAATATTGAACAAAAAAACAATTTTATAATAGAGTTAGTTTCTATTTTTGGTGTATCTATTCAAACCACCGAAGTTAATGTAAAAAAAAAAAATTATTAATATTAGAATTATTAACGAGAAAATGTTCTAAGAATTTGACAAATTCGACTCTAATTTTATCAGATAAATGTTTATACTTTACGCGAGAACGGACGGGGAATCAATTTTAACTTCTAAACTAATATTATCTGTAACACTATAATCCTGTTTCGCATATAAGTTTGTCTCTTGTCGATTCAAAGTCTTTGTCCTCATACAACTATTGATAACACTAGAGTTTGGATTAACAGAATGTTCCACTTCTTGCTGAATTCGAGTCTGTTGGCACATATTATTTAGAACAATAGATTCTGGATTTACAGGCTTTTCTATATCTTGTTGATTTTGTCCACACGTATAAATATTGGTAACATTAGATTTTGGATTAACAAAATGTTCTACTTGTTGCTGAGTTCGAGTTCGATGATTTATATTATATAGACTAATTGATTCTGAATTTACAACCTGTTCTATATCATGTTGTTGGTTTTTTCCGCACAAAAAACTATTAGGAACAGAGAGCTCTACATCTTGCTGATGTTGACTCGGTCGGTACACATTGTTTGGAACAATACACTCTGGATTTACACTTTTTTCTATTTCTAGTTGAAGTCGAGTTCGTTGACACACGTTTAATCTATTTGTAATAACATAATTTATAAAATATTTCATCACGTTAACAATATGTTTTAACCAACTAGTGCTCTTTTTTGATTCATGAATATTATGATCGGTATTATTACAATCTTGACAGCTTCTAAAATGTAAAATATCTTTATCAACATTTACAGTTTTGTCAATTAATTTCTCGTCTTTATTATAATAAAGACCGTAAAATATTGTCGGTGGTTTAATCATGACGTATATTCTATAAACATTAAAACTTAATTTCAAATTTCAATACATAAAAAAAGACGAACTAGTAATGATAGTTTACGAAACAATCTAATAAATGATCGTTATATACACGAGAAAAAAATATTTGAGATAACGTTAACTTATCAAAATTAAAGCAAACAAAGAAAAATTAACTCAAGGATTATATTATCATCTTCTAGCTCTCCTCCACGTGTAAGTGGGTCGGCATAGATTGTGACGAAATTTTCTAACAGTACATTAAATAAATGAACATCACACACTTTTTGAAGCTGATCAAATAATAATTTTTATTTAATAACCCTTGGGTTACGCTAAAGTTTTACATAATGGCTCAGAAAACGCCATTACAAATATTGCGGTCGATCTTTTGGAACAGTGTAGTAATACATAAAAATTAAATATTTACCTAGAATTTCTGTTCGGTATTATAAAATACATTTTTACTCTTAGCAAAATTGTTTAAAATAATTTGAGTATTTCAGTAAAATAAAAATTGATAATATTTATGAAAAATAATAATTTTATTAATTATTACAAACTTTATAGGAAAGAATTATTTAACAGGTTTTTATTTAAGCTCAATAATGTTTCACGTAGAAGAAATTAACACATTTCTACAGGTAGATTTATGTATACTCATTTATCAGATATATTTTTAAGAAGACACTTGTCCGATAAATTTCCATACATACGACTATTTAACACAGTCAAGAAGGTCTCTTATTTTACAATTGTCCAAGAGATTTACAATTTTTAACACATTTACCTAAAAAAACACAATTTTTCATAATATGTCCTAGAATATTTCTATAACATTTTTGTTTTTTATTATTATTTACAATTATTAAAAGTTATTCTAGAAATCTTTATTCGGAGTTATGAAGAGCAAAATTTTCATCCCATTTTGCATTTACCATTTATTCTTAATAATGTAAAAGGCATAATAAAAAATATAAACAGTATATTATACTAGTATTTATAAACTAATTTAGCTTTATAAATTAATTTTTGGTAAATAATTTTGAATAATATTTTATACGGCTATTTATTTTAAAATGCAGTAAATTATAACAATACATACACTGTGTAATTATTATGTTTATTTATCTGTTTTTATTGATAGTTAAATATTAAAATATATTATTTACAATCACATATTATATTATCATTTAATAAGCTATTAGGGAATAATTATAATATACTTTAGAAATAAACATAAACAAGATAAAACATACAACATAGTGACAAACCTAATCCCATTACAATACAAACTCCACAGAATAATTTTGATACTTCTTTACTTAATTGTACACAAAGTAACGCCGCTATATTAGTTTTTTTGTAAGTAGTCAAATCGCTGTCAGCTCTGTTTCTTCTTTTCGATTTAAAATCACTATTGCTATTATTTGCAGAAATAGAATCCTGATCGTTTTCTACATTTATGGTATATGCACCTTTCGAAAATGATGTTCTCGGGGTGATTACTGTAACTGTTTTTGATTTCTTTAATTCTGCTGGTTCGAGAATATCAATTTTTATTTCAAGTCCATTATTTTCTGCCATTTTATAATCATTAAATTATTAAGAAAATACTATTGTCCTATTACCTTTAACTTAGAATATTTTTACTTACGAAATAATTAATTAATAAAGATATTTTATAAAAATTATTTTTATGAGATAAGAAAATATTTCTAACTAAACCGATAACTATTAACTAAAAAATAAAGACTAGAACATTTGAAATTCCATTCAACATTATTTAAGTAAAGCATAAAATTATTTACCGTAATATTAATCTATTAAACTATTTATCGAACAATATAATTAATAACTTTAGCAATTTTAAAGTCTGATTGCTTTTAAACGTTAGCTACACATGTTTAATACATATCTCACGTATTAATATAATTAATTACAATTTAAGATATATATTCTACCAAGAGCTAATTGTTTTTTAAATAAAATTATGAATGAATCGATTTATCAAAAATTGTTTCTAATTAATAGGTACGTAATTTTACATAATTATTTATATTTGATATCTCGTAATTCCTTTTTATAAACCAATCACGTATTTCATATTTAGGTTTATGTTAATAAAGCAACTTTAATATAATAATACTGATTTAAATAATTACTGTGAATATAACCAACATATTTTTAATGATCAATCTAATGCTAAAATAATTTAATAATCATTTTTCACACAGTATAAAACAGATTTTTTCAAATGTACTCACTTAACTAAATCAAATAACAAACTGGAATTTTAATAAGTATATTTTTCCTGATGATGTATTTAATTTGTTTTTAATAATTGAATTTTTTATTTCTTTTTTCCATAAAAAAAATTCATAAGAGTTCATTGTTTTTAGAGAAATAATAATTACTTAATAAAATAGTTAACTATTTTCAACAGTTTATCTTATCAATATTTTTAATTATAAGGTGTTAAGAGTGTCATTAACACAAGCTGTTATCTAAATCAAATAATTATTCAGTGTCGAAAAAAACAAAAATAACAATATAGATCGTGATAACTTTCAAAAAACTTTTCACATCAGGTGTTCATATAGAATATGTATAGATTGTTTTTTGTTTTTTTTATTTTTACAAAGAATTGGACTTCCTTACTGATAAATATTATCAATATAATCTAACTATCCGAATCAATGAGGATATTCAATTTACACTAGAAGAAATAGATACATACATATGGATATCCGCATATAAGTATATTTAATTCCACGAAAATGCATAAAAGTAAAACTAATAACAGCACTTATTAAATAATTGTTTAGTATAAAAATGTAGTTACAAGATAAATAGTAATGAAAGAAGACAGAAAATTTCGTAAGTGAAATATAATAAATCTTTTATCAATTTCTTCCTGGTAAAGCGTGATAAGTGTGCTCTCTACCCTCGAGTCTTATAGAGCTGCGTGCAAGAAATGCATTTAGTAACATAAAATATATAACAAAATATAAGACCATATATTTTGAATATCAATACGTTTGAACCAGATTAAATTATTTTATTTATCTTAACTAAAATTCCATATGGTTTTATTGTTTCCATAACAAGAATCATTTACGTAAAGCTAGCAAAATCTATTACTATAAATATAAAATTACAATTATTTTTACTATTTATATGATTTTATATTTATTACCCCATTAAAACAACTCCACCTATGAATAAATACTTTTAATAGTCCTGGTTACAATGTATAAAAAATATTTAATTATTTCATAAGTTTATTTTTAAGAATTTCTAAATAGGAAAAATGTTTACGACGTAAATACCAATAAATCTAGAATTTTAAAAAATATAATACATATTTAATTACTTACACCTTCAAGCAAAACAAATCATATAATATATATATATATATATATATATATATATATATATATATATATATATATATATATATATATATATATATATATGTATATATATATATATTTACGACCGTAAATTTATGTTTATAATATTAACTATCTATATATTATTATGTTCTTGCGTTATGAATATAGAGAAAAATAAGGTAAAAGGACCAAACATGCTATGACTATAAACATGTAAAGAAAATTTAATAGATGATGCCTTTATATTATAATTGATTATTTATACATGATATAGGCTATATAGACAATTTATATTCCTTATAATGTATTAATTTTGGAAGATATAAATAACATTTTTAAGGAGATATAGTAAGTATGACTACATTTAAGCTCAGCTTGAACTTTGACCATTGCCCATTCAGCTATTCAATTCATTGTATTTTTATTCATTTTTTTTCTTTTTTAAAAAGAAGTTGAGTATATAATTTAACAAAATGTTATAAACTAAACTATCAGCAACTTCCACTAACAAGTACCTAAATGGAGAATGTTTGCAGCCTTAAAAGCTTTTTAATTTTTTTTTTTTTTTTTTTTTTTTTTTTTTTGATACCTTCGTTAAATTTGACATATAACTATCTTTCCTTTTAAAAAAATTTAAGCAGAATCAAGTTAATAAAAGGTTACAGGTTAAACTGATATTTCTTCTAAAGAGACTGATGTTGATTTAATTTTATACACTGAATTAAATAAATCATATCAGTCTTATTTTTTTTTTATTTTTTCAAATTGGTTAAAAATTATACGGAGACAATAACAAGTACATAATAATCAAACAAATATGCAAATAAGTTAAAATATATAATTATAACGTAAATGTCTTGAAAAAATTGCTTTATACGTTTTTTTTAAGCAAAATTGAGATTTAAGGTTTACCATTTGTACCCACATTAATAAGTTTTTGCATTATGAACCTTTACTACCTCAGTTCATTAAATTATGCTTGGGTTGTCATGATTAGTGTCTGAATTTTACTGACTAGTTTAGGCACGAAATAAACACTCTGCTTTATATCCAAAAGAGGATGACCCAACGAGATTTAGGGATGAGGCATAAGGATTTTGGAATTTTTCAAACAGGAACTGATGACAGGTTCAAAAACGATCAACAAAAATAATAATTTTAAATTATAGTGGGCACTCGATAAATCATAAAAATATTAACAGGTTTTCAATCTACCATGACGTTTTTATGAAAGTGTTTTTAAAAATTAATTTATTGACAGTAATTAAAAGATATAAAGTTAAAGGAAATCATAGTCTATTAAGTAATGCCGAATTCATAATTTATAGTGTTTATGGTTTATCTAACATATTAGATAATCCAATTAAATAAAAGGGAGCAGAAGCAAGAAGTTTTATATTTTTTTTATTTTGTTAAATGGATTTGTTAAATTGAATTTGTTAAAATGACGACAGGTTTGGCTTTCACTTAGAACTGAACGATTTCACCGGACGAGATGTTCTAGAAGCAGAGACCTTTGGAATGTGCGGGACATGAACACACGCACTCGCTAATTAATCTCAACTTACATTTGTGCTCAAGTTAACTCCTTAGCTTGATTTAGTTATAAAAAGAACATTAAACAAACTGGATACTATTACAGTAGTGTGGCATTACGACTAAAAACTAAGTGGTTCATACTAGTGGCCGTAAGTTAAACTAATAAAAACGAAGTATTTTATTCGACAAATATATAATATTATGTAACTACATTTTATTATAGGTTAGCATAGTAATATAGGTGATGATCGTCATGTACATGTTTCAATTAACCATAAAAAGTAGGTATATACTATTAAAACTTCAGTCACGAAAGTAAACACACATATTAAGAAATAAATTCTAAAATATTCTGTTCAAATTATATCTGGTATTTTAAATGTTTGGCCATTAGGGAATACTCTGAATACTTCTTTCGAGTTATGGAAAAATAATTAATAAGTCTCTGAAAGGAATGGAAAGAAGTCAGTAAATATTTAATAAAGCAATGTTATAAAGAACTAATATAGCCACTGAAAATAAGAATTATCATCTAACAAGGAATAAAAAATTACTTCGTAAGTTCAGTCAAATTAAGAACGAGCTAAAACATTTTTTTTTTACTACACATTATAATTAATCATTAATAATTAATTAAAAACATGATAAACAAATTTAGCAACTACCTACTTTTCCTGGTTTAATAGACAAATAGAACTTAAAATAGCTTATAAATAATATTTATAGTAGTTTAACCAAATGGTAATCCTACAAAAAATTGAAAGGATTTTATGTACAAATGAATAGCACACCTTGTCTAATAAATATTTACTGTTTAATTCAATGTAATTTTTTTTTTGGTTGAACTGTATAATTAAACTGTGTAATCCACGTCCTTTTATTGATTAAATTTGCCAAGACACATAATGGTTCGCTGTTAGTTAGAATTTTATAATCATATGCGTTCAACGTAACTAGTTTGATACATATAAGGAGAGAAAATTAACTTGAAACTTTTGGAAGGTATGAAATCTGGCATTATAGTGTCAATTAATGAAATAAAAATATTAGATATTTATGATAAAGAGGCAGAGGTTTCATAAACTTGTTTAAACGAAATTGGAGGCAAGAGGTCAACAGTTTGAATTTAAATTAAAGGAGGCAAAATATTAGCCTTCCTAGTCAGAAATAAAATAAATACTTGAAGGTGGTTGGCAAATAGTATTAGGTATTCATAAATGAATTTCTAAAAATTATGATATTTCTGTTAAAAAAAGATTTATGAATTCAAAAAGCTACAGGCAAAATTAAAGGTTAGAATTGTTTATTAACCATTATTGTTGTTAAGTCTTTTTGTTTTACTTATTTAACATCGTAGAAAGAGAAAATAGGTTGAATTATTTAGCACAACATTTGTCACAAAATGTTCAACAATTACGAGATGTGTCAAACATAAATTTTTATAATAAAATTTTAAGTATTTTTAAAATAATTATACTATTTTATTATTTATTTCATGACACTAAAACACAATTATTTTGTTACTATAATATAATCATATGGGGAACAAACCACAAATTAAATTAAGCTAATTAAAATTAGTGAAGTGAAATTATGTGTCTCAGTTGTCCTATAAATCAAAAACTTTAAAGACAATGGATTATTATTTTTCCGTTGTTTGTTTTTATGACAAGTTATTCTGGGTTTGACTAAACGTCAAGTGAAAAAAATTTCAGGATCATATATATTTTTTTTTATCTCTCTCTCTTATCAGATTGTATATAAATAAAACGTGTCTGTATTGTTTGCAACAGATTGTACCGGAGATGAAGGCAGTAAGGTGAAAGTTATGGGTAAAAATGTTAACTTGAACTGGCTGGCCGAGCTGGTGCGGAGGAAAGTGAATAAGCTTTATAACATGATCCGTCACCTGAATGTCATCCGTTCACTTTTTCTTCATCTTCATCTTTTAAAAAAATATATAATATTACCCAGTTAAAACGTGACTTATTCGCAACTCGTGCAATTGTACAAACATTTTTGTTTGGTACTTCCGTTGAAATAAAAGTTTGACATTTTTTAACAAAATTTTTTATTAGGAACCGGCTTATTATTTTCTAATCTTTCTATTTAATATTAGATAGGTGATATAATTTTTTTTAGGAGGTAGTTGGCCATTTGTAAAAGGAATTCGCTTTCTTTATTTCTTACTAGGTACTGTATTAGCTGAAAATTTAAAAACAAATAAAATCTATTCACGTTTGATCTGAAAGTGTAATTAATTGAGATATCAATTTAATTCCCGAAACAACTGTGATTAGTTAACACCGGGATTGTTACGTTGAAGAGTTCTGTTTTGTCTTGATTAGTGTTTGCTTAGTAAAGAAGGAAACCAGTAGCTGTTTATCCATATACATTGGTTTAGTTACGAAGAGGATCGGCTTGAATGCTCTACTTAATCCGAAGGGGGCGCGCTTTAGATCAAAGAATACTCCTCACTTCTGCAAGGGAATTTAGTCAGATGTAAGTTATAATAATAATAATGTCTTTATTTCTTATAAATAACAATGCTCATGCTCTTCACCCTATTATCCATTTGGATCGTCAGGGGGCAGATGTAAGTTTGTTCGTTCAAAATAGTCGAGGACCTTTTTATACTTCAATTAATGTTAGGAATAAGGAATAATCATTCAGATAAAAAATATATATTAAGAAAGAAGATGCGAGAATTTGTAAAACAAAAATATGTAATTAAGGTATTTTATAACAATTTAACTCCCACTTAGCCAGTAGAAGGATAATTCAGTATGAAGTAAGCAATATTAGTGTAAATTTTATAGATATCGATATATATGTTATCTAGAAAAAAAAACCAAAGTTTCTTGAAACAGTAGAGAACACGCAAACCTAACAGAGAATAGGTTTTTTGAAGATTTAAAGGACAAGCGTAAGTTCACTTCAACCATCTAGATGGCAATTGTAATAATAAAAAGAAATACGCTAGATGTATACTGATATAATCTTCTATTAAGAATTAATCCTTTCAAGAAAAGAAACAATCAAGAAAATTGTTTTCTTAATTCAAACCAGAACGCATGTAGGTTGAAATGTAATTCTCCTTACAGATTAGATTGTTATTTATTAAGATATTAATATTGTATATCTAGAAAAGAATGTATCTTGATTTAAATTATGATATAGTTAAAAAAATACATTTAACAAATCTAAAATAATTATTTTAACTGAAGAACCGAATGTAAAAAGATAATTCAAGTATATGAACTTGTACACTGCACATGATTAAATGTATGCAACATTTACATGATATATTAAAGAAACTTTTAAAAAATAGTTTAAGATAAATAACTAATGTTTGTTTGTTTTTTTTTTTTGTTTTTTTTTAAATCTATACAGTAAAAATAGTTTTTGAAAATATGAAAATAACATGTAATTATAATTTCAAAAACTCGTTAGACTGGTAATATTTTTAGATCTTATAGTTAACTATTTTGCCTACCTCTGTTCAATATACGATACATAAGATTAATATTCTGGGTGGAACTGTTTCACTAGTATTGGCACTATTATTTCATAAGCTATTAGTTTTACTGTCATTAGTATGCAGCAATAGTCCATGTTACAACTTAGAGGGTGTCAATACGCCTCCACTGATAATTAATGTTTCTAGGTATAGAATAAATTAAAATATATTTTACAGTTTAAAAATTATTTCTGAATTTAATATAATATGTAGAATGCAATTTTAGAGAACGAAAAGCATTATAAGATAAATGTGCATAATAAATTAAATGCAAAAAATAAATATGAGTATGTAATAGTAGTGTGTCTAACATAATATTATGCGGGCCTTAGATTTTAACAATCTTTGCTAAAAATTAATTTATTATATTTAATTTTAATTTTATTCAGTAGTAACAAAAATTAAGGCTCAAAAACCTTGATATTTAATAGTTTATCTTTTATATTTTATTAATTAAAACAATTATTAACAAATTAGAAACTTTCTTGCTTTCCTGGTAGTCTTTAAGGTAGCATGTCAATTCATGTTTAGTATGTAATTAGTTAATTAATCACAAAGATAAAAAATATTATATAAGTTTTATTTTAATTTTAAAAAGGTTTAAAATGGACAGCAAATGTCTTGTGTGTGGCATAAAGATTCCTCGCATCCAATTACTGAACGAATGTTTACATTTGATCCAAATCAGGTTCGATGCGCAGTTGGGACACTTATTTTTTATGCAATATTAACTTCCGTTGTCTATAATAGGTTACTTTCGACAAACCACTTAAAATTCATCACAATACTTCCTTTATACCTTCGGTAAGCTCAGAAGCAAAAATGTAAATACTTTAATCGTATGACTATAAATCGTAAAGGGATATCTAAACTGTGCAATACTACCCACGAATACATTATTTTATCGGTAAAAATTTATCAGGAATAAACATAGTAACAACATAACAAACATTATTCTATTAATAAAATGAAAAATGTAGTTAAACTATTTAAAAAAAATATTTTTATATAAATAGAAATGATATTTCAGAGCAAGAATTCATTCGGATACTAAAGATATTCACAATTCAATATATCTTTTCACTTGTGCTAAAGAATTTCTATTTATACATAACACATTATTTTTCCATACTTTAGGCATTGAATACTTAACTCGAATATATATAAAAAAGATTATGACAAAAGAATTCGACAATCTTTTCAAAGCTACGAGAAACTCTTTTATACCTTTCTTCGACAAGGTAAAGAATAATAAATATTCAATAGTAAACATTACATCCATTCCTTTTTTTGTATTCAATATTAAATATTTTTTCTAACTATATTAAAAGATATCATATACTACATATTAACTTCATAAATACATTATTCTATAAGAAAAATTAAAAGAAGAAAAAGAAACCAAAAACTATAATATATTCTATATTCGTAAAAGTGTGCATACTATTTTTTAATCAGAATAACTTTTGGAATAATACGTGATATATTTGCATAAAGGAATAATAACCTTAGGCAGTTTTACCTAGAGAAAGCTAATTGTTAAATAATACTATAAGTTTTTATACAATACACTTATTGTCCGTGTGTATAAACATATTATAGTATATATAATATTGTAAAAGATCAGGTATTTAACCATTAAATTAAAAAATGGTTAAGGTAACCATTAACCCGTATGAACCCCCACCGTATGGTTAGTTTAGAAAATTGCAAGAAATTAGAATATATTTTTTTGTAACGGAATCGCACTTCCTCATTTCTGTAAACTGATTTATATATTTGAATTATAAAGTTTAAGTTTAAAGTTATTTATATAAAGTTTAAGTTTACCTCATTTAAAAGGCTTAGTACTCGTATTTGATTGAATTATATCAATTTTAAACCTAAAGAGCGTACGAATAACTGTGAAGTTTTATCAGATGTTTGGGTCACGTTGTTGGACTGCAAAGATAGCTTTTTGTTGTCCTCAACAGTTATAACAATAATTTTAGATTAATCTATAAACTTTGATTGGCTTCGTGAACGAGTGCCACGTCGAGGTTTCACGATAATTTTAATTTGTCGTGCTCGATTTACATTTGATTTGAGTTTTATTTTTTAAGGAAGTGAACAAAAATCTTATGATTTGTAGATTGATTTTTTTTGCCTTCACTCATCAGATAAAGTTTTCCGGCTTAATATATAATCATAAGTCACGATAGGTTGTCATAATTCTAATGTGTTGCATTAAAAAGTGTAATTTATTCTTACAATATATGTATAAACTTTATAATGTGTTCAACTGATTATGATTTACGCTTCGCTATCGATTTTCGTTTCAGATTTTACCAAAATTTGGGGAAAACGACGAATGGCTTTATTATATTACAAAATAAGGGTTTTAAATTATTTTATTTAATAAAAAAATTTGCATGGCAAACTCACTCAAAATTGTCTCATATTCTTGTTAAGACTGAATTTAAATCAATTTATTTTTAAACCCATTTAAAAAATGTTAAGGTAACTCATATTTCAGAAAATTACAAGAAATTAGAATTATATCCAACTGGTTATGATTTACTCTTCGTATATGATTTTCAGCCAAATCATTTGTAATTTTTTTAAAATAATATTTTGGGAAAATTATATATGGCTAGATTTGTTACTAAATGTACTAAATTTTAGATATTTAATCAAAATCGTCGGAACCATTTACAAGGGTAAATTATGTTTACGAATCTTTCAGATTTTTTTCTTTTTTTTTGGGGGGGGGGGGGGGGGGGGGTTAGCGCCCCCTTAGTGGAATTCTCACTTCACTTGCTATTCTGGTATGAGATTAAAAAGATTAATAATTGATCTTTACTCTTGAAGTCTTACTTTATAAGTAAGTTCGAAAACACTATGTTGGTTGTTTTTATAGAGATATACTGAAACTTAATTAAATTGAATGAGCAATAAACCACTAAATACTAATTTATTTTACAATTATTAAAATGATGTTAGCTTAATAATGTATAAAAATTTATCAAATAATGATGCTCTAGTGAATTTTCTACCAGCTTTTAATAAGCGTCACAGGTTTGTCCAAGACAAATGTTGTAATCTAAATTTGACCCACTTCCCGACTACCTAGAAAGCTGAAACATACACGGATTACGTACTTTTTTAACTACTTTTATTTTATAAAAACAGTCAAAAGAAATAAATTAAAACATTTTAACTGAATTATATTTCGAAACACTTATATCCTATATAGTAACTACAACTATTCATTCAAGATAGAAAAATATGATTGCAGAAAAACGATAGGGTTACAGTATAGATTGTAAAATAGTGAACAAGGTCATTTTGTGTATTGAACAGGTGGATAATAGTAGACGGGTGTTTTGTTTTAGTTAAATTATACTTAAAAAGCAAACAACTGTGGCCGCTTGCCTTGGTTAAAAATTAGTAACGCCTTATTTTACTTTACTAATGCTATACGGCTTTTACATGGGCCTTTTGTTTCATATTTTTTGGCGTAAAGTAGTATTTTTTCGGTCATTTAAAAAATAGAAAAAAAAAAAAAAAAAAAAATACTGGTGAAAATTAAATTCACTAAGTTCACTGCACATTGCCATATCAAATTTTGAGGCAAACACATGAGAATTTATACTCTTGTTAAATTTTGTATTGATACTAAACATTTTTATAGAGCTATGAACAGTCACATTGAGCAAAAATAGCAATTGTCTCCTAATTGAAGCAAAATAAAATTTGTAATAAATAAAGGATTAGTAGCTGAACGGTTTTAATTAGCTGTCTGCGAAAATTTAGTTAAACTAATGGAATTATATTTTTATCTATAATTAAACATACTTGCATTTATTAAACACAGTAATTATATGTATGTATATTTTTCTTTATCAAGCTAATTCTTTAAAAATCTTATATCTACGATAAAATACTTAATGCTGCTGTTATATTGTTCAATCAAAATATAGCGGTGTTTCACCGTTCAAATACTAAAAGTTGAGATTTCCAAAGAAGTTATAAACGATATTGTATTGTTGTTTCCACCGCTACATGAAGAAATCAAATCACTGAACCGTTTTACACCAAATATCGTCCAGGGCGTTAAAACGAAATAAAAAGCAATAAATAAATAAAAGGCAAAGAGAAAGCATTTTGGTCTATTGTATACAGCAATATTGTTACCATATGTTTGTATAGGACTAAATGATATCCAAGAAAGAAATTAAAATCGATCTTAATTACAACATTTAAAAATTGCTGTCATACTGAGTATCATATCTCTCATATCTCATATTGTATTCTTTATGAGCACGTTCGCCAGCTCCTCCTTAAGTGTACAAAATTTAAACTGTATCAGGTTTATTCGATTGTGAAACGGTAGAGCTGGCGGTCCCTGTCAAAGTTAACTTTTACTTGTTAGAAGTTGCAATGATAAATGAATAAGAGTCTCTCTGAGCTGAACTTGACGATGGAAAGTGCAAGCGCGGGATTCCAGGGCAGGTGGAACTAGATCTGTAGGTCAGATGCTCTAACTTTTACCTGTTATCATCAGAAAACCCATCCTTTATTGGCTTATCATAATCTATAGTAATGATAGAGCACCAAGTAATTAAGGAAAAAAAGACAAACCTTTGATTATTTAACCTCCAATGGTTTTATTGCTACATTTTATCAGGTTACGAATTTTGTTACATAATATATTATATGTATATATATATAAGTATTTATGTCTAAGATAAAAATCGATACAATGAGTAAACAAAGGTTCAAAATATAGCAATAATGTAAATAATATATGGATAAAAATTATAGTGCGAATTGTGAAGAGGCGTTTTTATAACTAGTAGTTTTCAATGCTTAGCACTCAGGTATTATTAATTAGTACCGTAAATTAATCTAATTTAACTTCAGCTCTATCATTTGTTACTAACTAGTGGTGTCATATTAATGTCATATTGAATGTAGAACTAGTGCATTATTATAGTCTAAAACTAACAAACAACATAAGGCGAAAAAATACTCACTAATATTTGTATATAAATATCTCTGACTGAAGAACAACTGCATTCAAATTAATTCAACGATGTACATCACACTATGTTCAAAATGATTTTTGTATTTATGATCTTTTTTTTTACCTTAGTGTAGCATTATCACTAGATTTATTTTCATCAAATGAAAAAAAAAAAAAAAAAAAATATCAATGGTAAATAAAAATGATACGAGTAAAGCAAAATAATTGATATCACATTAATCTGCTTGAAAACTGAGAAGTCTTCAGTGAATAATAGATTAGTAAAAGCATTGTGCAAAGATGAATTATTAGGATCCCTTTAAATACAGGATCAAATTGAAACAAAGCCAGTAGAAACAGGACAAAGGGAAGTGATGGATAATGATGATGGAAAGTTCTTAACTTAGATGAAATGGTGTTGACGAGGGCTTCACTATTAATCATATTAGGGAACAAACAGAGACTGAATGCATTTAGAGCTTGGTATTTGATCGATGTCACATTAATATTTCATTGTAATTGCGTACTCCGAGTTCATAACAGTCACAAATTGCATGTTCATCCTTCATTTTAATTTGTATGTGTAGGTATATTTTCACACTAAATGCCCCTTTAAATAAGGTTGGAACATTGTAGAAACTGTATTTTGTTTTTACGTCCTGATCAAGAAGCATAAGTTATAATAGGACGAAGGATAACGGAATCACACTTACTCACCTCACGTCTGTAAAACTGATTTATATATTTGAATTGTACTTAAGAAAATATTTTATTAATTTTATAAGCGTTTATATATAGTTCAAGTTTACCTCATTTAAATGGTTTAGTACTCGTAGTTGATTGAATTATATCAATATTAAATCTTAAGATCGTACTAAGAACTGTGAAGTTATCTGATTAACAGATGTTTGGGTCACGTTGTTGGACTGCAAAGATAACTTTATGTTGTCCTCAACAGTTAAAACAATTTCAAATTAATACAGCCACTTTACTCATTTCTACAATAACATCATCAGAGTGAAACAATTGAATTGAACTCACCACTGATGTTAAGACATAGGCTTCCTTTGAAATTAAGTCTTTACCGTAGTGACCTTATAATCTTCTAGAAAGAAAATCAAGTATGCATTTTACTTATATAAAAAAAAAAAAAAAAATGAGTCTCTCCCTGGAATTTAAACAGGGAGGATTCAGAAATATTTTTATATTTTTATTTTTATTTTAAATATGTAGTAGTGCTATGTGATACTTATATATATATATGGTTTTGTGTGTATGTATATATATATATGGTTTTATAAAGTGTATTCCCAGTTTCATATGTACAGTGACAATATGTAATGTTACATTTAGAAATATTTAAAGGAAACTTTTGACAAAATAAGACTCATATGAGAGGAATTTACAAGCCTGAAGAAGCCATAATGTGATGGCGAAATATAGCATTTTTTAAAGAAGAGTGGAAGTTTTTTATTTTTATTATATTTAATATATAATAAAAGTTTAAAAAAATTAAAACCCTAAAAAAAGGCCAAATTTCTCAAGAAATTTCTACATCAAGTATGCAGTTTAAAAAAAAATGTACGATTTAGTTATTTTATTGTCTTCGTTAATTTTAAAAGAACAGATCAACTGGAAAATATGAACACTGACTACGCAAGTTAGGTTTTAATTTCATAAATATAATATACCACCTATTATTATATAATATCGACCAGATTTACACTATTTACCTCTCTTGATGAGTTTTTTTGGGCGTGACTAAACCACAATTGTTTTAACATTTGAATTTAACAAAACAAAAAAAGAGACTACATTGTTGCAATCTTTAAAAAGGCTCAGATTTTAAAACCAGTAATACATTCGTACAGATTGACAACCGCTGATAAAAATGTAAAAATATAACCGCACCTTCAAAACTAGCATACAGTGTTCTTAAAATATGCAAATCAAACTGGTTAAATCAGTTGTAAGAGATAGGCCTCTAGTTTATTCTAAATATATAATGGCTAGATATATCTTTTTAGCGGAGAGCTGGAGGCTGGGAGCCGTTTTTGTTGCGACACTAAGCTGAAGGCAAGCACTGTGTTAAGGGGACATGCAACATGCAATCAAATGCAACCAGGCCTTGACTCTAAAAGTAAAAATTCTGGTCTGAATCAGTTTGTCTAGTTCACGCTTCGACAGTCTTTTGATGTCTACCTCTGTACCGGGATGATTAAGGGATATTACCCCTTTTAAGGATTTGTTTTTATACATTTTCAACTATTTTGTCTAATTAGTTTCTTCGAGTTAATTAATTATAAAGCAGTTCTTTAAGTAATAAATGATAAAACTCCATTTTTGAGATATGAATCACTGGTGAGCTACAAACGTGCTTATGTATTAAGTCGTGTACGTACAACCAATAACAAAGTATTGGTCATTTTAACCATACGTTTCTCTGTATCGCCATCTTCGGCAGGATTGGCACAGTCAACATAATAAGTATTAAATTGGTTTAATTAAAGGAACGATATAATAACTAATATTAACATAAACAACTTTATAAATGTAACCACCTCTAACCACCTCTAACCACCTCTGTAACATCCTGGAATCGCTTCTAAGAATTTAATCAATATAAATTTCCTCTAACCCAGAGTTTTTGCCTCATCCCATATGCTAATATTTTAACACAAGTAGTAACACGTTAACAAATATTTACATAGAAAACTTGAAATGATTGTTATCAGATGAAAGTATTAGGATGTGATTAATAATTAAATAGATGATCTCGTTATAATCTATCCGGTCAGTCAGTTATATATTTCATAATCTTAATAAGTTTAATATTTCACGTGTTATTGTGTCTGAAGAAATGTTCACCGTTGTTGGTTGATGCCAGACTGGTGTTTGAAAGGAAATAGAGATTTAGTGTAACTAAACTAGCTTTGGTAGCAAAAGTGGACTTAAATTATAATGTACGAGTATGTTAGATGTATAATAATAAACTGTTATAAAACAATTAAGTTATTGTTTACTTATCTAAAGTATAAGGAGAAATCAGTGACTTAGACTTATAGATATCATTCATAATAATTTAGTACACTTTTTTAAATAATATTTTTATGTTCAACATAGAAAAAACTCGGATGTTCCTCCAAAACTTAATTAGAATGTTTACTGTTGGATAGCAGAGGCATATTTTATAATTTTGTTTTCCATTAAAGCCAAATACTGATGTATATTCGTCTTAAGGTCTCTGAACTTTCTTTTTACCAGCTCATAACATAATCTTAGTAAAAATAATTTTCACATTCATAAGTTATAAATAATAATAATTTGAACATCATTAAAATATCGGATATGTAACTATGTAGGTATATTATTTTCTCTTTATTCCCAACTGGTATCATTATCATTTTTGGATAAGGCTTTTGAATATTCTTTTATAAGACAAGTAACAAGTAACCATTTTAAACTGTATAAATTTATGATCATTTTATAAGCTTTAACTTCTTTGATTTATGAATAACTTGTTTATATAAATTAAACTTATAGAATTAAATTAGCAACGAAATTTACAGTTCAATATTAGAGTAAAAGTTTTTTATAGCGGTGTTACGGAATAATATAAGAGTGGTCTTTATTTATTACAATAAGTAATATTTTATTTAACTTTCACTTTCTTGGCCATAAACTTGAGACAGATTATATAGGGATTACATACGGGGTAGTTAACTGTTAGGGCTTCCTTCGTGTAGGCAAAGACAACGGCCTGAAGCCATATGACGCGTAACGCACTATGTCTCACCGCCTTAGACTAACGTAACGCATAAAACTACTAACCTGTTTCGTAATTCGGACTTAGAGGTGTATTTTAGAGTCTTTCAACAATGACAACCATTAATTAATAGGTTTAAAAGCCTTAGATATATTTTATAAAAATCGGAAATGGATTTTGAAAAAAAAGTATTAATCAATAGGACATTGATGTGAAATAGGTAAAATGATGTAGAAATAAATAATTTACAGACTTGTCGTTTTAACAACTGTTGTCATTTTAACAACTGGCTTTAAGATCAATGTCATGGTACTTCCTTTCCTTTTCGCTTCATTTGAAAAAACACAAATTATAATCTGCTATTATCTGATTGAGGTGTTTAAATGTCACATTAACATATATTTGAATTTGAAACGTTTAAGTAAATTTCTAAATTACTTTAAATAAGTATAAGTAGTATAAAATAAAAATGATAAAGTATTTATGATTTACAGATTAATTATTAGCATTCGATTAAACTAAGTAAATATTAAAGCATACAATATTATATGATAATTAAATTTATTTAGAAGGTTGCTACTGCAACTAAGATTATTGAAGTATACAACGTCCTTATTATTATAATATCATATAGTTTTTCAGCAACTGTAAAATATATTTTTTAAATGGCATTACTTTAGACCTCCTGAAATTTCAATAACGCTAATTGACAAAGACCTTATTTGATTAGGCAACGTCCACGCACCGAAGCTACCTCGCTTGGAGCCTAGTGGCTTGATGAGTCTCCAGGCGTGTAATCTATGTGAACCACTTCTAGAACATTCAAGACCGGCCGCTCCGCGGTTACTAGGCGAGTTACCTAGCGGGTCGCTAGACGAAAAGTCCATTATCTTCTACTTGGCGACTCACCAAGCCACTAGGCTCCAAGCGAGGTAGCTCCGGTTTGGCCGTAGCCTAAGAGCTGAGTTCCGAGAAATAGTGTTTACAGGTACTTGAAGTCGGAAATATGTATTTGTAATCAAAGGAGGAAATGTAATTGTATTACTAGAGTCTTCTATTTATGCTTTTCCATGAGACCACAACCTGTTTCAGCTATTTCGGAAAAAAGAGAACACTCTCCTCATTCCATACCTTCCTCCTATTTCATAACAAATAATATTGAAGGAATCCTTCTCGAAAAATGTTGAAATAAACGCTTTTATAAATTCTAAACTTTTATAATTCTTTTTTTTAATTAAATAACCCAAAGTCAAACTCATTAACCACGTACAACTTTGTAAAACGAATATAGTTAAAACTTTGCAAAAGTAATTAATCATTGAATCAACAAATATTTGCAGTTCTGTCTTCTTTTAATTAATTATATCTGTTTAAGGGTGGTAATGAAGACTAATATTATTAGTCTTCATTACCAGTTTAACATATCTAATTTAATCAATCTTTATGATTGAAACGTACAAATGTACTTACATATTGCAAAATTAGATGGTGAGAATAGAATGAGAGCTGTACATTACCTACTTTCCATTAGTTTAAGGACTGTTTCAAGTTTAACAACTTCTTTTTAAAAATAAATTCTGTTTCCATTTAAGGATTTAACAATAAGAATGGGTAAGGTTCGCATTCCTCCAAGCCATTACGCATAATCGTGAGACCTTTTATAATATATATCTTTTCCATCTTATCTCAATCTTGATTTTAAATTGATAAGATAATGAATTCCTTGGACATGTTTTCGCAATATAAAACTAATTCAATTTTAAAATCAACCAATCTGTAAACGATTACAAAAAGATCGGACATCAAATTATAACACCGTAGTATGACTGCATTCTGTTTTATTTCTCTTTTTAAAATAGGTTTTTTGTCCTCCTTAATAGGAAATGGCAAGCTTCAAATGGTATCTGCTCTTGACTGGTTGATATTTATTATCGAATATTTATAAGTAAGTGTCAACTATAAGTGTTTTAAATTCCATTTATACTCTTTCTCTACGGTATTTCTGCTTCTTATAAACTTTTTTTCTTTTAATATTTGCAATCTGTATACAATTTCTTTTAAACACTTTTTCTTTTTAGTCCCTCCTCTGAGTCATTATTAAAATTTCTTCCATTTTAAAAATAACATTAGTCTTTTAAGTTTTACCACATTCTTTCATTTCACACCTATTGGGTGATTTGGACAAGTTAAATATTACAGAATGATCAAAATATGTAATATTTTTAGAGCAATTGCCAACAGAACCAATAAATGGTCCTCTATTCTATTTTATATTCTCTCTTTCAGGACTTTTCAGGGACAATTTCTTTTTCGTAACAATATAATTATAAAATAAATCAACTAAAACATTTGAACTGTTTAATTTGTTTTAATCATCTTTAGTTCCATGACTAAAATCCTATTAACCTTCGTAGCATTTAGTTCGGATAATTAGATTCTCAATTAAAACGAATGCTACCTTGAATCAATACTATACAAATACAATTTTAATAAGGAGATAACTTTACGTTTTACTTTCATACTTAAATTAACAAGCTGCGTTTTTCTTTAGTTGTCATAATAATTAATATAGAAGAATGAAGACTGACCTTACTGTCATTTCTCACATATATTCTTTATAAATAAAAAAAAATCCATATATTGACATTATAAACACGTAGAGATGATCTCAGCATTAGAATCTATAATATCCATGACACAATTTCCTAAAGTTACAATAGTATTATTGTATTTAAAAAGATTCTTTTAGTTACTGGCTCTAACTATGAGAACTTCTTTTCTCTATACATTATAAAAAGTTTTAAAGACAAAAAAGGCAGTAGGTTGCAATGATCACTATCAAATCTCAATTAGTAATTTTGTGATTCACTGCTAGGTAAAATTTTACTATTATTAGAGTGTATATATATAATGATTTCTAATGATGTAAAATTTCTAATGGGTTTTACAGTAATTTATAATGTACTGAGAATACGAAAGAAGTTAGGGATCAAAAACAATTTAGATGAAAAAACAATAACTGAACTGACCATCATAATACATTGTGTGATTTACAAACTTACATCTGTACACATTCAGATATTTATATTATTCATGTGTGTGTTGTGTGATTATAATTAATAAAATTTGAACTTAAATATGCGTTGTTCAATTATCATTATTAATTGTTGATCTAAGTTTGTGTACTACATACTAATCATACAATACATGAACTTACATTAGCGATAATATACACGCACTCTCTCTCTTTCTCTCTCTGCCTATATATATATATATATATATATATATATATATATATATATATATATATATATATATATATATATATATTTAATACGTCAATTTATAATTTTAATATAATTATTAACTCGTATTACCTATACAACATGTAAAATACATTTTACAGTAATAAATATATACTAATGCATAATGAAAGAAAAATTATTATACAAGGTGTATAAGGCATACGAGATAATAATTATATGGAAATTATAAATTGACATACTAAGGTTAATAATATTTTATCAACTCACAGCATATATTACATTCAATCTCTTATAACCAACGAATCGAATATGCCAGTAAAAATAAGTGCCTCGTTAAACCTTAATTGGGATTTTAGAACACGAATTTTGTTGTTTCTCCCATATTTTAATATTAAAGCAGCTTGATTTTGTGTCATTATGTATTTGGTAAAAATAGGGTAATATATTCAGAAAGTATTATGAAATAGTAAGCATTAGCCAATATTTACGCACTGGCTTTGAAAACTTTTCTTTGAATTTAGAGCAGTTTAGTTTTTTATAAGACCTCGTGTGTTTATTTTACATTTTACATAAATAAATTTAATTGGAAGAGTTTTATAATAGCAATAATAGGTATACGTGTGTGCATGTGTGTGCTCTGCTTACTTTTTTATTAAATTATGACACAAATTTATTTAAAAGATCACTTTAGGTATTGGAGGTGTTATTAAAATATATATATTAATAAGTCGACACAAAAAAAGCCAGTTTATAATTGAATTTTAAGTTTTAAATTAAGAACTTGTTCTAAATTCAAATAATTACAATTGAAATAAAAAAATACTTTATTATTGTTGATACAAATATGAAAACACTAAATTGTATAATAACATTTTATTGCCAATAAAGATATACATTAGGATGTAATTTGCGCCGAAGTAAAAGTTGTTTTATAAAAAGTTATTGAAAATAACTATACCCGAGTTAAATATATGTCTTATATACGATAAAATTTATTTAATTTTTTTTCCTCATGTTCCTATGATTTTTTAACACTTTAAGAGACGTTGATGATACAATTATCTTGATTTTTTTATTGATGTCTACATCTCTTTGTTACTATTTGGCGTTTCTATATCTTTGTTACTAGTTAGTATTCTTGATTTCTTCTAGTCTCTCTTCGTCTGGTTGAATTGCTTCCTCTTTGTTGATATTCAACGTGTTGGGACATCTAACAGATTGGCGTTAATACATATTTTTTTAACTCTCCGGAATATTTAACCTAAGTAACTTATTGATGTTACTATCATTTCGTTACATGTTAAAATATTTTATCTTTACTTCTGGTGGTTGTAATTGATTCTCGATTTTTATTGACAAGTGAGTCACTCATGGCTGTTTCTATTTAATAAATTGATTTCACCAGAATTAATTTCGATTAAAAGTAAATTTATTTCTACTGATGGTGACATTGACGTCACCAAAACCTTTCCATTAATGAAATATTGTATAATATTCATCCAAAACCACATTTTCAGTTTCACAAATTATTAATAAATCAAAGCGGGAGGATTGACTCATCCGTTTGACTGAACTTGACTGTGACTGTTCCACAGCACTGATCCATTTCTAAAGAATTTTTTAATTCACTTTCAGGATCACGCGGTTAATCTTTGCTTAACGCTCTAGCAACTTACGAAATCATCGCCTGTTTTTTTTTTAAATATTCATATATATATATATATATATATATATATATATATATATATATATATATATATATAATCACAAGCAAGAGACGTTTTTCGTTTCGATATCACAGAACAGAATATTTGGTTCTAAAATCTGTAGTCATAACTATTTAGGCAATTTTATTTATTTCATTCACGAATTTGCCATTCATTTTATACTATTAAATTATATTCAGAACAAACTGCTCCATATAATTTATATTAATAAAACCTTGTCACTTATAATAAATTACATATTCAAATTCGTCTGTAAATAATAACATAGATTTAATGCAACTAATAAAGTAAATGACACATTATTATAACGTAATTTAAATAAAATATTTGATACATATATTTTGTTTTCATTGACACGTAGTTTACATTTTTCTTTCATCAGGACAAACAAGCATTGATTTGAAGAAAAAAATACCAGATGTATTATTCATTTATCTAATAATTATTTCACCGAAAAAATAACCTTCCATTTTTTCCTTGACCCTTTGCTGCAAGGATTAAAATATATTAACAATATCAACTGCCTGCAATTTATTATTATCAACTTTGTCAATGTTACAATAAATTTCCTATTCTAAAATGAACAATGAACTTTAAGACATAATAATTAATTATGATATTGAGTTATAATTATACTAACAAATCCGAAAGCTGAATTATAGTAAAGTTTTTTTGTTTTTTTTATTTGTAATTTATGTCTTTATTATGTAGTGTCACTATTTCTCATTTACATATTTTTTTTAATGTTGGCGTGTGTGAGTTTAAGAATGTTTTTTTCTTTAAAAAAAAATAATATTGACAGTTGTCAATCGCTAACGCATAATTAGTCGGGTTCTTAGCCCACATCCTCTACGAAAAAACAATCGTAAAATCGATTGTGATACATAATTTGATTGATCAATGAAAACCTTTTAAAGGATCCGATTCTTACCGGAGGTCTTAAAGATGTAATGCGTATTGTAAGAGAGAGAGGTAAAAAGTTATTCTATTGTTTAGTTTTACACACGTATATTATTTTTTTTCCATCACGTGGATTTCAGGTTTGAATGTTGAATCCATCGGTGAGGGTTTTGTAGAGGTGGAAAGGCGATATTGCTAACAGGTAGAATTGCAACATGGCTAACGAGACAGTTTCTTTTTACCCAGTAGGTCTTGTCTCCCTGCCTTGTGCCGATATCAAACGCAATGCCAACCCGGTTTTTTTTCACCCCCTGGTGGAATCGATTGCTGCATCCGGCCGAGGTGATTCCTTAATTTGACGTGAACCTTGGTCGTTTAAGGTGGATAAAGGTTTTTTTAGTGGTGCGTTTCGATTATTTATCTTAATTAGAACTCAGATTGTTGTGAAAGAACGATTTGGTTTAAATAATTTAACTCGCCTAATTTATATCGAATTATGGCATTGATTCAAATTAATTTCATTATTTATTCGATTCCAAAGCGAGAGAGTTATCCCTTCTTTTATATATTATTAAATAAAATAATTAGTTAATCTATATATACAAAATTAAAGTTTTGCCTGTAGATTGGTCAGAATTGAAAATTTGTTGTATACTCTTTTCATTTTATACATTCCAATAACCGAATCCGGCCGTAACTTTTTTCGTGTATGTGTGTCTGTCGCCCCAGTCCGACTTTATAGGCGCAAAACTGGCTAAATGAAATCGATTAATTTATTTTTAGAGGTGAGCGCAAACATGTTGCCTTGTTGTGTTGGCTTGGTTTCATCTAAAAATATTGATTAGAACCCAATTTATTAACAATTTTATTTTAAAAAATGAATAAAAAACATAACCTAAAAATATTACGTGACCCTCCATAACCAAAAACCACAGACTCGCTAATCAAAATGTTTGGGTACTTCTGGAGACTCGCAGTTTTTTGCGTTTGGTCGGGAATTGGCCCAAACCGACTGGGAAAATCCGAAAAGTTAAAAATTAAAGGCTGTGGACGCACTTTAAAGTTTTTTTTTTTTTTTGTTTTTTTTTATTGTGGCTAAACGGTAAGTTGTATCAACAACCTGATTGCACCAGCGGTAACAGATTTTAAAATATCTACAACTTTGGTCCTATGACTTTTTGTCGTACCTTCATCGGTTAGTTTCGATTTGCTACTTTTTTATTTATATAAATAGAGTCCAAACTACGATTTGGAGAGTATTATATTCTTAGTAATGGAATGAATTATGTATAATATAGTCCTGATTCTATACCTAGAAGGCTTTGGAAACAAAACAATTTTGGCATTTCATTTAATTGCTAGGCCTACATGATTATAGAAAACATAGTCACTAATACCAAGCATGAGCCCCGCGTGGAGCGCGGGGTGAAAGCTAGTATTACATATAATCATAGTAGATGTAGTTTTATTATTTTTTATTCGTGACATATTAGTTAAGGCGGATATCAGATTGAAATCATATTAAATATATATATTTTTTTTTACTAATATAATGTGGTAATACTAGTGAGGTAGCAAAGCAAATGTGCAAATACAGCACAATAAATCAAAAAATCATTTATCATTTATTTATTCACAAGTCAAAAATTCATTCTACCTGTTTCGGGAAGAATAAAGAAATCTAGAACATTTTTTTTTCTTTAAAGTGACAAAATATGTCTAGGTCTGTCGAATAAATTGGAGGCCATTTTTCTACATGACCGACTAACCAAGATTTTCTTTCCTTCAGATTGGATAATGGGGCGAAGAAACAGAGCTATCCATTACAGGTAATGAGTTTACCTCGGTCCTATTGGCTCGATTCAAGCCTGTCATGTCATGACTCCAAGAACAACTCTTCAACCTTCAAACCATAGATAGCTGCAAGACTCAAATCTGACAATATAACTGACACTGCTACCATAAGCATCGCACCCTTAATACCATAAGTGAAAATCAAACGAAATATTATACAAACTAGAATCTACTAGAGCTATAATTGGTATTTTGATAGATTCCGCGCACAAACAATGTCGTTGTTAAGTGTACCAAATAACGAATAAAATGTATTATTCTACCTATCGATTTTTACTTCATCACCTATGGTAGGAAAAGTATTGTTTTCACCCAATTGTTTTTCGAGATTTCAACTGAATTATCCGTTTTGGGTGTTTTTAAGACCTCCGGAGTGTTTTTCAGAATGTATGTATGTGTGTTATCATCGTAGCACCCAGGTTATTTAACCTAGAGAGTTGAAACATAGCAGAAAATCAGTCCTTGTATTTAGTTGTGCCGAACGTAAAATCAACATTTTCCGCCATCTTGAACCCAGTTTGCTGAGTCAGCAAATTTTAAAAAATGCGTAAAAAATCAAAAAGTGGACTGATTGAGTTGAAATTAGGCACGAATGTACCTCTCTGTATGTCAAATAAATCCACGAAATTTAATTATGATATTGGCCACCATTTTGAAGTTATCGATTTTTGAATTTTGAAACTTTGACGGTTAATAATACCGAAAGTATAAATACGTTTTTGACATACAGCATATCGTTGGAACCGGTAAAAAATAAGGGGGAAAAAATAAACAAAAAAAAAAACAATGAAATTCCATTAATTAGTTTAAAAGTTATAAGCAAACATAATAACTAATTATAGTGCGATACTTTCGTTAAACGTAAAAGTTTGTTTAAATCAGTCAAAATACCGCCAAAATTCAAATAATTAAATAAATTAATTTTTTTTTTTTTGAAAAATGATAAATCAGTATTCATAATGTATCATCATAAATCAGTTAGTTCAAAAAAGTTACCCGTCTATGTATTGACCACGCCCAATACTGCTTCCTGCTTCTGGAGAAGCAGGACAGGCCACTTTAGTTGCCTCCGAAGTGAGGAAAAGTTCCGAGGTACCCCGTACCCGATTTTTTATTTATTTATTTCATAAACCAAGTTTTTAAAGCTTAAAATTTCTTGTATAAAAATAACATAGAGGATATTAAAATTGTTTAATTTAAACCTTTAGACGAGCTGCCAAAAAATATCTGAATCTAAAAACATGGTATTTTAAGAATATCGAGTAATCAAAAATTGAGGTATAGCTGAACACGGGAACAGAAAAGTACTTAAAGTTTTGTACAGAAGATACGGGATTTACTATTTCAAAGTAAAGAAGAGCCAATATTGTTTCTTCATACTATACCATCAGATATTGAAGATAATTTGTGTAAATATATATATTTATTTTTTTTAAAAATTACTAAAATGATTTGTTTTCTTTTCAGTTACTGTAATCAGTTTCAATAAATACAGTAGTACTATAGGTCAAATAAACGTTTTATTAACAATAAGCCACATTTTTTGAAGTACTAGGCTTTAAATCAGAGTTCAGTCATAGTTGAGAAGCAAAAATCCAGCTTTATAAGTATTTAAAAATAACGGAAAGTGTTAAGTTAAAAAAACAAAAAAAACTGAGAAACTGATTCTCTAAAGTAGAACCCATATAATAAAACTTTGAATTATCATCTTGTTCATTTTTTGTCTTAAGATAGATCAGCAGATGATCTATTATCTGTGCTACATATTTAAACCAATAGTTTTTTAGTATTTCATTTATAGTTTTCTAACTACATATATACATATATTATTTAAACCATTCATAGTGTTAGTATTATAAGGTTTAATAATCTTATTTCTTTACACAATTAAATCCATTATAATACATGTAAGGATGTACTAATTACTTCGTTAGCTCCAGCACAAACAAGCGAAACGGAAATTACTATGTATTCATTTATACACATTAAAAAATTCGAGTTATTATACCTGCCTACATAATATGATTAAAATAGGAGACATTAATCACGAAATATTTCCGCCCGCAATTTCGGGACATTGACCATGATTTTTTTTCTTTAATAAATTAAATAGGTTATTGGTGAAAGAATGGATTATTTCATATCTGTGCCTTTTTAGTTCAAAAATATTTTAATTGTCTTATTTCTGTTATTTATCTTTGGAGATCAAATTCAAAATTTGAAAATTGAGAAACATGCGTACTCTTTGAGAGCAGTCGTCAAAGGTGTCATTGCGCAAAGTGTTATGTAATATTTAGAATTAAAGAATATTTATGTTTTTATATAATATAAAATTAGTAGAGATAAAATAATAAAGAAACAACATATAAAATTATTTATATTCATGTATACTTTCCACAAGTTTATTAATTCAATACTTTAATATTGAATTTATTTAAATGCGATATGAATGTATAAAATGCTTTCACTTTAATCTCATTTATATATAAACTTTTACCTTTGATTTTGAAATACTTGTTATGGATTTCGCTTTTTGATCGATACAAAAATTTCACAATGCGTTTCAGTAAAAGTAACAGGATACTTTCAATAAAATTATATTATGATTTATGAGGTTGACGTTACAAAGTAACTAGATCATGAGGAGGTGCAGGCACGCCTAGGTACAGGTTGGTTTGGACCGGCGGGTTTCAGAATACAGATGCAAGTCACCTTCGTGGGTGGGATACGGGTAATACATCAGATCATAGAGGTCAGAGGTCACTTGTCATGAGGTCAAGGTGTTTTAGCAATGTGAAGCAACAAGTTTGGAACTTGCTTTATTCACAATGAATCAAAACTAGATTGAATCAAGATATTACGTACTACCGAAGTATTTTGTTTTTACAATACCATATTGTTGTACATATTTATAATAAGTAATAATTGTTCATATGATAAGTATATATTGTCGTACATTTGTTAAAAGCAGGTTGATAAATATTCATGACAATATAACGAACAGGTAACAATCAAATAATATTTATTTATTTTTTTTCAAAATGAAATTTTATTTTTTAAAAAATAGCATTATTTGGTTCTTTGAACTCATATAAAGACAATTAAATTTCAAATATTGATTCTGAACTTTAGTGAAGGATATATAATATACATAAAGACACTTTGCAGACTCCCAGCTAGACACCTGTTTATCACTTATATAAATATAGACAATTATTAGTTATAAAGTAAATCATGAACTCATATATAGGTATAAATGTCAAAATTAAGATCCATATTTGTGATGCAAACGTAAATTCTATTAAAGATGACCCAAATAATATTATCCTGACAGATTTTTACGATATTGTTTTCTCTCTAAAGCCCAAAATATTTCAGTTCAGGGAGATATTATCACTAATAAAATTCTATTAGCCATACCATTTAATTCATGATAAATCATGCGTATGCATTGTCATTTAATAACAAATAAATTTTAAACTTAATTGTTGTATTCTAAAGTTATTTACAAATATTCCAAATAAAGAAACAAATTTTAAGAACAATGTATTACATCCAAAAATCCTTATAAATAACCCAAGAAATAATTATGGTGCTTATCCATTATTACTATTGATTTAAAAAATGATAATCAATTCATCGAGATTAGCTGTTTGTATTATAACTAGAGTAAATTTTATAAATCCATCAAAATTTCAAACTTTTGTTTTATAATTTTAAAATTAGATTAATATAAATAGAAACCAAATTTATTTTAAAAGCAATAATTGAAAGTAGAAATGATTTCTTTTGGTTTTAAATTATTTTAAAATTCCTCAACTTTGTTAAATTTACGTTAATTGTAAAATTGTATGATTCCACATTTGAGAGTTTCACAAAACATATTTTGTTGCGACGGAGGTTTTAACATAAAAAGTGGTTTTAACATGATTAAAAATGTAATCATCAAAACTTTAAATATTATTTTTTTCTTAAACTAAAAGTATAAAAATAAAAAACGAAAAACATGAATTTTTATTTTAATTGTACAATAATTTATAAAAAAATTAAAACTATATACTCAAGAACTGAAAACTATTCTGAAGAACTAAAACAGCTGAAGAAGGCTAAGATTGGCAATTATTATAATATAATTACAGGGCAATATTAAAATCAACAGAAAAATTAAGGACTTAGGAAAGAAATGAGATATCGAAAAAAGAGCATTAGAAAACTTCACAATTCATATTTTTTTACCATTTTAGCATCCAAAGACTTTAATAAATTATTAAACAATACAAATGAATTATAACACAATTTAAGACTTTTTATAGGGATTTTTTTTATTTTATAAGTAGAATATATTAATTATTGAAATTATAAAATTGTACCTTTTATTGTTTATTTTAAATTTTGAATAATTGAAGCCATTTTCAATTTCTTGAAAAAAAAGATACTCTAATATGTATGCATTTTCTTTAATAAATGATTAATTAAATTTAAAGAATAAAAACTCTTTTGGTATTATTATTTTTTTTTTTTTTAGGTTCCTTATTAAATTAAAAATATATCATTTTATTGAAGATCTAATTTTTTCAGTATTTTGCCTAAAGCATCTAAAATGTAACACAAAAATTAATAATTTGAAATTTTAATCGAGGGGTTGATATCGATATTAAAATGTTAAAACATAAGTATAAAAATAATTTATTAAATTGAAATAAAACTAATCTTTTATGGACATATTAGGAGTGCCATTTATAATTTAATATGCCTGATTTTTCTTTTTAATTTGAATAGTCAATTTTAATTTAAACAGTGTTATAAGGAGGATTTAATTTTAAATTTCACCGTTTAAATAAATTTATAAATTATAAAACTAAAGACAATTTATGTTGTGTGAAATCTTATCCAACCATTAAAATTCTTATGCATTTTATAATTAGTATATACTTTACTACATTTTACCGCGAAAATATTTCTAATAATTTATCACATGCAATACGATTATTATTTTATAGCTTAACAATAAGGGTTGTTTATAGAAAAGAGCGGAAGCTAATTTCTGTCTATAATTATGCTATAAATCTCTCTAATGTATAATTGTAAATATAAACATGAAGTGAATAAGTTGCAAAATAATAATTAGATTCAAATGTATTTTTTGGGGGTTAACAATGCTGATTCATGTAAAGTTGTGTGATGTGTTGTGATAATTATTTAGTAATAAGATATATTATTTTGTGTGTTAAATAAATACTCATGAAAAATCAAATAGGTAATAGGAATAACATATTTAAAAAATTTAATATAGCATTAAGAACGAACTGTTCAATTGTTATTAAAACGACAAAGGACGATCAATGCTGTAGTCATGGTTTAACGAACAATTAAATGTATATTCATGTTATTTGACCTAAAATTTATTTTTATAAGTACTTTAACTTTGGAAATTTTTTGATTTTTTCCCTTTTTTTTCTTCTTTTTGTAATATTTTATTCATCACGGTGTCGTTTGTGCATTTAGCTGTTGCTAGCAAGCGTGTTACAATGTAACAAAATGTAGAAAAGGTAAGTATGTACCTGTGCGTTTTTTGACTCTGGGTGAGGGGGACTGTGCGACGGCGAGCGCGAGGATCGCAAGAAACAGACAGCCGCGGATGCACGACATAGCGAGTAGTACGACTGACGGAGGACTGACTGAGAAACCGACGAGCGGATCCGGCAACTGACTGACTTAAACCACTCGACTAGTGTTTGACTTTCACCTGTATGGGGGTTAGGTTGGGACGGGGCGGCTCGCACCCTCCCTCTAGGCAAGGTCGGGGAGGGAGACGGACAGCAAACTGGACATGACGTCATAGAGGTCACTCTACTCCCTTAGTACTGGTACCACAGCACACTCCAAGGGCTTCTTGCTATATAGGCCTAAAACTACACTTAAACAGACTTCCTTAACCAAAACACCAACAGGGAAATGAGACAGATCAACTGAATGCGGATTTTCAACCAAGCCCCAGGACAGAGAACAGGTTCAGTGACTAAACCTAACCAATGTTATCTTTTCCGAAAGAAAACTCTAATCGACAACAGGGGTTCTATAAACTATGTGCTCTTAGTTTCCCATTTAATTAGCGAAAAGCGTTATCAATTAAGAAATTATTAATGATAAAGCGCCAACCATCTGAACTTAATCGTGAAGTATAAGAGTTGATATGGGTGAACATTTTTAATAAAAGCAAGACTTATAAGAACAAAGGGATTGATCTGAGGAGGAACAAAGGTTCTCACAGCATAACTTAATGCTACATATTTAGGATACTCATTGTGTGATGGAATAGCAGCCAAATAATAGTTTTTATACCCTCCGTGTTGTAACAACCCATGGGGGGCCTAGACCTTCCAAAGGGCTTATACAACTCTTAATAGATAGATGACACGGGGTTAGTGTATCGTTCCATAAGCCGTATAAACATTACAATTGACATACACTACCAGTCGCCACTTCACATAAGCAGCTACCCAATTATATGGGGATGCTTCATGAACGAGAACACCAAGCTTGAAGCCCCATGATGGGTCGGGAATCAAGCCAAAAACCTCCTACGTGACGGGTGGATTTAATAACAATGATTACCCCCTTCACTTCTTATATGCTATCTTAAAATTAACATCGTTGGTGACTTCGTCACCGATGAACTTTTTTGTTGCTTTTTCGTCTTATGGAATGAATAGAATTCTTCGACCTTGCTGAATTTGACAACATATCCATTACCTTGGTTCGTAGGTTTCCGCGAGTAGACTCGTAATAAACAGCTTGGGTTTTCGGTGAAATCTGCGTCACGAAGGATTTGAAGTCCGAAGTTTCGCTTCCACTACTGGAAGCATTTTCAGGGTTGTGGTGCATCGAATCAACATCACGATGCACCACAATCCTGATGATGCTTCCAGTAGTGGAAGCGAAACGTCGGACTTCAAATCCTTCGTGATGCGGATTTCACCGGAAACCCAAGCTGTTTATAACATATCCATTGGTACACTTTGGCTTATTTATTGGCCAATGGCGTATAATTCTTGACCAGTGTTGTGTCCAGTATTAACTCCGACCCTTCATTGATTTAGTAAGAAATTTAGAATTTAGTCTCTCCCTTACATTTAAGCAGGGAGGATTCAAGTAAATGTATGTGGATATATGTGCGGTTTCCCGATATTTCAGAGTTGTGGACAATGTAATTAGATGTGTTTAATTTTTTAATTAGACCCATGTGGAGGAGGGGGGGGGGGTTACATGCCTGAAGAAGCCTGAAAGTGTAGGGTGAAATATAGCTTTTTAAAAAGAGAGCTGTTTTTAAAATCAATTAAATAAAACAAACCCTTAAAAGGCCAAATTCTAAAGAGGAAAATTTCCAAGACTATACAAAAGAAGGGTTCAAATTTAAAAAGAAGATAAGTAAGCAATTTGGTACCCGAAACATATAAACACAACAACCGTTACACGTATTCATAGTTAGATCTTTGTTAATTGTTGTGTAACGAAATTTGATCACTTTTAATGAGTAGGGTCTAAAAAAGGTTTTAACTGACATTATTATAGTAGAGTTAATAATAAGTAATTTGTTATAGAAACATCTTTATTATTTATTATAGAAATTTCTTTATTTAACAAAAACGCATCAAGAAAATGGAGAACATTCACTAAAATGATCTGATTATATTATCTGATGCAAAGCATATTAAACTTAACATTAATGATTATGACGCACTTCAAATTAATCACGTTTCTGGAGAGGTAGAGCGACAGGTTATTGCTAAACCACAAAAACAACCGTTTCTGGTTTTGACTACTTTAAAACAGGCTTCCATTAAATTAATATGTAAAAATAAATTATATGTAAGTAATATGTACAGTACAATTGAAAAAAAAACTTATAAATGACCTTCTATTTCTTTTCTATGTTTTTCTATTATAATATTCCATTAAATATTATTCTTTCTTTCTTGTCCTGATCTACACAGCATTAGGTTATCGTAGAACGGATGTGCATACCAGCCACAATACATGTTTACTTGATAAGGTCATTAGTGTGAAACATGTCTTAAATCAATGGAAATCAGACAATCAATGATTCATATATATCGGTGATTTAGATATAAACCAGGATACCCGCAAATCGCTTAAAAATTTGCGAGTACATTTACCACTCGGCTGAGCCGCTATTGTACTGATAAACTTTGAGAAAAATGATAATTTAATAAATTATTGGTCGTAACAGCCTGTGGAGGGCTTAGATCTACCAAAGGGATTACATCTATATCAAAACAATTACCTAAGTACAATAAGTTCTGAGCGCTAACTTCTTTAACGTTATAATCATTTAAGTATTCATTTTTAGTCCATCGATTTTTTGTTGTTTATTTACTACATATACAAGGTTCACTCGTTCAGGCTTATTACGTATAAATGAAATAAGATTTAAATAAATAAAAGTAAAAAAATCAATAATAGTACATTACGCGTCGAGTGCGGAAAGTAGCATTTTGCATGCGAGTGTGGAGTTTGCACCCGAGCGACAGCGAGAGTAGTAAAACCACACGAGCAATGCAAAATGCCGTTTTCGCACGAGTTGCGTACCGTACTTTATCTACGATTGTTAGATTTAAATAATAAATACAGAAACAAATAAACTTGCTGTATGTAAGTTCGTATCTCTCTCTTGATAAAGATGGCATTAAGTCATTAGTTGTATTTTTTGCCGAATTAATTATTTTTGGAGAAGTATTATTCTCCACATTTTCGTCAAAGTCACTTGATTCACTCATTGTTTTTCACTAAAAACTCGATATAAACAGTTACTTTAATAAAGGAACAGCAAATTAGTTTTGTTAAATGTAAACAAACTTGCTAATCGTGCGTAAAGCTGAAGAATTCCTCTTCTTTACCGCACTAGCGTGGTAAAGAAGAGGAATTATTCAGAACTATGAGACGCGCATGCGCAATGAATACAAGTACGTAAATAATCACTTTCTACGCATCTAAACAAAGATATAATGTTTATATTTCGCATCAATCGTAGATAAAGTAATGAATTAATCATTGCTAACTAAATAAAGATAAAAACACAAGTAGTTAAAATACGTACCAGAAAGTTTGTATGATTTGTAAGTTTGTATGCCTTATGGCGCTCCCTGAAAAATAAACAATATTAAAAATAAAACACAATCGATATTATAGTACATGCTTCGTGGTAATAAAATTCGATAAACTAAAATCCAGGAACAGGTAGTAATAGAAATATTAACTCATAAATTAGTCTTAAATCAAAATGTTTACATTAGGTACATAGATTCAATAAGTCGAGCGCAAAAGTATAAAATTTCTCTTTCAGATTCTTAAAGAGTTATTTTAAAAAGTAACGTACCAACTAATACGACCTCTACTATAACATTTTATCGAAACTATTTACATATGAAACTCATATATCATTTTTATAGGATATTTGAAAACGGCATTGCTTATACGCTCAGTACCAACCATATAAATATTTATTTTTAAATATGTAAAAATCTAGGTTAAACATTATATCGAATCGAATAATAATAATTTTCTGATCGAATGTAATCTTTTAAATATACGTACATATATTTTAGAAAAAAAGTTAGTTTATTTAAAATAATCTTAAAAATCATGTTTCAAAAATGAGTAACAAAGTTTGCCAAATGCATTCGAGTGACTACTTAACTATTAAGGTAGGGCAACTACAATATGGTTAGACCCTATTGTAAGGTAATCCTTGTTAGCATGTTTGCTAAACAAAATGATTAGTTAATGCCTAGAGATAAAGCAAAAATGTCTTTTGTCTATAAGAGAATAAAACAAAGGCCGTAGAGCCGACACAATAAAACACATACTTACATTATTGTATACACATTGTATAATTTTATGGGCCCACATTATTTTTATACACCCACGCTTTATCCTACATAAACAGATTACTACAAGATTCAGTTTAAAATCCGTAGAGAGGAATGATCCTGCATAGAAAGTTCGTTACGCTAGCTTCAGTAAAATAATAACTTTATTGTTTAATAAAATAATAACTTTATTGTTCAATAAAGACATAGTTTTATTGTTGTTTTAAAAAAAAACAAAATAAAACGCTTTTTGGGCATCAGGAGACCCGAGAAGCGAATTAAACTATATTTTATAATACAATTTTTAAGTTTTTGGTAGTTTTCATACTACGGAAAGTTAAATTTTAATTTAAATCAAATTATAATTATTATTAACTACGGGAAACAGACAGTGAAAAATATCGATTACGGTAGTGAAAAATCATTCTCCTGCGTAGCTTAGATGGAAGAGCGCTATACTGGAAATATAGAGGCCCGTGGTTCAAATCCCGGCACAGGAGTGTATTTTTATTTTATTATAGTGATATATTTTTGGTTGTAATGCATAATACAACGGAATAAATTTAAATTCTTAATTTTAACAGTTAATTTACTAATAGAAGCAACATAGATAAGAATGAGGAGAATGCATGCTTTAGAGAATGTCATAATTATCAGTGTAAAACAAGTACAGTAGAACTTTAATCCGATCCTTGGTAATCCGAACGGCACCGAGGAACGTGGTAAGAAAATTAAGGATTTTTTAAATTAATTTCTTATAATAAACACAACAGATAATACTTTTATTAGCAGGAAATGGGCTTTTTATTCTAATAATAATAATATTTATCCATTTTACCACACACAATGCCTATTAATACGATTTAACAGGGACATATTTGATAATCCAAACGATTTAATAATTCGAACCACCCCCATTCCCAATTTGTTCGCACTAATGAGGTTCTATTGTACATATATACTAACTGAGTGGCATTCACACTAGTGTTGACGCAGTGGTTTTAGGCGAGTTTGAGGGTTACAGTGTTTATTATTAAAAATGTAGTAATATATATATATATATATATATATATGTTTAATCCACTTGAATCATTTAGGCGGCTTTCACACCGAAGTAGCAAGTCGCAGGATGCATGCGTCCTGGTTTCAAGATGCATGCAACTAAAACACCGGACTGTATAACTGAAAGAGAGCTTACACACCGAGGATACAAGTGCGACGTGCATCCTAGATGCAATTGGCACATGGTTCGTAAAAATATTGAACGATACACAGACTTAAGACCAAATGTTCCCTGATGTCTGAAACGGATTTCTGTCTAGAGATTTTCAATTCGGAGATATTATTATTATAGATATTTTTTAGTTCAAGATATTATTTATTTCATTTTTGCTGTACATCAAAACAAACACATTTAGGAGATCAATTTTTAGTGAGGACAATATTAATGTACAATTGTGTAGTATAATTTCGGCACCGTTTATTATCAATATTAATTAACCTTTTTATTTACGAAGATTTAAGTAATATTGATAATATTCTTATGTAGATAGTGTAATAGAAATCAACTTTCCGGTTACCTAAACTTTCTAAGATATTACAAGACACAAATATTTAACTGAAAATCAGGTTAACTTTTATGATGTAAGATAATATACTTCAAGAAGTTGCACTAATTTAATTTATTCATGATAATATTGATTTTAAGGCTAGAAACAAATATTTGCCAATTAGTGTGGCACACAGTATTATCACGACCTATCACAAGTCGAATGGCCACACAAAGTTTACTAGGGTTTCAAAATATGAGTGAAGAGGAAGAGAGTGGAGAAAGAAGCAAGAATGCAGAATATTGAAATCATTATAAAACCATTTGTGTGCTTATATACCATCTTAATCAGTGGACGCCAACAGGTGTGGTTCCTCTAAAAATCTGGACTTATATTCATCATAGCAATTCATTATCCGACGAAAGTCTCAAAGCTAAAAGGAGAAATAAAAATATGTCCTTTTTTAAAATGCCTTTGTTACCTTCGGTGAGCTCGGAAGCAAAATTAGGTTGTGCCAATGTATACAAGGAAGAAATTTGGGCAGACAGGTGAAATTAATATAGTATAATGCAATATTTTCCTAAAGCTTTATAAAAATAAAAATGCCCCTAGGAACCAATTTAGGTTTGAGGTATGGCAAAAGACGAAATATATATATAATTAATTACTTTAATTAATTTAACTTCTCAAGGTTGATTTCACTCTAATGATTTAGGGATTGGTTAAGAAAGAGACAAAGGTGTTAACAATCTAATCCAATTATAATATTCTACTAATAATAGTAATTATATAGACTGATAAAAAATTGAAAATTCGCAATCCTAAAAATATATATTAAAAAAAGAAAAAAAGAAATAAAATCTACAACTAATGACAGTAACCTTATACATAGTAATCCTAAGATTATGTATAAGGTAACTTCCTTACTGTTTTATAACAAGAGCAGGTAATTAAATAATTTCCTATTTAACCTTAAAGATAAAAGGCAGAAAGATGATAAAAACCGTTTGTTAAAACACACAAGGTACCCCAAAATTTGTTGGTATCATAATTATTAATTGTCTGAGTTTTACGTAATATGGCCTATTTTTTTAGGATTTTTTTAATGGTACTGTATAAGGTTGGATGGTTATTAGAGTGAGGCAGCGTTATTTTAATACGAGCCTGTAATGCTTGACCACCTGCGGTTGTCGTCTAGAAAAAGTTATTATATATTATTCATTTTAATCATTATCCTTCTTTTACATAAATCTATATACAGCGAGTTCCAAGTACTAAGTACTGTTCTTATTATTTGGTTTTCGAAAAAAGTCATTTTACAAGCTTTTATTTAGCTAGCAATGTTTGTATGTATATATGGATGTAAGTAATCTTGAAAATTTAATTTTAAAGCAGTTATGCTCAACCGATTAAATTGAAATTATGGAAACATGTTTCGTTTGGATGACAATACATGGTTAGCTAAGTGACGTCATTCTATATCCAATATGACGGGCAGCTCAAGATGGCGGACTAGTTATTTTTTAAGCAAATAATATATCATGAGTATCAAATAAAAGGGTTTGCCGAGAAGAACACGAATAAAAGCTTGTTTTAAAAAATGTTTTTTACAATTAACTTTTTACAACAATTAACTTTTTAACAAGAACAACAAACTTTTTACAAGAACAATTAACTTTTTACAAGAACAAGGAGGAGCTTTTATTTTATTTAAAATAAAAGCTCCTCCTTGTTCTTAAGCTTATAAATAAATTTGGTTTTAAAATAAAATAAATTACATACAAATCAAATAATATGCTAGTAAAAGGAAATATTAATGTTTTTGTTTACAATCACAATTAATTCTAATTGTAACCCTAATTAGTAAACAAGTATCACAAAAACTTAATCACTGTTAAAAAATAAAATAAAATATTATATATATATATATATATATATATATATATATATATATATATATATCGTAATGGACCTTTCAGCGGGTATAGAAAAAAAGAAAGTGTTTACTTCATTAACGTGTTCGGCAACAGAGTTATCACTCAATATAATATTAATATAAATATTGTACTCCTAGGAAAACTGAACCAATAAAAATAAAGGTAGTTTACTCTAGGTTTGTTTTTTATCAGTGTTGAATAAGCTAATGTCACATTTTTAAATACAAACATTATCTTAGTTTTGATGACTAAAGACTTAAACTTTACTTAGTTTAAGTAATGATAACATCTTCGAAGACCCTAAAAAGCATGCTGTAATCATGTAAATTTGCGTTTATATTCCATTAGTGTCATTTTCTGAGAAGATTATTTATAATATTTTAATGGAACTTTCCCTAATTATTCTTACGAATGGAAAATCCATACTTTCAGCAAAAAAACATTGAAAATAAAGCAATTCATAACTCATTAACTAAACATATCCGGTTTTTCATTCCTTCTTTTTTTACATTAATTTTTAACTTTTTATTAGTTCATTTTAGGTGGTTCATCATTTTAACTTTATGATATAATATATGGGATACAAAAAGAGAAAGTATTTTGATAGCGCATAATTATCTTAAGAATTTTTTGGGGATTTACACATTCTATAAGATCTAGAGAGTGATTTATTGGTGATCCATATCAATATAATTGCATTAAAACGAGAGTTGCATTTACGCAGGGGTTTAAAAAATAATATTTTATAGTTAATAAAATTAACTATATATTATTTATACAACTATTACGAACCGAAACAGAATACGTAGGAATTTTAAGAAAACGGCCAAACCGAATACAAAATATGTATAATAGGTCAAGAGTTAAAAAGTAACAGGAAGATTGACTTTTTTATTATTTACTTTATTATTTACTTTAAGATTGACTTTATTAAGATTTTACACTAAATTATTTTTATCTTAAATTTTAATTAACCTTATATCTTAATTTACTGAATACTCATACTAAAAAAAATTTAAATTATTAATAAAAATGAACATGTCCAAAACAGAAAAGGATTTCTCTCCTAAAGAAATTTTCAATAATATAATTCATAAATAATAATTAATCTATATTATATAAAACTAAGAGAGACGGTGACGGACTGATCACTGATTCTCCTACTTCCCATTGACATAGAGATTTGAAATTTACCATAATAGTACCATGAAAAGTGCGACCATTTTGATTTCGATATATGGCCACCATATTGAATTAGCCACCATCTTGGATTTATTCACATTCTATTATCTCAGCTTCAAGTGGACCTTGAGATTTGAAATTTGGTACATAGGCTTATGGTAGCTAAAAAAGAAAATGAATGGTACTTTCACTTCAACCATATTCAATTATAACTGTCATCTTAAATTTAATCACACTCTATTCTCACAGCTTCCAGTGAACCTTGAGATCTGAAATTTGGTACATACACTCATTGTACCTCAAATTTAAAATTGAAGGTAGTATAAAATAGAATAATGGTAGTATAAAATTAAAAATTGAAGTTAAATTTATTTCGACAGATATTTTTAATTATAGCCCCATCTTGAATTTATTATGTTATATTTATTACCCCGCCTTCCAGTGGACTGAGAATTTTGAAATATGGTAAATACAGTAATGATGTCTTGAATCTATTTTAGCTATCTTGAATCTATATATTTGCTAAATTTAAAAACATATTATACTGTTAAACAAAATGCATTATCTAAATAATAACTTTTTTTTTAAGTTTTTGGTAGTTTTCATACTACGGAAAGTTAAATTTTAATTTAAATCAAATTATAATTATTATTAACTACGGGAAACAGACAGTGAAAAATACACTCCTGTGCCGGGATCCCGGCACAGGAGTGTATTTTTCACTGTCTGTTTCCCGTAGTTAATAATAATTATAATTTGATTTAAATTAAATAATAACTGCAAAGTTCATAAATATAAAAATGAATGGTTAAATTCATTTATAATGAAAAACCAAAAAAAGCTGGTCAATATTTATTTTAGATAAAATGTTTAAAAATATGCATAAACAAATAATATTCTGCTTGTACTAAAATACGAAATTATGTAAAAATAAAGATATATATTAATTATATTGTAGATGAAGGTGATCCCTAAAAATTTGGTTATTCTCCTGAGGTTGTGGGTCTGTTGGGATGAAAAATGTTTAAAACTACTCGTCTATCTCATTCTTGCTATATTTCGACCTCGTTAGGTCATTTTCAAGCATCTACAACAATGACATTACAATCAATATTATATATGTATAATAATACTTTAAATAAACATTAACCTTAATAATTTAATCAAACATGCAGGTCTTGGGAAAACAATTCTTACCTGAAACCATAAAACAATTTTACATTTATATTGTTAAACAACAATATTATATTGTTTTAATTATTTTTCACACACTGCGCCAACTTCTAGACGAATAAGGCGCGTGAAGCGCGCCGATCCAGATAGTACGATATAAGTATAAAAAATTGGTTAAAAGGCCTTGTTTAATTCAACGAGAAATAACCATAAAATTGTTAATATAATTTAAATATAATGAATAAATCAAATATAGGAATGTTACACTTGTTTTTATAATAAAAAGTATTAAATCTGAGAAACGTGCCATAAAATGCAATGAAATCTGAACATATAAGTGAGATTTATAGTGAGTGAATGAGCCACTAATAAAATGTAACCGGTTTCCTAAAGAATTACTCAATTTAAGAAAAATAATAAATAAATTTATATTAGCATAAATGTACAGCTTCCTTGTATCAAGATTTAAGTACCAGTTTTATTTATTGTTTTTTACAATATTTATTGATTACTACAAGTCTCATTGTTGGCATATGTTCTTAGCTTATAAAACATTTTTTTTTCATTAAATTTTGTCTTCTAATATATAGTATTATTTATTTTTCACTTCACTTAGTAATTGAGTGGTTATAATAAGAATTCAAATGATAATATTATACAGTGTGTCCCAAAATAGTACATTTTAATCTTTTTTTATATATATATAATATAATACGTATCTACTCATATGTAATATTAAAACTTTTATTCCTTCAAAATATGCGTAGCAATCTGTCGGTAATAGGTATAAATATAAATTTCTAGTAATCCTTATCAACAATCAAACAAAACCGAGTATCGGCCTCTTTAAACATATCGATGGCATTATCGTTGTGTAAAATATGTATATCACACTAGGACTAATTCACAAACATTTTTACTTTATAGGGCCTAATTATGTAAACTATTTCTAGGAGCATATAGGCTAGAGTAAGCTGAAAGAATTTCGGTAATCAAAGTAATACTGTACGCAATTAAAGCTCATTTAATATAATTAAATCATGATAGCCAATTACTAATTGGCTATCATGTATATATATATTTATATATATATATATATATATATATATATATATATATATATATATATATATATATATATATATATATATATTTGTAATTTTAAATTGGACCACCCATAAAGTGATACATTTTTGGAAAGATCTTAATAAAAGAAAGCATTTGCCGCAAACCCGAGCTTTCTATCTACTTCTGTTCTAAAATGGCGGTCACTCAATGTTTAAAAAATTACTCTTCTTTTCTTATTTTAAATATGTAGTTTAGATATAAAAAATCAGTACGAGACAACTCGAACTAACTTTCCTGTATAATCTCGGTCCAAAATCCCAGAGAACATACTTAGTTATCATGTCGTTAATGTTGTCATGTAGTTATCATGTGTTATGAAAATTAATCTAATTTTGTTGAAAATAAAAAACAAAAAGTAAACAACCACTTGTTGAATACATTTTAGTCTGAGTTGTCTCAGACAGATGTTTTTATATCTAACTAAACTATTGAAAATAAGAAAAGAAGATTATTCTTTTTAACTTTGAGTGTCCGCCATTTTGAAACGGAAGTAGATTCTCGGGAGAAGTAGAAAGCTCGGGTTTGCGGCAAATGTTTTCTTTTTTAAGATCTTTCCAAAAATGTATCACTTTATGGGTGGTCCAATTTAAAATTACAAAGTTGAATCCAATATGGTGGCAACCAATATGGCAAAAAAAATATTACTCACCAAAAAAGTAGTTTTTTATAAATGATAAAGATACCTGCAAACCGGAACTTAATATCTCAATTATATCCGGAGATATTAAGCCGTTTCCGAACTTTTGGATCACCCTGTATATACATTTATATACCTATGCAACTATTGCAACGATCAAAAGACTGTTAAATTATGAAATTGTCTAATAGCACAAATAAAGAGCAAAATTAATCTGTTAAAAATATTAAATGACATTTAAACCTATAGCAATTATTAAAATAAAAGTAATTGCTGTCACAAAAACATTAATGCGTAAAAATCATTTACAAAAAACTAGCTATTGAAGGGATCCAAAATTAAATAAAATAGTTTCAAATGTTTCCTAAAACTAATTTTGAAAATTATACTGTTTAAAACCAATTATAAATTCATAAGCGGATTAATGAAGACTCGAATGTAAAACTATATAAATATTATATAATAGTACTTTTAAGTGCATTAAAGTATTTTACAAATTCAAGGATAGGTGAGATCGTTAAATAGTGGTTTCAAATCAATATTATGTCTGTTCTTAACTTCATAAAACTGCAGTTGCACCGCCCTTCCTTTCTATTTATTTCTGTCCCCTTTTAAAATAGCTTGTTTAAATCAAAGCCAAATATGTCAGGGCTGAAAAAACAACTCCAAAAGTCTGCTCTCCATAATTGATCGTTAAACTTGAATTTATTATTTAAAAAAAAAACTCACGGGAATAATTGATACTCATTAAAACAAGGACTCGTTTTCACTCAGTTTCAAGTGCTAACATCATCTCTTATTAATTACCTAAAATTTAGCTCACCTAAATTAAAATAATTTGCACGAATCAATTATATTTGGAACTTTCTACTTTTTAAAGTCTAAAAATTCGAATATGAGTTTATATAGGATACCGTCCCAGATGTCCTTATTTCATTAAAGAGGTCCTTTCTAAATGGAATTCCAACTTGAGTGCTCAAAAAAACATTAATTTATATAATTAATGCGTAGATAAAAAGTCTAATGACAAGGTTTGTGAATGTTGTAAGAAATAAAGGACGAGGTTTGCAAAAAGTAATGTCTAAATTTGATGATGTCCTTTCTAAAAAAAAAAACAAAAAACCTTGATATTAATATAATCTTTTAATATGACCAAGAATTTTTAAATTGGTAGAATATTGAATATCAATTACGAAATTCATGAATGTGGTCAATATGAAAGTAAATAGTTTGCTCTTAACAACAAAATAATATGTAATATTTAGCTAGAAAAAGATTTAATCAAAACAATCACAATCTCCTGGGGCTACTGAAAATGGTAAGGTATTCTTTAATATACCTTACCCCCCCCCCCCCCCCTCCTTCTCCTTAGCAACTAACAGTTTGCGAATGCAAATTATAAGGTTCATGAAAATTTTTTGTCTCCCATGTTTCTTACACGGAAGTATCAACTTAAAGGTCGACCAAGAAGTCATGGAAATCTGAGAAGTGCGCCAGTGTCGTCGTTTTGGTGTCATGTATAGTCAGATTTTAATAATATAGACCACTGTCAAAAAACACAGTGTTGTTCTTTTGTTATTAATAAGTTTATTTTTGATAACTTTTATATTTTTTTAATATTGTTTGCAACAAGCAACACTGTAGGTACCTGATAAGAAATCACTAATAATGTACGATAATATTTTTATATTATTATTAATTGATTTTCATAATAATATTCTTTAAATTTAAATCGATTTTCTTCTTAATTTTAATCTATTTTTTCTTCCTCTTTATTTCTGAGTTTTATTTGGATTTAGGACAGGTGTGACTATAATTCGTACTGTATAAAAACAAACAAAACAGGAAACCTAACAGATTGGAAACCTTCCTGTTGTTATACGTGAGATTTGACATAACTGTGCATGTCATACAAACTAGGAATGGGTATTGTCTTAGCACCCAACTGTACTGACTTCGGCAATACTCGGAAGTTCCGACTTTAAACGAAGCTAAACTTTCAGTTTTTCCCGTGTTCATGACTTCTTGGTCGACCTTTAGCAATGCTTAATTTGCACAGGCGGTTGAAATTAATCTGGGGCTATCTGCAGGCTACCATTGACAAAGAAATCCACTTTCGTAAAAATCGGATAAGTACTTTCAAAGTACTTATATATAGGTGTAAATAAATGTATATATTTTGTGGGCATGTAGAAGAGAAATCAATGACCACGATAGATTGAAATTTATAAGGGCAAACAATGGGCTAATTATGACCTACCATCCAAATTTCACTAAAATCAGAAGAGTGCTTTTATGATATTTAGATTCCCAAATATGTAGAACGACAGACTGATACCAGACCAAAAATGTTCCCTGATGTCTAAAACGGATTTCTTTCCTGGCATTTGTTATTTCGGAGATATAGAAAATGTTCGTTCTTCTGAACAATCAAAACATATAGCGCATCCATTACGCAAGCTGGGAAGCAAAAACCTATAATCCGGTTCCGCTAGGTTCTTCCCCATAGCCAAGAGTATAAGTTAAGTTTCCAGCTTTTTAATATCAGTGAGAGCTTCTGGAGAAGAAGACACTCAAAGACGCTTTATTCTATTCATAGATTTAGATTCTTTCTAGGCCCAACAATTAATGGACTAATAATCGAGATAAGTGCTTATAATTACTTCATAAAGAAAATATGACTTAACAATATATCAAGAAATAAATGTACCTACAATCGATCATAAAATAAACCAATAAAAGATAAGAGAGACATGACTATTAAACCTTAATTCCAGACAAGGGGTCAGGTTAAACAATACTGACAACTTCAAACACAGCCGACAAACAATAAGAGGAAGTCGTTCATGAGTAGAATATTAAAATAGGATTTAAACACAAGATATTCAAATAATCACTATAAAATACTTCATGATAATGACATCAATAAATAAATTATTTGTAGTGATAAATACAATTTATGACATGGCGCAAATAAGCGTAGAGGTAAAAGGAAAACACGCAGTAAAGGATATCAATTATGAAAATATGACTTCCTTTTACAAATACATTCATAAAATAAAATATTTTTTAATCATTTTCCATACTCTGACGGTTAATCGAAGTACTAACATAAAAATGCAAAGAGTAAAGTTCCACTACGTACTCGGCTCAATTAACTAAAAAAAAAAAAATATTAGCGTTCGAGATAATTGCACTTTTTGGTTTTGTTGTCTAAGTAAGAGAGACGGAAGTATATTTGATAAATTTGGCTGTTAATTTTCATATCGAGTTGTAAATAAGCTTACTTTAAAATTCGTAACATTGATTTTGGTTCAACAGATTGATTTAAAACATTCCTTTCCACTTTGAACTCAGTCTCAATCAAATATGAAAATATTAGAGTTCGAGCAAACTGCACTTAAAAAAAATAACGCTAATCTACTAACACTTTCATAAAAGAAAGTTAAAACCACGTTAGATCTGTATCAAAAAAAAAATCCATATTTCATCTTTACCCCACAGGATTTATAAAGGGTTTAGTTTCGACAATTTTAATGGATTGCCGAAACATAAAACCAAAAACACTCGTGAAGGGAAAAAATGTTTACGTAATTTAGATCGCTATTAAAACCTACTACGCAATTAAATTAAAATGCGGAGACCACAAAAAATGTCGGTAGTGGGTTTCCGAAATAAACCACTGGTAATTATGTTTCTTTAAAAAAATAAGAGAGATTAGAAAGATATATATATATATTTACAGTCCCGGAACCAATTTTTTTCTTTATTATACCACCAATGATGTTTAAACGTCATACGAGTACCTCTCTTCAACAACTGAATTTGTATGACAGATTTTAAAGTGAAAGTTATATTTAAACCAAAATAACAATTAATAATAGTAAGATAATAAGACAAATAAAGAAAGCTATTAAAATTATTATTAAAGAAAATATTATAAAAATCTGTATGGTTAAAATTTCTATCTTCTATCTTATCTAAAATAATTCTCGTAGAAGAAGAAACTTGTGAAAATGTTAAAAAATAAATACTTTTTTGCTTCCGAGCATACCAAAATAGGAAGGGAAATTGTGATCGTCCTAAAGAACGACATTTTTTTATGCCTCCGTTTCAGGTATCAGGGAACATTTTTGGTTTAGTATTCGTCTCTCAACATCTTTGCGAACCAACATATCTTTTAATTTGGTCATAATTATTAACCCATCGTTAGTTCTATATGAATGTTAACCTTTGCGCCGATAATTTTCTCTTCAACTTGCGCCTAAATTTTGATACTGACCTATCTTTACTATTAATCATCCGGTTTTTTATAAATTTTGATGGTCTGTCGAAGAAAGTCTACAGGTAATTAGTTCTATATTATAGTTTCAATCCTCTGTACACATTAAATATTACTAAATTCATACTTTTATTCATGAAAAAACGCCGGATTAATTGAACAAATCGTTCAACATATGATAATTTATTTATCTTTAGTGATAATACGAATTTACTGTGATTGTTCATAGTAATGTGGGTAATTTAAAAAAAAATATCTTTTTAGTGCATGGTTTTCTTTAATGCATAATTTTATATTCATTAATAAATCGGAAACAAGATTTTTCCCGGAAAACGACTTCAACGCTACATATGTATTTAAATGGTCTACATTTTATAATTTACATTTAATCAAAATTGTCGTTACTGGTTTTTGAATTTTTTTTGCTATATTTCAAAAACTCTTCAAGATATTTTTATGAAACTTGACACATGTCTTACTAACTCCGATATCTAAAATTTCCAAAAATATTAGTTTTCACATTTATCAAATTTCAAAATGGCACCCATTTAAAAGTCAATTTCCTTGAAAACCGGTAGGTATGAAGAAATTTTGCATGAGACAAAATTTGTAGAACTTTTTAATGCAAATCTAACGATTCCTTATTTATTGAAATCGGTGCATAAATAAAGTAATGATGATTATTTTAATGTTTTTGGTGTACAAATTCTTATAATTACTTTTCAAAAAATCATCTTTACTATTTACATTCCATTTTAAGATTTATATTCATTCTTATTTTTAATTAATTAGGGGGGAGGATTTCTTTATTAGCCCATTTAAACGTGATGTTGAGGTTGAGTTACACTGTGAATATTAAGGTAATCGTCATTGCTTTATTTATGAACTGATTTCAATAATCAAGGCATCGTAATTTGCATTAAAAAATTCTACTTTTGTCTCATGCAAAACTTCTTCATACCAACTGGTTTTCGCATAAATAGTAATTTTTCAATCGATGGATGAAATAGGTGTAGAAAAAAACATTTATATGTTTGTGGGAAACGTTTCCACCCTACATAAGGTCATCATCAGTCCATTTATTAACTAAAAATAATAAAAACAAAGCAAAATATGTAGGGTCGAAACGTTTCCCACAAACATATAAATGTTTTTTTCTACACCTATTTCATCCATCGATTGAAAAATTACTATTTATACATATATAGAAGGTGGCAATAAACCTAAGGTTTATTATTTATAAAACTGGTTTTCGCATTGAATTTTATTTTTTAAATTTTAAATGGCCGCCATTTTGAAATTTTATAAATTTGAAAACTAATATCTTTTGAAATTTTAGATATCGGAGTTAGTAAGACATTTGCCAAGTTTCATAAAAATATCTTGAAGGTTTTTGAAATATATTTTTTTTCAAAAGAAATACAAAATTGCGGATTACGGCTAAACTAAGCCAAAATCGAAAAAAAGTATAGAGCATTTTAGACTTATTTTCACGTGTATAACCCTGTTCTGAATAGCGCGCTAAGCTTTTTTGGGACACCCTGTATACACTATACCTATAGTCCAGGAGATAGCGTGCAAAAAAATGTCTGACTAACATCAAGCTAGAATTTTTTATACAAGTCAATCCTTTAGCGCCTTTTAGGAATATGTGGTCGGCTAAGTTCGTCTGCAGGATATAGCTTGGTAATAGGCGTTTGAAAAAAACAAACCGGTGCAGAGCGGACATGTCTCACCAATTATGGTGGACAATGTGATTTTCATGATCCTGAGTACAGAATTAGTTAGTAGACCGAAAATCAAGTTGATATTAGTTTGTCCCTTGACAGGTGACCACGTTGATTTTTAGTAATGTTTGAATAACTAACGTATCAAGTGTGAAAATAACATTGACTTGATTGTTGGTGTACTAACTAATTCTGTACTCAGGATCATGAAAATCACATTGTCCACCATAATTGGTGAGACATGGCCGCTCTCCACCGGTTTGTTTCTTTCATGTCCCGCAGACAAACTTAGCCGACCACATATTCTTAAAAGGAGCTAAAAGATTGACTTGTATATAAAATCCTAGCTTGATGTTAGTCAGACACTTTTTTGCAGCTATCTCCTGGACTACTATAAATATGGTCAAGTAAAAATGTGTATAGTGGTTCGACATTAAACTGAACCTCTTTACTTAAATTTTCAGTCAGGACATTCTTCGTCTCAGTTCTCAAACAAATTGTAAAACAAAAAGTTATTTTTCTAAATGAAGTAATACTATAAATCTAATAAAATACAGACTTTTATGAAAAAAAAAAAAAAAAAAAAAATCAAAGACACGATAAAACTAACTGGGTAAATTAAACTAATATTTATTATTTTCATTTTAATCTTGTTGATCTCTTATTTGTTATTTTACCTGAATCCTTGAACAAATTAAAAGGCGGTATATAAAGCTATAAGAATTAAGTTGCTTAATTAGGTTACTGAAGCTGGATTATATATATTTAATCTTGCAATATAATAAATATTATTCATTAAAATAAATACATCATTCAATTATTTGTTTCTTATAATTAAATAGTGACACATTTGATATTCAGAGTTCAATGGTAGTTACTTCATATACAATTTGATTATCTTTAAACCGTTTAACATTTTAAGATATTATTATAACATAGAGAAACGTAGTTACTCCTAATTTAAGTAAATAAAAAACAAAAATAAAACCTCAGAATCAAAACTCCATTAAAAGATATTTAACTCGTAACAAGCTCAATCATTCCTTCAGATTTGGTAGTGTTTCTACTTACAATCAATACCTATCGTCTAATTTTCTATTTAAAGTTTTGTTTTCAACATGCGGGCGATAACACCAAAAAAAAGGCAATAACGTAAGTGAGATAATTGAATACCAGACTGAGAACTAACCAGAAATAGTCAAAGAGGCACAAAATCCACAGAATTGTATTTGTAAAGGGTATATTATGCAAACAATACGAGTGGGTAGTTGAGGTATCTTTGGCCAATTGCTTAACCAAGCTAGATATCTCACCTTCTGACCACATCAGTGGCGGATCCAGGACCTAATTTCGGGGGGGGCAATCCATCCAACACCGAGGGGTTTTCAGGGTATGAAATACCCCTCAAGAAAAAGAGGGGTCCAGGGGAAAAATGTATAAATTTTGAATAGAAATTTGTGTTTTACTCTTAATAAACTTAAGAAAACATTTAAAGTAAATACGGCTCAAAATCTTTCGAATAACTAAATTTAATTACAACTTGAATGAAATAATTGAGTTTTAATCACAATGGTAGGGTAAGGTTTCATGATTTATGGAAACAAACTAGAAACTGCTACAAGACCGCTGAGAGGATTTCCGGGCCCCTGGGCAAGTTAGCATTAGGGCCCCTTTGAACAAATAACGGTGGGGGTCCGGGGGTCCTCCCCCGGAGAATTTTTTAAAATTTAAGTGCAAAAAGATGAGTTTTAAGGGTTTCTGGGGGCAAGTTTGTCCTTACAGGAAAAGATGTTTGGTGGGGACGAATTTCGGAGTTTAACTAAGATGGATTAAAAAAAAAAAAATAATAATTAAGTTGTTTTGTAGGTGATAAGTTTCATTAAAAAATCTTCTTTTACACTTAGTATAATATAAAATAAAACATAATATAAATTGTTTGCTAAAATAATGAGATTAAGAGTAAGCAAATAAAAATAGTTAAATAACACATTTTATTTTTAAAAAATGCATTACAAGTAAAAATGTAAAAGTTATTAATATCAGATTGTTAATATGATTTATCTGTCAGTTTCTCTCCTGTAAATTAACATTGACCATATTGAATAAGATGAAAACATCACAATAATCTGAGTAACTAAATGAAACACAAGAATTCAAAATTCCATACTTATGACACATTAGGAATAATTTTAAGTTTATTACATTCAGTGGCGTAGCTAAGGCATAGGCAGGGGGCTTCTCGCCAAAACAAAAATGAAAAATAATTGCGTTTAGAACTGAATGGGCCCCCTGACAGTGGCGTAGAAGTAATATTCCATGTTAGATTTTATCATATGCTCTAAAGGGGTCCCCATCGACATTAGTACAAAAATATAAGTTTCATGTTTTTTTAAGGCCCGAATAGTCACGCCACTGATAACAATATCCTCCTTGCCTTTTTGGTTGTAATAAAACCAGGGCCGCCCGCCCCCCAGAGCCACGGGCCCCCGAGGGGCCTGGGCCTCTGGGAATTGCCCCCTCTGCCCCCCCCCCCCCCCCGTGGTGGACCCCGTTGGTGGTCCTGAACTGCAACATATGCATTTTCTCAAGCGTGGATCTTGTTGTTACCTGTTTTATAGTGTACGTGTACATATTATCAGGTCATGCAAAATAATTTTGTATATTATTGTCTCTCGGGTACCCTCTCTCGGGGGGGGCACTTGCTCCCTTTGCCCCCCCCTTGGATCCGCCACTGGACCACATGTCATTATTTTTTGTATCGGCATTCATCCATAAATATTTTTTCTTTCTTTCTTTCAGAGTATTTTTAAGAGGAACCAGAATTCACTAGTAGAACAATGATTAAAGTCTATAATATAGTAAAGTTGTAGATAATTATATTGGTTTCATTTACTACGTTTGTTAAAAGTGTTTAATTTCAGTAATTCTATATATCACTGGGTTAATCATTTTTTGATTATAAGATATAAGAACACACACAGATCTATATATACTATATATATATATATATATATATATATATATATATATATATATATATATATATATATATATATATATATATATATATATATATATATATATTATATATATATATATATATATATATATATATATATATATATATATATATATATATATATATATATATATATATATATATATATATATATATATATATATATATATATATATATATATATATATATATATATATATATATATATATTAGGGTGGGTCGAAAAAACAAAATTTTTGAAAATTCAAAAAACGCCCCTCCAGAAACTTGCCATATTGGAAGAAAGTCCCGAGGAAAAAATTTGAGCCAAATCGGACTTCACTTAGGTCTCCCGAGGGGGGGTTGAAGTTTGGGAATTTTCGAAATTTGGAAAAATCGCAGCTTTAACAGGGGTTTTCGACATTTTTGCGTGCTAAACTACTTTAATATATATTTTCGTAATCTACGATGCTTATTGTATAATAAAAACCCTTAAAATATTACGTAACTTCATTGTTTTTTATATTAACACATGACATATATACAAAAAATCTATTATTACCAAAAAATAAGTTTTTGGAAAAAATCATTCAAATTTGGTTAAAAGCTTCCATGCCCAACAATTCACAGACAAGAGTGATAAACCGCCTTTTGAAATACCACAAAAAATATGAAGATTTAAAGAAAAGTGCATTGAAAAAAACAAATATACCAAGTTCCAATACTAATAAAATAAAACAATTTGTTAAAGATTCACAAATGTTATTCTGCATAAGTGCCTGCGAATGTAAGGATTTTTCCCTTTGCACGTGTGCTAGATAAAAAAAAGTTCCACAAAACGAGCGTGATTCTTTGATTGATTAAAGAACAACAAGAAATATGGTGATTGGAAAAATTGACGTTAAGATTTCAGATCAATTAAGGAGTTGAGCCTTGCGAAATAAAAGAGATCACTCAGCCACAAGAGAGAGAGAGACTAAAAAAAATATTACTGACGCCGAAACACTATCTTCTTCGTCTGATACTCCAGCCAGTACCACTGATTCTGAGTTTGATATCAGTTGCTCGCAACAAAGGTTTTTTTCTGAGACACCTACTTCTCAAATGAGGATATTTGTTCCAACTTTAGCAGAAGTAGCCGTAAGAACAGGTGTTTCAAAAAGAGCGGCAGCAGTGACAACCTCTGTGGCCCTAAATGACGCTGGAGTTTTACAACCAGACAGTTCTTGTAGTGTCATTGATCACAGCAAAATTCGTAGAGAGAAACAACTGAAGTGTAAAGAAATTAAGAAACTAGAAGAAACAAATGATATTGTGTTATCAGGTTTATACTTTGATGGTAGGAGGGATGACATGGTTAAAGTGTCAATAAAAAAAGGCGGAAAGCTATATAAAGTGGAAGGAAAACATGTCGTGCTCATACGAGAACCAGGCTCGAGTTACTTGGATTTTGTTTCACCTATAAGCGGAAATGCTGAAAGTTTGGATTCCTCAATTTTTACCTGCCTCAAAGAAAAAAATATAGATACCTCTAATTTAATGGTACTGGGCTGTGATGGGACCAACTTGAACACAGGCATTAGAAGAGGAGTGATAAGACTTGTCGAGTGCCGACTTGGACGACCTCTTCAGTGGTCTATATGCTAGTTACATGCCAATGAATTACCACCATCTAGTAGAACATTTAGATGGCAAAACTAAAGGTCCATACTCCTTATCAGGACCTATTGGATCAGAACTTTTGCAAGGCGAAACCATGGAAGTAGTCGACTTTGAGGCAGTCGACTGATGAGAATATTGAAATACGAAAGGACGGATGGAAGAGAATCTTCAATGCGAGAAGTAACCGTGTTGAAAATAAAGAAGCAACAGCTTTTACAGTTCCAAAAATTAATTTTGACGCTACGAGTTATGTTGAAATAATAGACTGGAGCTCAATAAAAGTGACGGAACCTCCACTAACAAAACTGATTTCCACAGCAGAGATCATGGCAGCAGTTTCAGATGGTTGGAAGCCTCAAATTGACTTAAAATATCCTTGTCATACTCAGGCCGTTGAACGCTGTGTGAAATTAGTCACAGGCCCCTCCACTCCAGTTCATAAAGCAGAGGATCGTCATTTTTAAATTATTCAAACCCAAATAAATAGGAATAAAATACCAAGATTCGAAAATAAAAAAGATTTTAACGCATAGATAAATTGAATATAAAAATATAATATGTTTGTTAATAGTTTTGTATAGTATATAATAGTTAGGTTTTTTTTTAAATTAAATGATATTTATACATGACAAGTGTCAAATTTTCAAAATTTAAAAAAGGGGGGAGAGGGGGACTATAGGAGCTCGAATGCAGCCACTTCCACGTGGTGAGCTCTGGTAATTATTTTTGATTCTATACTGGTTAAAATAAAAAAATAAGCTAAGAGCTTATTTTAGCTGAAAAAAATGTTTAAATTTTATAGTTTTCAGGCTGTCATTTATATATGTCATATGTTATAATAAAAAATATTGAAGTTGCGTAATATGTTTAGGGTTTTTATTATACAATAAGCATTGTATATTACGAAAATATACATTAAATGTATATTAAAAATAGTTTAGCACACAAAAATGTCTAAAAACCCTGTTAAAGCTGCGATTTTTCCAAATTTCGAAAATTCCCAAACTTCAACCCCCCCTCGGGAGACCTAAGTGAAGTCCGATTTGGCTCAAATTTTTTCCTCGGGACTTTCTTCCAATATGGCAAGTTTCTGGAGGGGCGTTTTTTGAATTTTCAAAAATTTTGTATTTTCGACCCACCCTAATATATATATATATATATATATATATATATATATATATATATATATATATATATATATATATATATATATATATAAGAAACTATGACCACCCTCGATCGTAATATATGCATAATTATAATCAAAAATTGAGGAATTTGGTCTACAAATACACATTTCAAAGTTCTTACTTCTTGATACAATTCTGCGGTGATATATAGGCATTAAAACATATTGGTAGCTCAATATGGGGAGGATAACGGGGCTTCTCAATAGATTTCAAAATTATAATTTCATTTTTTTATAAAAAAATTATTTAACCATAATGTATTTTTAAGTTGTAGATAAAGCTACAGACAATATTTTATGTTGTGGTAAAATTTCTGTAGGAAGAACTGTTCAATCGCTGTCAAAAAAATTTTAGAAACATTTTTTAAACAAATGTCACATATTATTATTTAAATACTTTATAAATCACCAAGAAGACAATTTCTTATAAATCACTCCTTACCAGGCCTAAACCTTTGCTAACATAATATTACCACTATCACCGCCAATATAAAATCTACCAGTGTATACGCAGTATAATAATTTCTAAATTATATTGATATCAGCCAATAGGGATTTTATAAAATTTTATCCCAAAGGTGAACATAAGGACAAACTAAGAAAAGAAGGGGAATCGAGCCCAGACCGATATCCAAAAGTTAGGAAGTTAATACTTGAAGAAGGGCTCATATTTTTTATGTAAGCATATAAAATATTAATTAAAAATAATTCCAATTTTAACGCAGGGATGAGAAAAGACACGGGGGATACAGAAGGAAAATACAGCTGCTTTTCCAGGAACGTTAACTTTTAAGAAATTTTCATTAGTAGTCGGAATTAATTAGTAATTTGGGATATTTGCAAATTAGATTATCAAAGGCGAGGAGGTATAGAAATATGGGGGAGGGATAGAATCTAGATAATTCTCACTTAGTAAAATAATTTAAATGTTTCTTGATGGTAGTGGTAGTTATAAACCCATCAAATTAAAAATAACATATTCCGTTCTCAAGCACAGGTATCCAGCTAGTATAAATGTATATATATAAATATATATATATATATATATATATATATATATATATATATATATATATATATATATATATATATATATATATATGTATTCATTTGGTTTTTCCTGTATATTCTACCTGTTTTACTGAGTTAAACAATAATTTGAATATAATACTTGTTCTCTTGAACTCGTTTAACTGTATTTCTAACCATTGTCAAGAAAGCCACTTGGTGACAACGAAACCTGCTTCAGTTTCCTGTAGAAACAACTAGTTATCAGCCATAATGTGATTATTTTTTTTACTATAATCTACGTTTTAAGCATGCGTGAGTGTTGGTCGCTAAAACTGAGAAGTGAAGAAATCTTGAAGATAAAAAAAAGTTGATCTAAACATATAATTGATAACTGATATACCAGTGTTATTTAAATTTTTACAGTTTGACTTTTTTTAAGTATTCTAACTTTCATATATTATACGTTTTCTCACTTATTACCTTCACCTCACTTATTACTCTTTTAAATTGTAGATAATGTGTGGTAAAATTATCACCTGATTAACACATATTAGTTTTGGTTGATCGGTAAAACAAGCATAAATTAAATTTGTCTCTAAATCCAGGTCAGTTCTCGTTTCTTTTAAAAAAAAAAAAAAACTTGAATGAAAGTTGATAGGTTTCCAGTTGTGACATAACATCCTAAAAATTGGCTATTTTTTTTTTTTTCTTTCAAAAATTGATAATTATCAGGTTGCGTCGAGTCGTCTTGAATTTAAAATTTATTCAAATTTATAAATTATTGGAATTAATGGAAGTTAATACCATTTACTAAGTGGAATAAATTTTCAATTAAATATTATTTAATCGTGTTGGGCTATTAAGTATAATCACAGACTCAAAATATAGGTCAACTTGAAGCCATAATTTTCAATAGAATTTCGAAGTTCTATAAACATATCACAAGTTATACTTTTAGCCTTCACCCCGCGCTCCACGTTGGGCTCATGCTAGGAATCAGTGGCTAGGTTTCCTATTATCATATAGGCCAAACTGTAAAATGAAACGCCTTCACAGAAAAGAATCAGGACTATATAATACATTTTAAGAATAAAATACCCAGTTTATCGAAGTTAAGAAACTTTTTATAAATGCATATAATCCTCTATTTCATTATTAGACAGGATAAATAATAAATAAAAAAAAAAAAAAATTCTTAAACTAAACCTCAAGAGTTTTCATGTAAGATTTAAAAAAATCGAAAGAGGGGTGTCTAGGAACTTTCCCATATCATATAATACAAGAATGGTGGCAAATGTTTAGTTAAAGTATAGTGAAATTATTTATCTGGCACTTCTTAGATTGTTACTCCCCTTATAAAAAACAGAAGGGAGTAACAATCAAAAGAAGGTGCACGGAATGTTCTTCATTACACTGTTATTCCCCTTATGAAAACAGAAGGGTGATATTCCTTTGTCACAAAGTACATTGGACTAAATATCCCTTTGTCTTAATAGTTATTTAGTCAAAGTCATTTTTATTCCAAAAAAACACAGGGGAGTAACAATCTAAAGAAGTATCATTTATCTTATAAAGAGGTGTAAATTTCACTTCAAGTTTAGAAATTATTTATCGTATAGAGTTTCAAAATTCAAAAGTTGATATTTTCAAAATGGTGGCAGATATCAAAACGAAATGCAGCAGAAATAATTTTTCTAATAAAGATATATAATGGGTACAAATTTCAGAGCCATCGGAAAATGTTTCACTTTCTTTTTACGAATTTTTGCTGACTTACCAAATGGGTTAATGACATCTCAAAGTTATGATTTTCCGGGAAGCATTTAAGGACTGATTTTCTTTCTAAGTGTCAAACCTCTACCTTAAAAACTGTGGGAGTTATTGGACATTTTGTTTTGATGTTAAAATCAATAACTAACATTGTTATGAACAGACAGACACAGGAACGAAACTATAAGGGTTTCTTTTTTTGGTTTTAACAACTAAACCCTAAAAATGGATTTTATTTGTAAAATTGTTAATAGATACGATTCTACTCAATATTTTTCGATGTTACCAAGTCTACAGTAAAATTTACTAAAGTTTTGATTTTTGACAGCGCGGGAAAATCCGTCGGGAGCCAATGAGAAGTCAGGATTTTGAATTTTAGAAGGTCGGGCCAACTAGGCAAACAAAAATGTCACCGGGCCCTCCACTCCTACAGGCCTAGTGACATTATTTTTTTCATCATTTAGGTTGGCCAATCTGAGTGTCAAAAGTCAAAACATTAGTAAATCTTACTGTACACATGAGCAACATGAAAAAACAAATTATCGATTTTGTTGAGCCAGTTTTGCACCTATAAAGTCGGACTGGTGGTGACAGACCCACACACATACATACAGGGAAAAAGTAAAGGCCGGGTTCGGTTTTCGGAATGAATGAAATAAAAAAAAATCCAATTCTGATCTATGTACAGACAAAACTTTAATTTCGTACACATATATTATAATTATAATATTTATTCGCATATTCATTGAAGCGAGCATAAGCGAGCTTCTTACATTCAACAAAATATGTATATTGTCTGTCAGTAACGTTTACGTGTCCGACGATAACTTGAGTAAAAGTTGAACGATTTTGTTAAAATTTGGTATTCGTGTTCCTTTTACTAATGCTCAGGCTAAGTTCGTTGGACAGCGTGATCCGTCCAAGAGTTCGCGCGCAATGCTCGCGTAAACGTGAGCTTCAAATTTAAAATTGGAATTTCAGGAGGGGAAAAGATTCTATCGTCACCTATTCGATGAGACGAACATTTTTTTTTTTTAGTAAAACCAACAGTGACACCGCTGTGAAGTTATGAAGATCGTCAAATCTATTAAAGCGGACCTAAATGTTTTAAAATAGAAAAAACAACGTATTTACCAATACGTTCTAACGCAACGATTTTAATAAAAAGTCATATACATCGACTGTTATTATACTTGTCTCATTACTGAAGTGTAAATTGTTTGAAGAATAATTTATTGTATAAGTAAACCCGTTTTCATTTATCTTTTTATCAAAGCTCTTTAAAAGCGAAGGAATCTTTTTTTCATAAGCAAATAAAAAATTATTACAGTTCTAAATAGATCGGAGTGAAAGTTATAGTGATTAATTTTCTGCTAATTACATCTATAATGACTACATTATTATTGCAGTAGGAGAAAAATAAGTGAACCAACATTCTTTCATATTAAATTTGCAATGAAGATGTATGGAAGGAACAAAAAGAAGAACGTGATGTCATCAGATACCATAAAGATTAAGAAGACGACCATAAAGAAACAACAGATTCCTTACAAGGAAATATAAAAGAAATTAAACAATTGTTGCAGGCACATGATTCGGTAAAGACTTTAAACTTAACTAATGGGATAATTACGAATACATGAAGCATGTCTCTGTACGGAGACAGGTTAAGCTTCAAGCCTTAGTGATTTATTACTTGAATGAGCCGCTCATCACAGCTTCAAGCTTTGAGGATATTACATAAACTAATCATTATTTCCTTCTGAAAAGTAATGGGGCTCCTGTCTGTAGACTCGGCGAAATGTTATGTCTTCACTTTATACGACTTTAATCTTTACTTTATCTCTCATTTTCTAATAAAGGAATTTACAGCATCTCGATAGTTAGTTTACCCGCATCTTAGCTCTTACTTTTCTACAAAAACGTTAGACGTTAACATCCAAAAAAGTAATCTTTATTTTCTCTTTTATTTAAGAAGCCCACCCAAGCTTTTAAAATAACCTATAAGTATTAGCGAGAAAAAAATAAAATAAAAATAGACTCGAAATCAAAATTGTATCTTTTTAATAATTAATTAACTTTCTAAAATGTATTCGAAAAGTTCTTTTTTTTATTAAAAACATCTCCCCAAAAAAGTAATAATATTATGAATGGTTAGGTAAATATAAGATAAAATTGTACTCGTTAAAATTGCACGTGTAAAAATAAAATAAATATTTTCCGATGCAATAATTCAAATGCAATAAATTTTGATTATATCGGTAATTCACTCTAACCTACAATTATTCTCAATAATTTTAAGTACCAGGTATGAAATTATTCAGCGATTTTTCTTGTTCGAGATTGATTTAATATTTCAACAACTTCAGGTTGAAATTTTAAAGTTGCATAAAAAGAAACGAGAAAAAAAGGACGATAAAAATAATAGTAGAACGTGAAAAAATTTTACTTAAAGATAATTTCAGATAAATTATTATTATGCGCGAAAAAAATACTAAACATGTTATAATGTGATGAAAGATTTAATAACTTAAAATAGTCAAAATCAATGATTTTTTTTAAAAAAAATAACTGCTCAATGATTAGGATTAATTTTTAGAATGTATATGTGAACTGGGTTACGTGATCGGGTATGAATTGAAAATTGACCATAAACACAAAAATATTAATCATTAATTTATGCATGCTACTGTAAATTAAAAATAAATATTTTATATTTCCATGATAATTTAAAATGATTGAATGATTAAATTTAAAGCTAAAGTGCATGTGTAAGAACTATAAATAAAATAAATTGTGTATTTCTAACTTAGAAATAGTTTCATAATGACCAGCAAAGATAAAAAAAAAAAACTTTATTAACATGTAATGTATGCATGATCAATAAATCTTCAGTTAAAAATAGATAAATTGATTTTACCAACTACAATGTACTATAACACGATTATCTGTTAATTATGTAGTTTTGCATGTAATAACATCATTTATCTGGTAATAAAATATAAATATACAAATATGTCCATCTCTACAACTAAGGATATAATTTTTAAATTAAACTTCAGAAGACTCATATTAGATCAAAAAAACTAGAATATAGGTCAATCACGGATAAATGTAATTTATTTTCGGACAGGATGGAAAAGGTGCTAAATCCTGTTGAAAGAGAATTTCGGGGATTAAATAAACACCCTTAACATACGTAGTCCAAAGAGGATATATTTAAAGAAATCCGTTGTATTTAAAAATATAAAATATAAATCAATATTTTAATCAAAAAGGAATCTGTGCCTCTCAATTAGTGTGGCACTAGACTATAAATATGTCCTATCACTGGACGATTATAAAATAAGAAGTGTAATGAAATAGATTTCAAAATAAAAGTGTCATATGCCCAATCGAAGGCAATGTTCGCATAAGGTTTAAATTTATATGGGACCAGGCTAACTTTAATATACCATCCAAATTAAAAACAAATAAATCGGACAAGGTGTTCTTTTTATAATTGTCGTTTGCCAAAAATGTTGACTCCTATAAACATCGGATAAACAAGACCAAAAATGATTTCTGACAAATAATTAGGCCTTTAAATTTTTGAAATTGGAAACAAAAATGTTTGTTGTTCAGAACGAGTACGTAGCTTCCGTTACCTTCAAGAAAATCGGTAGAAAAATGAATAAATATATATTATGTTTATAAATACAATGAAAGTTGTGAATATATTATAAATAAAACTTGGAAAAAAAAAGTAATAATAATAATTTAATGAAAAATCTGCCTAGTACAACTCGTAATCATTATCATATACTTATATAATTACTATATCGTCCAGTTTTTTCTAATTTCAAGCTGATATACCTATATTGTTTTTTCATCTAAATTTACCATGCAAACAAAGCCTGGACTGTAACTAACTCGATTAGTTAGGCCTCAGGACATTTTTAGGGATCATAGGCAAAACCGAGGACCGTTATAACCGAAAGTACACTACACAAACAAATTTTAAAATACCAAGAGGTTGAACATTTATAAAACTGAAATACACCCTTTGGAGGGCGGGGGTAGCTTACATTACCTTCGGTAAGCTCGGAAGCAAAATTAAGCAATACTTTTTATAAAAACATTAAGTCAATACAAATTATTTCATTTTATACAAATGAAAAATCTAGAGACAGTAATAGTGATTGATGAGGGATTTATCTTTTTCTAAATCATTTAATTTTTAAAAATTGATGCCTTGTTGTAAAGTCCAGATAAACCTATTATTTCCAAACTACTCGGGTCTTGTTTCGTTATTGTGCAAGTCTTTTCGTTTCGATTCTCCGAAAAAGTACAAAATCTCACGCCAGTCTATTTCAAAATCTTTAAGACACCTGACTACACAGTAAAACTTAAACGACAAAAATCTGTTCGCAATAAATTTTCCTTATCGTTTATAGGTCCTTGAATTGTTAAAAAATAATAATGTTAAAAAAAACTAAAGCTTGTAAATTCGATTTAAAAAGGAACACTAAAAAGCTCTGATAAAAAATGTATTTAAGAGAAAGAGATTTTTTTTAATAATTAAAAAAAATCTCATTTAAAGCCCAATGATCATTTATCATTCATCGTATTTTTTTCAGATATTAACATTAAACTATTTAATTAATTTATTTATATTAATAGAGTACCTTATCTGGACTAAAGGTCATTAAGTAAAGTTTATTGCTTTCAAAATAAAAATAATTCAAATACTGCATCATTTCATACAACCTGATTAAATTGGGCTCAGCTCTAATACTCTTACAATTACTTTTAAATTAATTTCTGAACTTATATTTAAAGTTACTGAGTGCAAAGGAGTGCAGAGAATTACCTTCAAAATGTAAGGTACTCGTTAACGTTATTATGCGTCTATAACAAATATATAGCACAGCATTGAAGAAAAGAAAACTTCTGTTTTAGCATTCCTGTGTAGATTTTTGATATAATATACCATTGAAGCTCGAGCATCATACTTCAATTATAATGGCCCTGTCAATAGTTTATTTATTATTATTTCCTATTTTATTAAAGTTCTTGCATTGCAATATATATATATATATATATATATATATATATATATATATATATATATATATATATATATATATATATATATATATATATATATACAGTATGTCCCAGTATCGACTTGACGATACGTGAAGTGACCAAAAAATTTCATTTTTCGACAAAAAGTCATTCTTGATTATCCCTCCTGCATGTCTTTTAATGAAGATTTATCGTATTATAAATTTTGTATCATGTAACCTGTTGCTAAAAATTGCGATTTTTTATAATCACACAAAAGAGAACTGGTCTAAATTTTAATTTTATGAAAAAAATCATTATTTATAAAAAATTATGTTTTTTTAAATAAGAAAGAAAATACAAAAAAAAAATGTGTATTTTACCCCCCCCCCCCTTATTTATTTATATATATATATATATATATATATATATATATATATATATATATATATATATATATATATACATATATATATATATATATATATATATATATATATATATATATATATATATATATATATATAGAGTTAGTAACGAAATACTAAGTAATAAGTTGTTTTATAGTTATACCTCTTGAATACATATTTTATTTTATTTGACTTGATCGTAAAAAAGTTAATAGTATACATTACTATTTATTAACTAGAATATCGAAATAAAACACCTAAAAACAAAATGTTTCTTGGGAAAAGGATGTTTATTATAATATCACTACTTGGTTATCTATCAGGTTTTGGTTTTCCGGACTGTATGTGGTCATCTGGAACCGATTTAAACCACAATGAGACACTAAGGATTGGATTAATGGCCCCAAAAATATTGTTTTTTGGTACTTATGACGGTTAAAAAAAAATATTATCATGGAAAATTATTATAAAACCACAAATAATTCTGTTACTCTCTAAGACATTCTGCGCAGGTCGAATCTATTATATGCTATATTGGCTTTTCTTATGTATGATGAACTAAATGCTAATATTATATACCTAAGAATACATATTTCCCTGTTGTGACCTGTGGGTCTTAAAGCTAGACCACATTATAGAAGATCAATATTAATTTCCACAAATCTAAAAATATTATTTATTTCCAAAATATTAACGTAGTTATAGGTTCAAGAGCTTAAATAAGGAACTAAATATCCTGAGATGACCTGGGGATAACCTCAATCCATCAATGACATTTTTCAAACAAAACAACTAAGATAGCACGGACACGATTTTAGGGGTTAACAGAGATGGAATTGCCAAATAATCTTAGGTCATAATAATATTAACCAAATCGAGCTCAGCCGTACCGTATTTTACTGGAATCATCTCAAGGCATTTTGAACCCCCCTCTATTATCTAATTAAAGATGCTTAATTAATTTGAAATTAGTTTTTTTAAAAAACCTAACCAGAAATATAAATTTCACACCTCTACCGATATTAGTTCATATGATATTTGAGCCTTAAGTTTTGTTATTATGCCAGTGTTCTAATAACTCATCATAATTCTATCTTCTAAGGCAGGAAAAATTACAAAACCCGAAAAAATCTGGTTCTTGGCCCTTCTCAAGATAGCTAATAGAAAAATCGGCTATGCAAAATTACGCGTTTTACGCGAGAGTTGGCTTATTTTCTTACACAAGTGTTTTTGTTGGGATATCTTTAAATGTCATCTCATTTTAATAAATTTGAATGGTATAACCAACGAAGCCAACAGATAGTTTGATATTAATTTAAAATTTCTCTGCTCATTAAATTTTGCTAAATTGATAGTTTTATTCATGTAAAATATCTAAACGATTTTGACAGATTTAAAATAACAGGAGAGAAAAAATTAAAATACAATAGAAATAATGGTTTGTAAAAAGAGAAACATCATTTAAATACGCTGTAGAACATGATGAAGCTATGTGCCACACTAATTGGCAGACTATTTACTTCTATCGAATGAAGGGGTTTTATCGGAATAAAAGTCCGATGATGGTTGTGTTTAAAAAATTATGTTTTATTCAGAGCTTTCGCCTTTTTTTTTTTAACCACAACCATCATCGGACTTTTATTCCAATAAAACCCCTTCATTCGATTACTGTCTACAAGTCCAAAAACTAAAACTATTTACTTCTATTTTGTGACAAAGAATAACATATTTTTACGTTGATTTGATAAAAAAAAATAAGTAAGGCGTGCTTCTCGTAAGTACGTGAGGCGAGAATCGCCGGTTTCTGCAAGATTAAGTTATAATTAAAAGTGTAAAATTTTAATAGCTGCATATTCTTTTTTTACACTTTAAGACCTTTCAATTGATGTATAACATGTCATGGTGACTAAAAACTTTTTTTTTAGTCGCCCGCCATTTTGGAAATATGTATTAAGTGTGAAAACTTCAAAAAGTGTTCAGTTGCCACAAATGCCGAGATGCACTTGTGTGACGAGTTTCATGTTCCAAGCTATAGTAGTTTGTGAATTGAAACATGCCAAAGGACAGACGCCAACGGACAGACAGACGCAGACATAGACGTTGTATCAGGTTTCTTTTCGTACATCGTACATAAACCTAAAAAATTTCAAGATAAAAAGAACTTTTTATATACTACGTTTTGAAATATTCTGTTAAATCGTATGTAATATTAATAATATAATTGTTATTGTTATATAATATATAATGTTAGTAAAAAAAAAAAAAAAAAAAAAAAAAAGTTCCGAATTGATTTACTTCATTTAATGACTACAACTAGACAACAAAATTACGTACAACCAACAGAAAGTATTAGCACAACTAAGGACAAGTGGACAGGACACAATTAAAATAACAATAAGAGGCATTTTGTATCAAATCAAAACCGATGAACTTTGCACAGTCTGTAACAGGATGGAAAGGGAGACCATTGAGCACATATTTTTGAGATGCCCTATTTATAAAGCACAGAGAGAAGCGTTCCTCCCTAGAGAACTTAGGTTATCCTCTCAATGTGAAGAGCAAACTAAAATAACGTCCATATTAGGCACTACAGAGAAATATCTTATAAAGACAATTTACTTTTTTACACTCAACATGTTGAAAGTAAGGTCATTTATTCACAATGAATAGTCAACCACCTGTAAAACAAATCATACATCACTGTATTACTTACCCCACAACACACTCTATATTGTAATATTTTACTCTCACTTATTATCTCATTTCTGCCATTAATTATTGTATATTATTATTATTTCTATTTGTCTTATAGAAATGTAATTTTTTTGTTATATTTAGAATTATGGATTTAGACATGAGCGAACCCCTTTGTATAAAACTTGTAAGTTTTATAAACAAATAAAATATATTATTATTATTATTATTATACTTCATTTAATGATAACCATCTAGAGAGCTGATGACAACTCTTTGTACAACGGATCTCCCCTACACCAAATCTAAACCGTGCCATCGATATGTTTGAAATAATATAAATAATATAATCGATATATTTCCTGTTTTGCTGTCATTCAATGTTAATCTCTTATTTATAAAAATTACAAATTTGAAACCAGTCAAAATGAAGATTGCGTAAATATGGGACATGGAAAAACAAATAAAATAAGTTGCGGATTTTTTCCGAACTAACTCTCCATACAGCAAAATTTGCTGAAAACCAATTAAATTCTGCTGAAAGATGGCTAAAAGTATTAAAATAATGTATTGTCATCGTGTTCTGAGCTATGCTAAAAGTTTCAAATGTGTAGCTATTTGGGAAGTTAGTTAGAAATTGATTGCCAGATTTGTACCGGACAAACAAACAAACATACAAGAAAGCAAGCTAGTAAAAACGTAGTAATAGAGGGGACACGAAATGAAACATTTTTTAAAGACAAAAGGCGCAAATATGAATTGATACAAAAACGAAACCAAATATATATTTTAATTCAACGTTTCTTCCTCTTTTAAAATCCAACGACGTGTTTTTGTTAAAAATATGTTCCAACGCCCAAACTCTAAACCCAAGTTTACTCAGGTACGATTTTTTGGTGCTTCCCTATTTTTGCTGCCTTTTGGTTATCGTTATAAATATCATAACTGCAAAGTTTATTTTTTTTGAGTTGGATACTTTTGAAGATAGGTGCATTAACGACCTCCTGACAGAGACAGTCAAACGCAGGGAATTTGAACGGTCCTTGGTTTTACTTACGGATCCTAAAAATGGTGTGCAGTCAAGCTACTATTTGAGTTAGTTACAGTCCTAGAGAAAAAAAACACAGAAAACAACTAACAATTAGATTGAACTGGACGAAGTAATAATCATATAAGTATATAATAATAAGTACGACTTGTATTGGGCTGATTTTTTATTTAATTATAATACTAATATTATTATTTTTCTTCATTATTTTAAAAAAACATAGATTTGAGGTTAAATTTGTTTTGATTATTGATGTTACACTTAGATTACTTCTATAATAAAATAAATGTTACACTGTAACCATGTGTTATTTTTTAGGTAATTAGTTTTAGATTTTAGCCTTAGTTTATTTCATGTACGTTCCTTGCTGAAGTCTTCACACAAGCGTTCCCCCCTGGTCCTTAATCTGCATTCACTAGCCTGCGGGCTCCCTACTTTTTGAACTTATTACACCTGTTTCATCAATCAGTCTATGTATAATTGTCATGGTAAATAGTTAAAGACTGGAATGCTCGACTAATAGTAATTTGAATTTATGTAATAGTTAGACAGTTAAAGATTAAACCACCAGTATTTTCTATTCAGTGTATATTAATTATCATTATGATAACCACAAAATATTGGACAATACAACGAATTATTAATTTTGAAAAAAAAAAACAAACAAAAAAACATTCTTTTGTCTCTCATCTACAAATATCATCTTTATGAATAATAAACTACGAACACTATTTCATTGTAATACACGATTTTTTATAAATATATATTGAGTAAGTCATAGTAAAACCGCGAATTTGTTATGTATACATAAATTAATCAACCCAATCAACCCAAATTAATCAACCAAATTTCTAAACGGTTCATAAAAAATAATCGAGCTTGTTTGACCATAAAATGAAATCAGATAGTCATAAATATATTTAACAAGTCCTCTTTTATTGAAGCATAATCTTTTCACTTGAGAATTCCAGATATAAAAAAAACGTTAAAGAAATTTTAAAAAAGGTGTTGAATACAACGTGTTTAATTAAATGTGTTTTAAAAACAAAAGTTCATTTTTAAGATAACAAGCAGCTTCGATAAAACTTGTTATTATTTTTAATTGTTATTGATATTATTATTAGTACTATTATTATTATTACTGTTATTGATACTATTATTATTATTATAATTATCATTATTGTTATTATTTATAACGAAATATTAGGCGATATGGCATACAAATGGTATATGTTCACACTCACTCAAACACAATATATACTCATATATATATATAGATATACCAACTGTATAGACAAGTTTTTTTGAACATTGTCAGATCAAAACAATTTAACTGCAATTCAATCGGGTAATAATTTTAAAAAGAAATATATTGCAGTATTTGTTAAAAAGTCAATGGACTTATTTCTTAGTTAATATATTATATATATATAATTTTTCCTTTTTTTAACATTATATAGATGATATAATACATTTGTGACTATCTATTAATCAGTACAGAACAAAGTTAATTTCTTTCCTAACTCAGATTGTCAATTTGAATGATTTATGAAAGTGCCTAATCCGATTTTTATTTGCACGATTCGTAAAAATAATATATTTTGTTTTATAATTATTACGGATTGTAGTTGTAGTTCGAATTGTAGTTTTATAATATTAAAGTGTAGTTTGAATTCTTGTTTTGATCCCCTTGGAACATAATTTAAAAATAATACAAACATACTATTCAATTGTTATTACTAATTTCTTTTTTGTGTGTTCCTGATTAAAAAATCTCAATATATAATACATATCCCAAAGAAGTCTGCACAGACGACAGCCAGACCCTTTTTTAAAACCACTTTTTGGGGACCTCAAAACGTGAGAATTTTTGCGCCATCACAATACTTTCCTCTTTATATGAAAAAGTAAAAAATAAATCGAAATATTATATAATAATATAAATCGAGTAGTGTCCTAACGACTTACGTTGAAATTATATTGCCAAGCATAGGCAACCACGTTTATTCCATTAAACATAAATATTAGTTTTGATTTGTTGGTCTTCAAATAAATATAGTAATTTATCTATAATAACTTAACTAAATTATTTATACACAGATTGTAAGTTTTTTTAATAAAAAATTAAAGTATTTATATATATATATATATATATATATATATATATATATATATATATATATATATATATATATATATATATATATATATATATATATATATATACCAAATATTTACCTATTTCCGTCCATCTATAACGGCACACCAAGGACCTCAGAATTGCCCAATACATAGTTGACAGCTCGTTTAAAACTGAAACAAAAAAAAATTAATTGTGATGAAAAATCCAAATGTATGAATATATTTACAATGTGTATATTTACAAATGTGTAAAATATATTTTATATAAATTAATTTTACTTATTTTCTAAATATAGAATTAAGCCCGTTGCAAATTATTGTTTGTAAATTATGGATATAAATAACATATAATTTAAAAAGTATAAATAAATAAGATTTAAAATGTTATAGACGTTGTAGAGTTTTTAAATAAAAGGACTGTAAACGATATCCGTTGTTGTTATAGATAAACAAATGTTTAGATAGACTAAAATACTCAAAGTATGTTTATTTTGCTACTCATGTAATAGTTATTTATGTAACTAGGCAGCAAAATGGAATTTTTCTGACGAATGATTAAGTCAGCCTCCGAGCCGGAGGCGAGTTCAGGCTATGGAAATTAACTGCCGAGGCGAAGCCGAGGCAGGTAATTTATTTGATTGACTGCCGAGGCGAAGCCGAGGCAGGCAATATATCAATATGAGGCAGAAATGTTTCCTTTGCTGCCTTGTTGCATACAATATTTTTCCTACTGGCGGCAGAAAAATGTTTCCTATAAATAATATTCATTTCATAATACTTACTTACTTAACAAATACTATTATTGAACTATTCAAATTAAAAAAAAAACCAAGCAACAATATCAAATGTTACAATTATAAAAAATGAATTGACAGAAATACAGTAAAAACAAAACAAAATGATGATAATAGACGAGCTGCAGTGTTGCCACTAATTTAATTATTTATGATTATTTTACTATTTTCTGTAATATTTTTTTCTTTTTTATCTTTTTACTCCATTCTATTTTATAAATATAATCTATAATAAGTATTTATAATTTTTTTTTTATAAATTCGTAATATTTTTAAGGTAAATTGTTCAAATAATTTAGGTTAAAGATGAAAAGGTTGTTTGTTTATTTATTTGTAGCGGGGAATGTGGGCGTGGCTTAGCCCGTTAAAATCCTCAGCAAAATACGATTTTGCCGCCTAGGCAGCAAAATCGTATTTTGCTGCGTATTGTAAAGATTTCTTGAAACCTCAGAGAAATTAAACTTTCATGCCTAAAAACAGTTCAATAATGCGTAATTTTGCTGCCACTAGTAGGAAATAGTTATTTATGTAACTAGACAGCAAAATGGAATTTTACTAACGAGTGATTAGATTAGCCTCCGAGCCAAAGCCGAGGACAGACTATGATAATTAACTGCCGAGGCGAAGCCGAGACAGGTAATTTACCTACTTGACTGTCGAGGCGAAGTCGAGGCAGGCAATGAATAAACGAGGCAGAAATGTGGCCTTTGCTGCCTTGTTGCATACAATATTTTATCTACGGGCGGCAGACAAATAAAACTGCTAACATACCATCTTTATTAATCTAACATAGTTAATTAATATGTTACATTAATAAGATAATAACATACGTATTATGTAACTAAAATTAATGTTCGTAAAGAAATCAAATAAGAAGCTTTGTAATAAAGCTTTGTAATAATAACAATAAGTGAATAGCAAACTGTCTATATATTGCGCTGTCCATAAGTGGGTGCATAGACCACAGTTATATTTTAAAATTCTGCAGACGGTTTCAATATGTTGACAAAAAGAGAAAAGAAGCCGAGAAAGAGCTAAACTAAGTGATGCATCAATGTTTATCTCCACTAATAAATTTTCTCCGTTACCAAATGACGGAATGGACATGACTTATTCTCCTAAATAATAACAATACATCTAGTTCAGCCAAAAATATTGATAAACCTCCTCCTATCAATAATATAAATAGTTTTCTTAAGGAAATAGCAAAGTAATTCATAAAATAAATTTAAATACGCTGTATCTGACAGTAACAAAAGAGACTTATGCTAGAAAATATAGAGGGTATAGAAACGTCATTAATTATTTAGAACTGTAAAAAGCTGAGTTTCACACTTACCAGTTTAAAAATGATAGATATTTTAGAGTAGTGATACGGGCACTTTACATATCTTCTGACGTAGATATAATGTTTAAGAAAAAATTAAATCTAAGGATATTGAACCCGTCCAAATGTTACCCGTTCACCATCCAGATACTATAAAGTTCTTCTTTTTAAGCCTGATAATAAAAACCGTGAAATATATCATGTAAAAACACTTTATTATGGTGTAACCCAGGCGTACTATTCAGTGTACCCATTGGCAGGGGTATGGTCATAGCAAGGACTACTGCCATCAAAATCCAGCATGATAAACTAGAACCGATCAGAACTGATGAAATACAGGTAGCTCGAATTCAGATTTTTCTTATCAGCCACGTTTATGAAATTGCTTCATTCTACTTAGCTCCGAACTACAGACTTTAATTAACTTATTTTAACGATACATTAAATAAACAGGTCAAGTGTGTGCTAGTCAGCACGCACAGCGAGGGTCCGTAGGTCACACTATATAGTGTTTAACTGTAAAGTGTATAAACAGAGTTTTTTTAAAATGCTAAAAAGCTTACTTTGAACCATTCTGTGGGGTCTGGGGGGTTTCTGTAGGGTTTCTGTGTGAGTCTGATATTCTCAACACACACTCTGATAAAGTATTTTTTTGCCACAGAACCAGACTACAACCATATAAATATATCGAAAAGACAATAATTTAAAAAAAACGTATTTTGTCAATAAAAAATAAAATAATATTTTTTTCGAAATTTCCAAAAAGTGGTATCTTTACTTTTGGTCGAAGAATGTTCAGGGATTTTTTCAGATTTTTTGCACTTCACATAAGCGAGATAGAGGGGGGGGGGGGGGGACACGTTTCAAACTCGCCTACGCTGGCCCTATCAAAGATATAACCAAAGAATTATATATTTTTGTAATCAGCTCGACGTACCCTTTCATATGATACCCCTCACGGTGTCGAAACAAAATAAAAAAAATTTAAACCTTAAGTTTTTTTACCCTAATTTTTTTTTTTTAAATATTTTTTTTAAGTCGCTATATATTTTTAAAATATGTGGGCAGGTACAAGACACATACATGCCAAATTTCAAAGTGATCGGACGAAAGGTGTAGCCGTGAGAGCACGCGAGAGGACGGACGGACAGACACACGCAGGAAAATATAAGGGTCCTTGGTTTTGCCTACGGACCCTAATAAAATGAGACGTAACTTCTTAATAGGTGGAGACTTCAATAGTAACACCCACGTTGGAGATCTAGAATAGAAGGAAATCTACTTCATGATGTTGTACACCATGATCATTTGGACGTTTTCCATTCAAATGGGCCAACACACTATCCTATAGATGGATTAGATACGCCAGACATATTGGAAATTTGTATTGGCAGAAACATAAATGACAAATGCTGACAAAAAGATTTGAGTTCAGATGACTAACCTGTAACTATTAATTTACATACTGACGAAGTTCCATCGGTATTAAGAAATGACCAATTAGTAAAGCACCCGTTCAATTAGGAATCTCTACAAGAAATTTTATCAGAGAACACTTATATAATACCCTTTAAATCAACAAATTATATAAATATATCCATCTGCTCCCTAGTAGTAGTAGTAAGGTCCTAGTACTAGTACTAGACGAGTAGGACGAACCACTTGTTCGAACCTAGCAATTAGGTCATCACTTGGCCCTTTTTACTATACACGTGGTAGTGAGTTCCAGCCACTTCACACATCATACCTCTGTACTTTGTACCACCGAAGCGAGTATGACGTAATCAATAGTGAGCCATATAAATCAGAGCGTCACGGCGATGAATCGAACCCTCGATCTCGTACCGCTCATGATTCAGTGATGGCCGAGCAGACGTGGTAAGTAATTTGACGTGGTAAGTAATTTAACCCCCACGGCTACGCTGGCTCTCGATGTCAGCTTCCTAACTAACGAAATGAAATGCAGCTACAGAAGCAAGCCAGCATAGTACACAACCTTAGTAGTAGCATAGGTTACAACCTTAATAATGCTTCTGTTAAAAGGAAGAACATTATAACTATAATACCCCTCATATTCAACAGCTCCGACAGGTTAAAAAGGCTTCCAGTAGTGGAAGCGAAACGTTGGACTTCAACCCCTTTGAGACGCGGATTTAACCGGAAAACCTAGCTGTTTATTACGAGTCTGCCCGCGGAAGCCTACGCATTTTTGATATAAAATACAAAATTATTAAAAATGAATATTATATATTAGTTATTATTAATTATGCCTAAGATGCTGAAAATATTAATGTTATTACAGATCAACTCTAAAGATCCTAGGAATAAGAAGTAATAAGAAATTAGTAATCAGTAATTAGTGAGATCATGAGTCCAGCCAAATCTCCTCCTGTTCAAGTAAGTTCTACTAGGTCTATCTAATCCATCCAGGACAAATAAATGATGTTGTTTGTCTGTCCCCCTATTTTCTGTCCCTCACAATCTCAAAGATTTCCTTTCCACTCAAAACCTTGAATTAAAAAAAAATTAAAAAGAAATAGACTTTGCAATTACGCAGCGCAAGGATGCAAAGTGATATACGACACTGCACAACAACAACATTTTATATAAAAAAAGAACTTAATATCAACTATAGAATAGAGAAGGGGAACAGATATACAACATATTTTACTTGTACTGGATAAATTAGACCTAGTAGAACTTACTTGGACAGGGGTGACTTGGCTAAACCTATATGATCTTACAACTTTTTACACAACGTTTTACGCGAGCCTTAGCTTATTTTTTTGCATAAGGGTTTTTGTTGGGATTATAACTTGACTAATCCATATTATCAAAATGAGGTGTATTGTAATATATTTAATTCATATTAAATAATTGAAGTAAAATAATTTTATATAAGTAATATAGTTTACTTTTTTAAAAGTTTTCCAGCAAGCTTCAAAAGCTAAGTCAAAACCATTAAGTTAATAAATTGTTACTTACTGAAAAATTAATAATAATAACAAATTATTACAAACGTAATAAACTTCAAAACGTATTACCGTCGTGATGAAGTTATTATGCTAAATACGGAATTTCACGTTTAAAACAGAGTCTAACTATAAATGTAAGCTAAAACAGTTTCACCTAAATATGGTAAAACTCCATATGTTTCTATAATATAATTCTTGTATCCATATTTCGTGACAACTATATTAACTAAATCTGCGAACTTAAAATCTTACTATATACTTCAGAGATAATTAGTGTACACCTAATGTAATACACATGATAAGTTTTACACACAAAAAAAAATTGTTCAGAGAAAATTAATAATGTTCTAAAACTAATATAATTAACTAAAGAGGATTAAAGTTTATTGATACTATATACAATTATTGATTTATAAAATATATTATGCACACTATAAATAATAAAATATACATGTCTTAGTTAAAACAAATATTTGAGCATTTATATGATTACTTTATCTATATAGATTTAAATTACCGAGCACTATATACTCATTATATAAGTTAAAAAAATTACGAGTTAAATTCTTTATCTCGCTATGAATTATATGTTAAATAAACAAATTGTACATTGATTTATTGATTGTATTAAGTTAACAAAAAATATCAATGTTAAGATAATGATCACATTAAAGTTAAAATTATTATAACTTGAAAGGACATACTGAGTTGTTTTAACTAGTACTACATATATGGTTATAAAAACTTATTACTATATAAATTTGTTTAATTGATTCATAATATCTCATAAGTAAGAATTTTAACTTTTAATCGTTTTTTTTTTTAAATTGTCAAACTCATTTATTATTGCATTCTAAAAAACTTGTATTTTAGACTTTCCTTTTTAACTTTTGTTTCAAATTATGTTTTTAGTTAATATTAATCAATTCGTAAAGTTAGACAGGATAAAGAGCAAGAAACAAAAAAATGATTTATTGTTAGATCATATAAAGTGACTTTTAATGACTATTTGGCGTAATAATAGATTCCAATTAGATTTATAAATTTACAGTCGATACATTATTAATTTATGCTAAAGCTGTCAGACAGCCTTCTACTTCACAACGTCCAACCAAATACGTAGGTATAAGCATTTGAAATGAAAAAACTAAAGATTGAAAATTAATTAAACAATTTTTTTTACTAATGATCATTTCTTCATTAGACAAGGTAAATTAAAAGTCATTAATAGTAGACATTCCTAATATAGAACATATGATACAATAAATATTTAGAATTGACTACCTTACCGTTATTTATACACAATTACCTTTACGTTATTTATAAAAGATCATAATTTTAGTCTCCATTTAATAAAGAAACAAAAAAAATATATATATATATATAGATAAATTGCATTTGTTTATAGGAAACGCTAATAAGATAAACATAATTATAAACATTTATATTATTATTTTATTTATGTTATTAAAAAAAACTTTATAATTCTGTTCATGAAATGTTTTTTTTTTAATATATATAATAAAAGATTTAAAGGCTCGAAATGAATCAGAATAACGAGTAATTTTTTTTTATTTATGCGGATGAAATAGTCTAATGGACACACATATCTACAATCACACCTTATTATGATATAAATATACATGTATATTCGATAGTTACGCTTTGGTTAGACATTTATTCTATAAATGGTAATCAGTGGAAAGGTGTATTAAACAACAATGATAACCATTATTAAAAACGCGTTTCCGTGTTTTACTGCAAATTAAACAATAAAAAGAACATACCCACATGAAATATATCTGTCAGTTTTTTACGTAATAAAAAAAGTAATTATGTAACTAACTAAATGTGCCTAATATTTGTAGAAACCCGTCTCCTTTTTGGGTGGTTTTAAAACTCTAAATTAAATTCATATGGAGAATAAAAAATTGGTGCAACAAACTCGAGCAAACATTTTTCGCAAAAACAAATTCTGTTACCATTACCATGCCACTACGCCACTGCAATTCAATTTATTATTATGATTATTATAAGGAAATAAGTATTAGAATTTCACGACGGAATTATACAACTTAAAAGTAGATCCATTAGTCCTATCTACTTGCTTATGAGGGAATCGTCGAATTAGTAAGCGATACTAATGGGTCATTAGTAGGCTAATGAGTCTATAATAACATATTACCAGAATAGGATTGCACTTTCAAATTCTCTTTGACTCACTTCCCCAATTTTTTTAAAACTTGTTTAATGCAATTGGTTCCTCATAACTTTGGCTAAGTTGACACACAATTTACGAAAGACATCATATTCATCACGTAGGTGGTTACAGAAGCCAATTGAGATCAGCTACTGTTGCCATTCATATAATTTATTATTTATCATTTATGGTCTAGATCAGTATCTAGACAGTAAATTCCGCGATTAAAAGTTTTCAAATTGTAATTTTTATATCAAATTACACCCCACTCAAAAATTGAAAATGTTGCGATCAATTTACAATTGTTCTCTGATGGAAGAAATTTTGAGTTGTGATGTTTTACTTGTAAACCAAATTTCAAATCTCTAGCTACAATAGGTCGGGAAATATGATCGGGCGAACTACCAAAATCATAAGGGTTTTCGGTTGACCTCGAAACCTTAAAAAGTTCCTAAAGAAAAAATTACTTCAGTTGTATTCGGTAAATTGTGTCAGGATTTTTCAAAAACAAGCGGCCAGCTAAATCGAACAAAACTTTCTCATAATGGATAATTAAATTAAATTAAAATTAAAAAAAATATAAAAATTAAATTAATTAATTAATTAAATTTAAATAATGAATTAATTAATTAAAAATGAAATCACAAGGGATTCATAATCAGGTGTGGTAATTTACTTTTGTTTTCAATAAAATAATATTTATTATCATCAATATCTTGGGAACTAGTTTTTATCGTCAGTCAACTACTTATATCGTCAGATTTCTGAACCGGAACCGTTTTCGAGGAGTACATTCTTTAACGTTATATTAGAGTTTTTGAGGGGGGGGGGGGGAGTCACTGGTAGAGTCACTCTACAAATTTAGAGCAAAAATTAATTTTTCTATTTCTAGAAATCTTCTCGGGGTATAATTTTTCTGAAGCTGTATGCCTAATTTTATCAAAATCGGTCAATTAGTTTAGGGTCACTATTCTGTACAGACGGCAGACCGACATTTTTTAAAAACACTTATTTAGACTCAGAGTACCTTAAAACGGGTAAAACCATCAATATAATAAAATTGCGCCTTCACAATAATTTCTTTTTATATACACTTCGTACATACATGAACTAAATATAAATAGGTTGATCAGAAAGTAAAAAAAGAACAAATTGAACAATGGAAGAAAGAAAGGGCAATCCAAAGGCAGTAGAAAAAGGAGTGACTACGGATTGAGAGTTTAAAAACTAAACGGGTGAAGAAAGCTATCAAATTCTAGTTGTGTGCAATTTTTTACGTGTTGTATTTTGTTTAACAATTATGCATGTTAGGATGCCCAGATCCCAGATGTAAATTTTTAAGTTATTTTTTTGAGAACCCTAGTGGTTAACTACTAATCAAATCTGCCCCACAATTAATTCTTTTGTTTTCGAGTATGGTCTACCGAAGCAGGTAACCTGTATGACTGATGTATATATATAACTTAGTTCTTAAAAATATAAACTTTAATTATAAATATAAAAGTATAATTAAGTTCATTACTGTCTTTACCATATGATACTGAAGGTTAAAGGAAAAGTTCACTAATTGTTTCTTGGTAAGTAATAGCCTTAAGTGGTCAACTACTTGTACTTGTACATTATTACTACAATTTTTTCACTTTTTCTTTATAATTTAAAAAATTAAGCCATACAACATGAAACCAGATCAAATAAGGACTGCAAAAAATTCAAGAGATGATAATCCAATAATGTATAAAGTCAAATGCAGTTTACACATAGAAGAAACATTTTCAAGATAGAAATATTTAAAAAGAGTAAACACAATTTACTTAAAAGTTAATTTAAATAAAATTATAATTACATATTATTAACAACGGGAGATAGAAAGAGAAAAATAGACTCCAGCGCCGGGACTCGAACCATGAGCCTCTATATTTCCAGTATAGTGCTCTTGCCAACTAAGCTACACGGAAGAATAATTTCATATGTCAATAACGATACCTAGTCCCGAATTAAGCTTTCAATTTTCCACAAGTCTAAGAGTCGACATTTACGACAATAGAACTAGACCGAGAATTATCGCTTATAATTATAAAGTACCCAATTGGTACCAGTACCTTGTACAATCAATTAAACATTTATTTTTAAGTTTTTGGTAGTATTTATACTACGGAAAGTTTAAATTTTAATTTAAATCAAATTATAATTATTATTAATAACGGGAGATAGACAGAGAAAAATAGACTCCAGCGCTGGGACTTGAACCACGGGCTTCTATAGAAGCCGTCGTTTCTCAACGGGGGTGCCTGCAACCTAGTTGCATCCTTTAATAAAATTTACTATTATATAGAAATACTAATAAAATAAAAGTACACCTTAATAGAAGAATAACTAATAAACTAAATCTGTACAGATAAGTATGTTTATGTCTAATGAATAGAATATAAAGATATGGAACGCAAACAAACGTTACAAAATCCTATTTCAACTACCAGCTCATTGGGACTTTTGAAGGTGCTATAGCCAAAGACTGATATAAAAATGTGTAAATTAAGTTTATATAACGTATTATTGTCATTTATAAAATGTAAATTTTTCAATAAATTGCAATGAAAATATTCTGCCAACTCTGCGCCCTATTATGGGATGAATAGCATCATGGGGATTGAAAGTTTGGTTGTTTGAGCCTGTTTCGATTTTCAGTGGGGTGGTTTACAGTATAGGATACTTATAATTATTTAAACATCTGATAAATTATCCAAACTTCATCATATTCAGATGAGTACTTTTAAAGCAAGGCTGCCAATATTGATGCACATAGCTTCATCGTGTCCAATTATTGGACGAATGATGACATGAGATTTAGATCTGTATTGATTCCCAGATGATATAAACAGATTATAAAAACCGATGTCCGGGAAATTTTTGAAATCAGAGACAAACATTTCGGTCTTCTAAAAGATCACAATGCTTCGGTAAGCTCGGAAGCAAAAAGTGACTAATTTCAGTCTAATTTTATTCACGGGCATATGTACTAGTTTGATTATTTTGTATTTAGTTTCTAATTTCAATACACATTTCTTGATGTATTCACTTAATAAGAATAACAACTTCTACTTATTAGTACAGACATGTTTTAACCGATTTATACAAATAAATATTTTTTAATTTTGCAAACCATTTATTAATTTGCAAGTTTTAATACTACAATTTTATTGAATACAAAGCCTAATAAATCATAATTATATAGCATTCATAGAATAAAATGCCTGGAAGAACATAAGCGTGATAATAACAACTTTAATAAATAATAAGCAGTTGAATTACAAAGAATCAATAACAATTACATAAAAATAAACTATTACAAGGTAATAAACTACAAAAATGTATAATAATCGTGCTGAAGTTATTATGCTAATTAATTTAATATAGCGTTGAAAAGAAAAGTTTGATTAATATAAGTTCTAACATTTTGATCTCAATATGGTATAACTACATAAGTATATTATTAATTCTTTTGACCGTGCTTGCTTAAACAATATTAAGTGCGCCTGTCACACAATCAATATTACAATGCACAAAACTCGCTCGATTGTAGAGAGTAATATTTCTACAACACAGTAAAGCCTTATAAAACTGAAATATTGGGATATATGTACTTTAAAATTACCTATAAGAGAATTGAAATTAAGATGAAAATGTCTGAAATTATTTTCTCACATTTATTTATGTTTATTTTTGGTCCAAACTACATATATTAAATATGTACTCGCATGTTTCTTTTAAAAATAGTTTCTGCTTTAATATATATATGTATATATTTCTTTATGAACCTAATAAGAATAAATATATATATTGTATAAAGATAGAGAGAGCACCGCAATATTCCTATACGTGGTGTATTTATACTTATTTTCCTTAAGACACCGTAAATCATCATCATTCCCAAAAAGGAAATTAATGATGAAATGTCAATGCATGGACACCTCCCATCTCTAATTAAATCATTAATTAAAAGTAAAAGTTTTTTATCAATGTGTTAATTAATTACAATTTAGACGAGATCATATAATCATATTATACAATATTTCTTTTAAAAACCTATCGAAGTAATGAACTTAGTGATTTAATTGTTAAATTGGAATTACCTTTTATGGACCATCAAGAACAAAATGTAATCAAAGCATGATTTGTGGTGATGAACCACAAAACGCTATAGAATTGTGTTAAAATCAATATGCAAAATAGAGAATGTTGCTTCAGAAGGACAAACAAAATGATAAACAAGTAATAATGAATTTGTGAATAAAAAATCCCGTCAAGTACTTGCCAACAACATGTTACTAAAAGGGAAAAAGAAATAAAATAAAATATGTATCAAAAGAAGACTTTTGAGAACATTATTTTTTAAAAACAATATTTAAACTAAAATATGTATGTATAAAAAGGTGCACTTATGAGAAGCAAGGTGTGCATATATTATCCATTAGTATTTAAGGTAGGTATGCACATATTTGGTTCTTTTAGGGGTAAAATGGCTGCCATTTTGGAAACGCGATATTATATTTGTGAACCAAATTGCAGTAGCTTTAAAATGATACCCAACTTCAAATTTTAAAAATATACAAATTTTGGGTCTCCGTAGTTACGGCCACATAAAAATTTGACTTTTTATATCAACTCCCGGAAATATTATTGGATCACAGAGATGTATATTTTTGTATTTTTACCTTATTATTAGGACCTGTCCTAATGGGGTTGCGGGGAAATTTAATTTGTGTTTTGTTTTAATTTTTTGGGGGATAAAAAGGCCGTCATTTTGGAAACGCGTTATATATTTGTAATATAAATTTTAATACCTCAAAAAATATATAAAATATTGCGATCAATTGCGAATTGATCGCTGATCGCAGAAATTTTGAGTGTTTAAGTTCGCAATATTTTTTTCTATTTTGGGCAAAAAAGTTCAACTTGTATACCAAATTTAAAATCTCTAGCTACAGAAGGTCGGGAGATATGATCCAAGATGCGACGGACGGACTACCAAAAGCATAAGGGTTTCTAGGATCACCTCGAAACCCTAAAAAATTATACATCTAAAAATTTAAATTAGTTATAAAAAAAGTATAAGGTAATAAAATTTAATTAATGAACAGATCAGACTATGTCACTGAGGTATAATAATTAATATCTTTATATCTCGTTACAAACAACTGAATAGAATAGAAAGAACAGGATTCAAATCCAGGTAAAATTTAATAAAAGACTAAATGCTCATATTGAACAATTATTTATACAACTTGGTAAATTTATAGTTAATAATGTTTGTGAAAGCCGGAAAAATAAAGTTACTTATGGTAGAGCAACCTTTTTCTATAATCCTAATCAAGTGAACTCCACTGCTTATATATATGACATAGGACTATATTTTCTTTGCATTGAGAAATGTATTTTCGTGGCAGTAGAAAAAGTGGCAATTCTTTAGATTGATACTCCCCTTAATAAAAAGAATATTGGGGAGTAACAATCTAAAGAAGGTGTACGAAATGTTCTTCTTTAGATTATTACTCCATTTATAAAAACCGAAGTGTGATATTCCTTTGTCCCAAAGTACATTGGACTAAACATCCCTTTGTCTTAATAGTTATTTAGTCAAAAGTCATTTATTTTCTAAAAAAAAACATAGGGGAGTACCAATCTAAAGAAGTACTGAAAAAGTTTGGCTATAACTGTTTATCAGTTTCAAAAATAATAATTAAAGGAACACGTACTTTTTATGTGGAAGATAAATTCAATGTTCCAGATAAAACATCTAGATGGGCGGAACCATTTGGGTTTCTACATTTTAGTTGGCGAAATTATATGAACTCGATCATTAATTACAGGCAAAATCATTGCTGGGTTAGTAATATAAGAATATATAATATATCACAGTAATATTGTATTACTATGATTCCGTGTTCTGTAATCTGTGCTACAATTTAACAGTCTGGTAAACCTGCATCATCGTCTGATGACTACAATAAAAAAAAATCTATGAAAAGTTTTTCAATTCATACAGTATTAATTCCAGTCAATCGAAAAGCATTATGCATTAGATAATCAGTAGAAAGTATGTCGTTTAATATATGAAAATATTAATCTCTTTTTGAAAAAATCCAATACTGTCATAATTTATTTTATCGCTTCTTTTACTAAATATAACATAATGTTGGAAACATTTCAAGTAATCATAAGAAAATGAGCTAATTCATATTCCTATGATCCTATTCATATTATGATTTCTTGAACTTAATTAATAAATTCATTTCCTACCATGTTGATTTTTTTCTCGAAATTATAATACGCACATTTTTCTTTTTCCTTTTGAGGGCTTTCACTCCCGGAGACACAGACCACTTAAGTGGGTCCAACGATTAAACCTGGGCTAAAGAACCAAACTCATCTCATCTGTAGTAAGGCTTGGTTAACCATGTCTCACATATGGTTTTTTATCGAACCGAGAGTGTCCAGGCCGAACCCTAGTGGCGCTTATACTCTTTCGAGCAGTTCCCCAATGTTTTAAGCAATGCTTAGTGAACAGGACCTTAAGCGGGGGACCTAATCCGGGGATTGAACCCATATCAATGTGGTCACCCATGCAATATATTTATTAATAAACTACATATTCTCATATATATTCATAATTATATAGAGACCGCGTCATAGTGTATGTAAAGTTTCACCTCCTACACTTAAAGCATCTTGATGGGTGTACATTTTGATCTAATAATAGATTTAAAAAAATCGGGTACGGGGTATCTCGGAAATATTCCTCATTTTGGAGGCCACTAAAGTTGCCTCTTATGCTGCGATCAGCAAGAGGAAGCAGCATTGTACTTGGATGGGTGACCGTTTTAAACTAACTGATTTTTTATCATTTTAAAAAAAAAGTATACGTTATTTTTATTTCATTTATTTAATTATTTGAATATTGGTGGTAATTTGACAGATGTAAACAAACTTTCACGTTTAACAAAAGTATCGCACTAATCAATAATTATGTTCGCTTACAACTTTTAAACTAATTAATGGAATTTCATTGGTTTCTTTTTTATATTTGATCCTTACTTTTTACCGGGTCTAATGATATGCTATATGTCAAAAACGTAATTATACTTTCGGTATTATTCACCGTCGAAGTTTCAAAATTAAAGAATCGATAACTTCAAAATGGCGGGCAATATCAATATTAAATTTGGTGGATTTGTTTATCATACAGAGATAACTCGATCGGATCACTTTTCGATTTTTTAAGATTTTTTTAATTTTTGCTGACTCAGTAAACTGGGCTCAAGATTGCGGAAAATGTTGATTTTCCGGGCGGCACAACTTGAAGTAAGGACTGATTTTTCTGCCTAGTTTCAACTCTCTAGGTTAAATACCCTGGGCGCTACTATGATAACACACATACAAACGTCATGCTGAAAACCACTCAGGAGGTCTTAAAAACACCTAAAACGGATAATTAAGTTGAAATCTCGAAAAAAAAAAATTGGATGAAAACATAACTTTTCCTACTATTGGTGAGAAAGAGTAAAAAAGACATCGTGGTGTAACCATCATTAGATCAACATAAGCCGCTTTAATTTCCTCTTGCATAGAAAACGTCAGAACCTTTCACAATGACGCAGTTACCACCGAAACAAATAATAGATGTCTACTACCGTAAGAATAACTCTTTTTAGGGTTTGTAAGCAAAACCGAGGACCATTATAATTTCCTGGGTTTATCCGTCTGTCTGTTGCTAACTCACCGGATCTCCGACAGAACCCATCGCTTACATTTGAAATTTTATGTAAAAAAACATAAACACAAGAAAATACAGGGATGCATGACTAAAAAACAACACCTGAGTATAAATATTTATTTGTACCTATTCATCTTTGCCCCTCCTCCCCATGTATTTTACTTCCGAGCTTACAAAATTCAATGATCCGTCTAAGACATGAGGAAAACATTTTTGGTCTCGTGTTAACTTAACTTAACAACTACTACTTAACTTAACTTTTTTTGCGAAGCAACTTATCGTAAACACGACCCACCTGATTTTAATAAATTTGGTTGGTAGGTCATACTTAGTCCATTGTTTGTCCCATATTAGTATCAACCTTGTGGGCTTATTGTTTCCTCTGCCACATGCGCACAAATGTATTTTTATTAGAAGTTATATTTTAAAGAACATTTTTGGTCTTGTGTCTGTCAATGCGTCTGGTTTGGTCAAAGGGTCAACGGTCTGTCCACAATTTTATCGAACCAAGAAACCTTAAAAACTGCACGTCCTATTTTAATGAAATTTAGATGGTGGGTAAAAATTAGCCCTTTGTTGGTCCCATGTAGGTTTCTACCTTCTGCGCCCATTTAGTCTCTGCCATATGCACAAACATTCACTTATTTACACCACAATAGTACAAGTACAAGTAAAAGTAAAAGTAAAAGTACTCGTCCAATATTGTAAAAATTAGACTTGGGCAGGACACGTCATGAAATCGGAAACACGAGATGGTCGAAAATAGTGACAGAATGGAACCCAAGAAAGCAAAGACGCAGAAGAGGTCCGCCCAAAATAATTTATTTTGCTAAAGCTGTATACATTTAGCAAAATAAATTATTTTGATGAAGATACTATTCTTAAATTAAAAAATAGTAATATATATATATATATATATATATATATATATATATATATATATATATATATATATATATATATATATATATATATTATTATTATTATTATTATTATTATAGTCTATCATTAAAGATTTATTTTAACCAACATATCTTAAAAAATGCTAGGCCCATTGTTGGCCCAAAACAAGTGTCACTATCTGCGCCCATTGGTTTATCTACAACATTCGCACAAATATACATTTATTTACACCTTTATCTTTGAAAGTACTCATTCTATTTGTATGAAATTTGGATTGTTTGGTGAAAGTAGACCGCAGATGGTATTTACCTCTTGAGTACAATTAAATATTGATAAATTGATACTTCAATTCATGTACAAAAAACAAACAATTGTCACAGATTTAAAAATTGTCTGCCAAATAGTGTGACGCATACCTTCCTCCATTTATCGGACTTTATAATTTATTGATGACCTTAGAGATAATAATGATGAGGTACATCTATGTAAAATAATCAACAAGCAGTCCTTGCACTGATGGCTTAAAATAATTAGAAACATGCATACAAGAATAAATAATATTATTTATGAATGCATTACTTAGAGTAAATCTAGTTGTTAAGAAAGGTGACTTCGCTATATAGGTGAAGTTCGTACAGGACAACCAATAAACAGTTGAACTAGTAAGGCAAGGTACGACATAATTAATCACTTCACTGCATGGTTGATTCAACGTCAAACATTCTACATGCGATATAAATATATTCATCTCTTAGCACTCTGACTGAAGGAGATTTATATTTAAAGGTTAATATTTCAACACTTCTTAATTCAATGTAACTGGATAATATAGCCAAATACGAAATGTTTCATCTATAATAGCTACGTTTCATTTGGATGAGTAAGGGTCATTACTCATTCACATTGTACAGAGGGTATTGTGATAATTATGACTGTGATACATAATTAGTTAGCAGTAACAAAAAATTACAAATATGATTTATTTCTACAATTTATTAAGCTGTTGGAGTCAATAAATTACTTTAAACTTCATTGCTCACTCGAGATTTTTTTTTATAATAAATATTATTTGGTCAATTATAGTAAATTATAAAATATACTCCTATTTTTAATTCTTCGATTTTAATCTCAAGATATCTTACTGAATAAATACAAAAGAAGGATCCTCAGCCATGTTTCACGGTTCCCACTCTACTCACAAATTTTTATTTTATTAGGTGTTTCAGGTATCCAGATAATTTTATCCCCATATAGACATGTTTCATAAACTAGGCATTATAATGACCACAACTCATATTAAATCGGCATAAGTTTCAATTCAAAATGACCGGATTTAGGTGAAATATTAAAATCTTAATGGTGGATCAGATTAAAATGTACAATATACAGGTTTCTTTTATGAATCTAGATATTTCGAAAAAGAATACATAAATATATAGAATAATTCTGAATATATGTTTTAAATTATAGATCGTGTGACTCCTGACACAATGCAAACATGGTCTTCTCGAAAAAATGTATTAAACTTGTAGCATCAAGCCTGCGTTACAGACCAAAACTGGCCAATGTTCTTCTACCCGCAATGAAATATGAGTTGTACATTGTACACCGCTGTTATAATTTAAGCTCTAATTTCAGAGTAGGCTCCAATAGCCTGATTTTAAACAATTACTTATAAATATAATAGTCTGCCAATTAGTGTGGCACATAGCTTCCTCGCGTCCTAAATTCGAATTTAAATATTGTTAAAACAGTAGCTTAAATGGAAAGGAGTAGGTGGATTTACGTCTTAGATCTTAGATGAATCTAATAAAATTTGAAGATTTGAAATTTTATTATAAAATGTAAATTAACGTCTTAATCCTGGTGCATATGTTTAAGTATCACTATAATATCATTTCACCTGTATATTCAAAGATTTATTTGTTATTTATAGTAAGATTATGTTACCCAACAGAACTATAAACTTATATAAAATTCATTAATGTTTTCAGGCACGTCTATGCATCTGAGAGAGGCGAAATATAGCCATTATTATACATAGATGAAAGTGTAATCCTGTTTTTATTACATCCCTTCACCCTTCAATGACCTAAAATAAAACAGCGAGTTAAAATTATAAGGAACTAACATTGGGCTAGTATGGCCTACCATTCAAATTTCCGTAATATCTGACATGAAGTTTTTAAGATATAGTAGTTATATATGCAAAAATTGCGATGGACAAACTGACAACAGACACAGGACCAAAAATGTTCCCTCATGTCAGAAACGGATTTCCGTCTTGGAATTTTTGAATTCGGGGACATAAAAAATTTCGTTCTTCGGAAAGATTGCAATACTTCTTCCCTTCGGTAAGCTCGGAAACAAAATTATTGGATAATTAAAATAATAAATCGAAGGTGCTTAAACTATTATAATTAGATCTTTCAAGTAATACAAACAAATACGGTGGTGTTTTCAAATTAAATGATTTAGAGTTGACGTCTGACACTAATCCAATTTGAAAATGAAACGGAGGATAAAAATGAAAGGGCAGTTCGGATTGCAAGACTTAAAGGAATTCAACAGAGTAAGTTATCTTAAGTTACAATGAACACTTTACTTTCTATGTAGCATGTGTGAACACGAGTGATTATTCATTCGAGTTCAGGTAGATGTGTTTATAAAGCTCAAGGTCAAACAAGGCAAGGGACCGCAACTTTAGAGAGGTTGTGTGACATTGTGTGTCACACAACAGTGGGTCATATAAGGAAACCGTAATGAAATGATACTCTTGAGTGCAGTTAAGGTTCTTAGTTTAACGAGTGCATACAAGTACAGTTGTGCATATGAGTTCAGTGTCAGAATCTATTATGCAAAGCTAGACAACGTGAGGGGGTGGACAGGCCACACCTAAGCACGACACTCCTTATATCTTATTCAACGTGTAACTCTACTCAATAACTCATAGACCAAACTTAATGCACTTCTCCTCTTTAACTCTAACAATAAACAAAGAATCTCCTGTAACTAGAATCACACCTTACATTATCTGTTAGGTGTGCAGTATGCAACACAATCTGTTGCCTGACTTACATTTTTTCAACTGACTTACTTGATTTCACACTGACATTTTAACATTGGTCTTAAGCCAGATCACTTTTACCTAAGTCTAATGATGTCATTATGACATAATATGATTTCACATTATTTAGATGAACTACTATTCTGGCACCGTTAGTGAATCTCTGGAAAGTAGAAAATTTACCAATTTTAAGTTTGGTTTGTTTAAGAAACTCAGCATTTTGTAATCGAATATTTAAAAGATCTCAATTAAGTGAAGGCATTTTTTTTTTGTTTTGCTAAATTATTTAAGTAGTTTGAACAAAATAGCCACATGTGTTTCAAAATGTTTCCTCTATATAAAGATTTTTTTGGAACGACAAACTTTTTTAATTAATACAATGGTAAAGAATAAAGTTTTTCTTTCTCGAATGTATATAATTAGGCAATTTTCAATAAATTAACAAAATCTTAACTACAAAATAAATATTGTAAACCAAAAGCAAACAATAAATGTTACCGGCTTTTTCAAAACGAAAAATGATTGTAATTTCACTTTGTCTGTTTCGGGCAGCAATTTAAACTTAGTATTATCACATTATAGTTAATGGCGCAGAAAAATTTATTTTAGGATTATTTCCAAAATCTTTTTATTGAAAGATGTATCCAACTGGCAATATATAATAAATAGAATCATAATCAAGGCAAAATATTTAGATTCACAAAACATATACCATAAGATTCTTGTCAAGAGACAAAACTAATAATTAAAAGAAAAAAATAATATTATTTTAAAGGATTTAAATCTTAATAATGAAAAAAGAGAAACAGTAAAAGTGTGTCCAAAGACACTATTGCAGAGACTTAAAGTGGTCATGAATACTTGCGCAACGATCACAATATGAAAGTTAACACAAAAACCACCAAAAAAAGAACCCTTTTGCTGGAATAAGAAAACTTGTCACTTTAATTGTTTTATTGGACGTCTAATTTTAATGAATACTAATAGTATTCAGGATCAAAATAATTAATAGTAATAATAATAATAATAACAATTAAAAAAACATTAAAACCACTCCTTTAGCCTAACACGAACCCGGATATTGCTGTTTGTACTTTAATATGAGGGATGAAATTCACCAAAGAGAGTGGTTTATCAATCGATTCACTTCCCCATAGTTAGGTATCCAGGCAATCGATGTCCAGATAATAGGACCTTTATTGTATTTCTAATGATCTCCAGATACGGAGTCAGGATGCTGACTCAGAAATTATAACGTTATACGTTGCATTGTAGTACTAGAATTAGATCATGTCAAGGTAAAAAAACATAGGTTAAAACAGTGACAAATAACACTTTACCAGGTGCACAATAAATAGCGTTAAAAATACAGAGATGTTTCTCATAGAGTAAGAACAGAGCTGTTAACCAATACTGTGAACTAATAAGTAGTACTGTGAGGAAAGACGAGCAAGGTGAAACAAAAATCTGTAGTTTTTTTTTATAATTTATGGAAATTACAAGACAATAACGTAGAAGTGTTAAGATTAGAAACGATCATGATGAGATAAGTGAAAGAGTTTCTGGAAAAGGTGAGCCAATAGAAGGAAATGCCATCCCAGCGTCAAGGTTACGCAAGGACGTCTATCTATCTATACGACTCTGGCAGAACTATCATCAAGTTAATATGAATTATATCAACATTCCTTTGAAATACTTTTATCATGGAAAAAAAGAAACGTTTAATGAAAAAAATTAATTTGATACATGGGGTTTTTTTGTGGGAGGGGGGGGGGGCTATTTATATTTATTTCGGTAATTAAAATGCACCATTAGTTATATATCTTTTTTTTATATCTAAAGTTCTAAAAATAAATATTTCCGATTCTCATTCCTAACATATTTAGGAATTATAGGAGAAACAAAAGAGATTTCATTAAATAATATATGTAGGTAGTTTGAAAAGTACACAAATATAAAGGTACAAAATTACGAGCTCTACGCAAATCTTACAAGGGATTTAAAATAAAGAAATAAAAGATTAATTATTTTTATACAACTGATCAATAAAATATAAAATACGAGATATATCTTGTAGTAGTATAACTCTAGACATACGAAGTGCAGTCGGTAAAGTTAGATCCGGGTATTCAAACCCGGATAGCTAGCTTTAAGGGTCCTGATGTTTAAGTTAGTGTTATATATTTTTTGTTATACATTAACATTTATTATTACCCATTATTTTATGTTTTTTTGAGAGGTACAGAATAATATATTCAAACTAATGAAATGAAAATGTAAATCGAAATAAGCATAAATTAAACAAAACTTATAAAGATGTAAATTAGAGTCAAATAATTCTTTGGCAGGTAATAATAAAGAGAATGTTGTTTCGACCCATATTATGTCAACCTTAAGCTTCGTAAATGCAATTGAAAATCAAATTTACGATTTTTATTTTTTTTTTTTTTTCTCTCTTTATTGTTTAACACAACTACAATTATGAACATGCTATAAGTGTTACAGTTAATATAGTTTGTATGACTTGCTCGACATGTAAAAGGAAGTAGTCCAGTGACTACCCCTTTTTGGCGTGAGAAATACATAAAAGATTATAAAGTAAATAATAAAAGTAGATAGAGGAGAAATGAGATACTAATGAATTAATTAAATAAATAATAAATGAATAAATAATAAATGAATAAATAATGAAATAATAAGTAAACTAAATTATTAATTTACTTAAATAATTATATAAATAAGATATAGCAGATAGAGGATAATTACAGATTTATACGTGTATATTTAATAAGTCTCTAGGCCACTGTCTCTTTAGGCGTCGAGGAGGGTTATCTGGTATATATTGGGCAGAAAGGGGTTGAACTAAAGGATTAGGATGATCTAATAAGGATTCATGGAATGTGTGGTATCGGGATATGGATAGATCGCGAACGAAGGGAACGTTGAGATCATTGTGGAGAGTGAGGTTGGAGACATAGAATGGAGCATCAGTGATTTTTCTTAGGATCTTGGACTGGATGATTTGGAGACGACGTGAGTTGGAAGGTTTGGTGCTACCCCACACTTCCAGGCCGTAGGTCCAAGCAGGTTTTAAGACTACATTATAAATTTTAAGCTACGATTTTTACCACTTTAATTTATCACAATATTTATCAAATTTGTCATTATTAATTATTTAAAAAATATTATTTATTATCTTGTAAATATAAAGTATGTAATCATTTCTTCTTTCGTGAATATGTAAGGTTGCTGTCTTCACTATTCATTTTAGTCTCTTAATACATAGAATAAATATGTAAGAACTAATTGAGTGAACACCGGCCACGTGCAGATTTGATGTAAATATCAATATATATTATTATTATTATTATTATTAATCAGGATTTATTTAGTCAAACCATCCAAATTTCGTAAATATTAGATTTATAATCGTAAATATCTTATGTAGATCTTATATATAGATATTCGTAAATATCTATATCGTAAGCACTCTTGACGATATAGGTGTAAATAAATGTATTTTTGTAAAAACAAATTGGCGCAGAAGGATGAAATTTCTATAGGACCAATAACGGGATGATTATGATCTCCTATCCAAATTTAATTAAAATCAAACCAGCAAGTTTTAAGATGTTGTTACTACTCGTATTTCATTGAAAAGTATCCGCCCTAATGTGTTGGTTCGCAAAGATTGAGCGACAGACAGACAGACCGACACGAGAAATTTATTCCCTGATTCTAAAAATAGAATCCTGTCCAGGGAATGTTTAAAATCGGAGGCAAAAAAATATTCGTTAGTAAGAACAATCACATGGGTTCCGTTACCTTCGGTAGTTACCTACCAATGGTTAGCTTTCGCTCAAAAGCAAAATAATCTTTATTTATTAACATGAATGTTTTTCTGTCTGTCTCTTATGCCTGCCTAAACCGTTTATCCGATTGCGATGAAACTTTGGGGAATTGTTGGACGCATGCCCGGGAAGGTTTCTGAGTTATTAAAACTATGTTCCGATTTTGGTACACAGGGGTACGAGGTACAAATATCAAGGTCAATGAAAACCCTTCATGATGCATATCGTTGAAAAGCTCTTTAAGAGTGCAGTAATTGTTGTTAGGTACATTATTGCAATATCACGTTGTCATATTTTTATTTAAGGGGGGGGGGGCGTAAAATGGAAAATACAGGAAAACTATTTCTATAATCTATATCAATCATCCGATTACAATAAAACATTGAGGAATGGTTCGACGCATGCCCGAGAAGGTATCTTTGCTAGTAAAACTATGTTTAAATTTTGATACACAGGAGTAAAGGCTACAAATGTCAAAGTAATGAAAACCGTTTGAAGATGCATATCGTTGAAAACCTCTTTATGAGTACAGTAATGGTTAGACGCACGCCCGGGAAGGTTTCTGAGTTAGTAATACTGTGTTTAAATTTTGGTACACAGGGGTACGGTGTAAAAATGTCAAAATAAAGAAAACCTTTTTAGTATAGTAACGTGGATCCTATAAGGGTAGAAGGAAGAAGAAGACTAAACTACTTCATATCGGCAACGTCTCGGCTTAATAAATAAACGTTACTATACTAAATAGTTATTCAGGGTACAGCTAGCATCAGTAGTAATTAAAACCTTTAAAGATGCATATTGTTGAAAAGCTCTTTAAGAGTAGGTACTGTAATTGTTGTTATGTACATTTTTGTCCTATTTTCATTAAGGAGGGGGGTAAAATGGAAAATACAGGAAAAATATTTCTATAATCTATCCATACATATAAATAAAAATGAATTTTACTTTATCTGTACGTCTCTTTTGCCAATATTGTATATTGTATAAGTATATATTTCAAATTATAATATTCATTTTTCATCTAAGACAACATTATATAATTAAATATACTATTTATGAGGTTTTTCAAAGGTAGCAACTATACATTTCTTAAGTTATTAATGTTTATTAGGCGGTACGAAGTTTACCGGGTCAGCTAGTAATAAATATATTAAAATTAAATTGCTTCGCATTGAATTCAATAAGTAAAAACGAAGACTATCGATACTATTTGGATTAATACTATATATCTTTATTTTATCACAGCCATATGTGCATATTCAAAAACAATAAAGGCAAAAATTTAATTTTGTTATCCATTCAAATCGTGATTGACCTTCATGAAAAACTTGATTCCGATTTGAAATCTAAAAGTCCGTTAGCCTTCACACATTCACTCAGCCAACGCCTTCAAAAAATAATATAGAAACATTCGATTTTTTTTATTGATATTAGCACTTTTATTCGTCTTGTTAAAAAGGAAAAACTTTTGTTATATACCTGACTAATCTTAAATAAGTTGTGTCCAGCTATATCTAAATATTGTAATACATTTTTATGTACAAAACAAATGCATATTAATAAAGATAATGAAAAGTTACGATGTATATAAGAAAAGCAAATAATTTTAAAATGATAGATGTAGAAAAAGTGAGAGAGATACATTTTTTTTTAAGTGAACACGTAAAAAATTAAATTTTGTAATTATTTACACCCGGAGGAAATGCAAAAATTATATCTATTGAACAATACCGGTTGTTAAATATAAAATTGGTTCAGTTTGGCTGGAATAATATAATTTTTAACTTATTTTATTTATCTGTATCCTTAGATTGTTGAGAGGTCAAGTGTACACATAATTTTATTTATTTATCAAGGATTTTTCAAAGCACTCAATCCATTTAGATGTTAGTTAACAAGACGTTAACAGGAATCCTGTAATAAAATCACGTCGATAGTGTTGAAAAGGTTGAAATTACAGGTTAAAAAAAAATACAAATAAATATGTATATTTTTAATATCCTTTTAAGCTGTTATTTCTACACGATAGTTAAGCAAACATTGAAAAAATATTCAGATTGTTATGGAGATGTACAGGAGAAGATGAAAGATAGGTGATTAAGAATTTAAACGAGTAGAGAGAGAGAGAGAGAGAGAGAGAGAGAGAGAGAGAGAGAGAGAGAGAGAGAGAGAGAGAGAGAGAGGGAGAGAATGTTCAATGGTTTAATATTTATAAGCATTCGAAGTCTTATAACTAATTGATAATCGTGAAAATTTTGTACTGAAAACAAATTTTTTTAATTCTATAACAAATAGTCGTAAATTATACCTTAAAAATTGAATTTTAGAGACAAAGAATCGTAAATATTTTATTGTTTCTTAGAGCACAGATTCTCTTCAACAATCCCTTTCAATGGAATACTTATGTGGCAAGTTACATTGAATGATAAATGGCTTAATTCAATTCACTAATAAGGATCGTTTGAAGAATAATTCATTATAGCTGGCCATCTGATAATATTTTATTAATAACAGTGTTAATAAAGCGACAACGTTCTATAAAATAAATCTTAAATGAGAAAATCTGTAAATATTAATTTTATAATAGGTTAAAAGTGGTTTAGTGTTTTTTTTTAGATAGGAAAAAAGTTTTAATGCATTTGATGTCAAACTTAATCAATCTATATATACACTATGCTAAATCCAAATATCTACTAAAAATTGACTGACTGACTCATAACACTATCTATAGCACCATTCAACCTATGACCATGAAATTTTTTAAATTGGTGCTTCTTAAAGCACTGGGGTCTAGGGATACTAGAGGGGATACTTCCCATGCTTTTCATGGAAGGTTTCCAATTAAATTTTTTCTCCGGTAGTCAGAATGAATTACTAACTATGGAGACCAGCAAATTATATTTGATACATTCTCACTTAGTCAAGGAGTATTACTGTTACTTAGGCGCGGTAATATAAACCTATCAAAATAAAAAAATATTTTTAAGAAAACACTCAACGGAATAAAGGGAATCCAAATAGTTTGAATAATATAATCGTAATTAAGGTGTAATGAATAAAGATTTATGCTGCAAATCTTCAGCCCACTAGATATTATAAAAATAATTTTGTTAATAATCAGGATTTATACATTTTGATTCGGACTAGTGAAAGTTGTTCGACCGTTGAGTCGATACTCAGTGGTTAGAGGATTGTGGTGTACAAGCAGGGATCTGCATCTTTATTCCTGGAGGCGAGTGCATTTTTAGCTATCTTCTTCCTTTCTCTTTTAGAAAAATGTAAGTTTGTGTTTTCGAGATCAGATTGAGCATTCAACAAATTTGATATTAAGAACGATATTACGGTAGGAAGTAAGAAAGTGCCACTCTATTATAGCTTCATCATTTGGGTGAACCCGGCTAGCAACCGCAAGCGGTATCATCAGGCCCAAAGAAGAAACAGGAACTAGAAGTCAGTGAATGTAGCTGAACATATTCGTAAACCTGAAACTGTACAGTCAAGAAGCAAAATCCTATATACATACATATATTGGCTGTCGTAATACTAAAATCAATTTTTTTCTCTTTCAAATTCAATTTTGAAAAACTGAGATTTGTAAACACCCAACTTTGGATACCCATTAAGTATCATTTTTGGTTTTTTAGTTTTCTAGAACAGGATACGAAATATCTAAAAGTTATTAGAGAATGTTCCCTTGATTACTTTATAAGGTAGTAAATAAATTCTTGATTATTTTTAAGTAATAGGTTCAGGTTATAAGATATATCTATAATAAAATAATGGTATAACCACAACTGCTCTACATGTTAGTATTTTACTTGACAGCGACCTACGGTAAACTCAATGTCCTTTTAACTATGAAGGGGGGAAAAGTAAGTGGCAGTCTAAGGCTAGGTGTAACTTTAGCATAGGTACTCAATACAGAACCCATTCACTTTAGAATGTAAAGCAATCGGGCCCGAGTTTTGTAACACAATAGCCTAACGAACTGACACACTATGACCATATAGCGCTCAGGCACGATCTCAAACCATATGGCTTGTCCGGTAAATTTACAACCGTAGTGAACCCTCACACACTAAAAACCTATAAATCCAAACCAATGTGCTGAGATTTGGAATGATAAAATTAATCATGTAATAAAAATGAAAATTGTATATTGTACTGCTTGTACTCACATAACTTATACTTATTAATCTTAGTCAGTACCCCATTAAATTAAAAAAAAATATATTAACTACCCCATATTTTAAGTCAAACGTTGGTTTTAATTTGTTTGCTTTTTCATACAAATTCGTTTTAATCAGAATTATAAAATGACAAATACATTAATATTCACACGCATGTGAGTTACAATCGATGTAAGTAAATTTAACGCGAAGACAATACTTTTATTCGTCCAGATAATCCATAAGGATCTAAATAAATGTACCTTAAAATACTCATTTCGTCAGAGAACGAGAACATTTGTTTATTGTATATTAATAATTATTTTAATAATAAAGTTTAGGGAATATTTTATTTATTTGTTCTACTTACAGATTAACTTACCCGCATTTTAGCTGATCATGTTTTAAGTAAAAATGATTCTTCGGTAAAAAGTAGAAACGGATATTTTTAAAATTAAGAACATAATTATATGCGTAGATGAGCGAATTAAGATTTGAATTTTGTCTGAATTGAATTTATGAACTCACACACATATTTATGCAAATATAACATCGTATGAGACATAATGTTGACTAAAATAATGTTAACAGAGTGGTATACCTTATTTTATTATATTTTTTTCCCAAGATTATATTTCATTTATTTATTTTTTAAATAATAAAACTATAAAAAAATTTCACCAACAAACAACAAACAAAATAATATACGAAGTAGATGGCTTATAAAATTGATTATTAATAGCTCACCAAGCAAATAAATACAAAATGAAAAGGATATAAAAACAAAAGTATTCAACAAAATAAATTACACTCTCTCAAAAAATATGGAATTAAATTAAATCAAACACAATTCATTCACAGTAAAAACTCTTAAATTAAACTAAATAAATATTCACTAAAATATAAGACACTACTAAAATGAATAAAATAAAAATTTGTCCCTAAATCTATTAAAAAAAAAAAAAAAAAAAAAAAAAAAATCCTTAATAAATTAATAATGATCCATTTGCAGTAATATTAAATGAATAATAAATTGTTAGTTAAAAAAAATGTACCATGAAGTTCACAAAGTCTCAATGAAAATCACTCGAATGATGTCCATTTATAAAAACTTATTCATTAGTAAATTATTAACATGTTTATATGAGAGAAAGTTATGGACTACAACGTTCATTAACAACCGCCTTCCAGAGGAGCTGAAGGTCTCGCACGCAAGGACATGTATCATTTCCTTCCGCGTGTGGGCATTGGTTTCCATTCTATGACAATTTTAGCTAACTAGTTCTCAACTTGTTTACACCTACCTGTTCTGTTTGAAGCTAAATTAGAACCATTATAAATGGCCATAAAAATACATATAGAAGCTATTATTATAATGATTATTATTATTAATCAAGTGCTATGAAATATAAACTAGTGGGTTAAACAAGATTTGTATCTGGTGTTTCATAGTTAGTTAATTATTAGAATTGATTTGGAATAACAGTATTACTGGTTGCATAACAAAACACACACAAACACACACTCATATATATATATATATATATATATATATATATATATATATATATATATATATATATATATATATATATATATATATATATATATATATATATATATATATATATATATACAGAGCGAGAGTACTATGACGTTACTATAAGTTAGGTGTGATTACTTTTAGAATATAAGATTAGCTTATATGAATTCGATGATCGCTGCTGGAACACCTAACTTAAGGGATTTACATAGAGTTAAAACGCATATTGTAAAGTACATACAAAAATATTAATTAATAAGAAATACAGATGTCAGTTCCTCTTTTCTGATAAAGAATTAGAAATTAATTTATTTAAGCTTGTGTAGAATTCCTTTAGCAGTAACCAATATTTAATGTTCATAAGCAGAACTATTGGAATGCGACAATAAGAGATTCTGCCAATGCTTATTGCATTTCCACTAGTTTTACCTTTACCTTTTAAAAATTATTCGTCTTTTTCATTGAGTTTTTTTTTTTTTTTTTTTTTTAATTCCCATCTATTAATTTCAATACTGTTCTATTTTCAAGAATTGAACTTGTTCAACTATTTTATTATAATTATGCTTGATTGAAGGTAATATCCTAAGAGAGAGGCACCCACGATCTGGTCTAGGCGTCTAGGTCATTACAGCTCTTATTACTAGGCCTTAGACGATGAAGCTCTTAAATTCTCTTAAAAAAGCGAATAAAAGTCTAAACGTACAATTATAGTGTTACGTATAGTAGATCTGTACGTGTAGGTGTATACTGTAGGTGTGGGGTGTTATTATTATTCAAACTTAAGCATTTTTATTAATAATTTTTAAGGAGAGATATTTTCATACAGAGGTAGTAACTGTGAAAGAATTATTTTCGTAATGTTGGCCCTGGCTAGGTAGACGTCGTAGTAGACGCGTACTACTTCGGAAAGATTCAGTTCTTTTAGTTATATAAAGCGAAGCAAGCAGTAGGCATGCAGGCTCAACAGCTTGTTATATCTCAGCCACCCGTGACACATATTTCTAGATGGCACGTGATGCCAGGTTTTACACGCCTAGTTACGACTACCCAGTAATCTTTTGGAATTGAAACATCTAGTTAGACTTAATCCAAAGAATGTCCTACTTATTTTTTATTATATAGACTTCACACACATTTTGGTCAAAATCCTTGAAGATAATGGCGTTGTGAATACCTTGTAATCAACTTGGTATTCACCAGTCCTCCCTTCACCTTCTATTTTTCTTACAATGAAAGATAATGATATAATGAATAAAATTTACAAAAAAAGTGCATTTTATTTTCAAATCCCAGCGAATCAAAAATTAATAGATTCCATTTTCAAACCTTCTAAATTTTTATCACTAATTTTTTAATCAAATTGCGAAGACCTAAAATCACTATTAAATTATACTAAACGTATTAGATATTAAATATTGTATGATTAATCTTTAATAGAAATTAAACTAGATTGGTGTGAATAAATTTAGTATTATACTCCCCTATAAAGGAGGCCGCTATAAGGGAGAATTAGTTTGAAATCGATCCTACGGAATATTATAATCACAATAGAAAGTAATTCCTTTCCACAAACATTCGTTAACTAAAGAAAGTAACGTAGAGGGATGATAAATGAGCAATGCTTCACTTTTAAAGCGCGGATAACTGCAAAACAAAGTATCGAGATTTCAGGTAGTTCGCATCGAGAAAGATTAATTAACCAGATTGTATTTACATGCATCTACTAATTGGCATACTCTTTTAAATTATTGTTCTTAAATACTTAGTATCTTAAAAGGCGGTAATAATAACGAGGTTCGCGGTTTATAAAAAATCCTAGATTTAGATGATAAAGGAATAGTGAGGAGGTATAGTGTCATCGAGTCATCCCTCATTCCCCCCCCCCCCCCCCCCCACCATCAAGTAAACATCAAACTATTTAATGTTTAAAACCAAAATGTATCAAATGAAATGAAAACAAGGTCGTCAAGATGTATCGTACAAAAACATTATTAAAGATATTAGAGTAAACACTTAAGGCAAAAGAAGAAGGTAACGAGAGAAAGGTAACGGCTGACATTAAAGTATGAACTACATAGATATTAAATAAAGATTTAAATATTTCTTCGAGCAATCAAACTAAAAAAAATAAAGCATGTTAATTTTAGTCGTTTCACAATGATTTGAATTTAAATGATTTCATAAAAAACAAACCATAAAGTCAGGGTAATACGACATATTTATTACATTTAAATTTATTGTTAAATTATTTAAATTTACAGTAGAATAATATTTATTATTATTTTTAATAGTAGGAAAAACAGAAATTAGAAATATTCTAAAAAAATAAATAAATAAAGTAAGAAATTATTACAAGGCTAAAGTAATAATTCATCATAGAAAGTTTAAATACTACTTGCATAGCGTCATAAGGGTATAATATATTAAGAGGAATTTCACTAAGATTTATTAGTAGTTTATTAGTGATTATAAGTAGCTTGTGGCCAGGCAAGCAAAAATGAAAACATTAATTTTTATCACTGTACTCGTACATTATAGTACTAATTTATGAATATGGTACATAGTAAGTACCAAATTAAAATTTAAAGGGTATATTTAATTTTTTCCTGGTGCAAAATATATAATATAATAGCAAATAAATGGAAACAATAGTATGCTATTATGTCTGTTCAGCAAAATAATAAAATAAACAACATGAGATAGAGGCAGTACTTAAGTAAGCAATAATTTAATATAATCCATAGAATAACTAACTAACCTTTATATTTATGAATTTTGGTTGTGAGTATGTAACCATGTAGCAAATCTTGTAACAATCGCATGACTACATCAACTAACAAAGCAAAATGCTAGTCCAAGTAATAATGTACCTCCTCGTATATGAAGAGATATCGGACAGATTGTTTTCATTAGTATAGTTCTAAAATATGAATAAAGTTTATTAAAGGAGATAGAGGCAGTGCTTAAGTAAGCAATACTTTAATACAACCCATAAACAAATAACTAACCCATAAAAACAAAGTTTTTATTATAAATATTTTATATTCATGAATTTTGGTTGTGAGTCATCGGCAAGTTGTTAGTTAATAAAAACACGCTTTGACAATTTTCCTGTCAATCACGATTATTGAGTTTTTACAAGCAACGTCCATCGTTAATCAGTGTGTGAGAGGGGGGGGGGGGGGGGGGTTACCTTAGAGTTTGATAGAATTTATTTTGTATTGGTACAGTCTATGTGCCAAGTTTCAGCTTGATTGGACGACTGGAAGAGGGTTAATTACCCCTCAAAAGAATTTGACTACAGCCAGCCACAAATAATATCGAAACTATTAGAAAGGGTTTGAAAAAAATAAACAAACAAGCCTGTAGTTGTTAAAAGAATAAGAAAAATACGTGTGGAGTCGAGGGACGGGTGTCCCGCGACACCACACGTACTTTTAACAATTTACTAACCCATAAAAACAAAGTTTATATTATAAATATTTAAGGAACTTCGAAATATGTAAGGAACTTCGTTCCTTACAATTTTTTATTAAATATTAATTATAAAATCACTCTGCTAAGTACGTATACGATGCTAACTCCTTATACATGGCGGAGTTGGAAAAGAAACAGATTTAAAAGTAACTAAATGTTTGTACCTAGCGGAGTTAAGGCAAAATTATAAGCATTATTTTTATCATTAAAGCAAGCATCTTACAATAAATGTGTATTTAACATTGAGAAAAAAATTAATCATGATAAGTTTATAGTTAAAGAGTATGGTTGTAATTGGTAGGATACAGAAATGTTTTCTACCTCCCCGACCTACTAGTTTAAAATATTATAAAATACATCTCTTCCCTACTCAAAAACTACCGCTTGTACCAGGTAGAAATTTTACGTCCCTGTTTCAATTGTACTTTAGACGATGTGTAAGAAGTTTTATTAAAATCGTTAGAACGTAAGATATCGGTAAAAACGTTATTTTCTTTATTTTAAACGTTTAGGTCCGCTTTAATAAATTCAGTGATCTTTATCACTTCATAGCAGTGTCGGTGTTCGTTTTACAAAAACATTATTCATAAAAGTTGTTTGTCTCCTTAAATAAATGAAGTTGAAAAAAAAAAAAATAAATTAATTTTTTCCCATCCTAAAATACCAATTTTAAATTTGAAGCTTACGCTTGAATATAATTTAAAGTCGCGTGAATTTAAATTTACGCGCAAAGCTCACGTAAACACAAACGCTTGGGCGGATAACGTAGAGCAACGAACTCATCCTGGGCAATGGTAATGAACATGTGTACCAAATTTCAACTAACTCGGTCATCTTTTACTCAAGTTATCGTCATCGGTAAATTTTGTGACACTTGGTTTTGTGACGGAGAATTTGTGACGGTCATTTTTCTTCGGATTCACTCCCGGGCTCTAGAACGTGCCATAAGGAACATCGTTCCAAAAATATACCGAAAACAAAAAACCATTATTTATATTTTTGAGGGAATTACGTTGGAAGTCATTTTAATTTGTTATAGAGAAACGTCAAGTTAGAAATTACGAGTTAGGAAAGCGTTATAATAAGAATGGAATGCAGCCTAAGTTTGCTATCTACATATAAAGATAATTTTATAAGACATACATTATACCTGTTTAAGGAGGGGCGAATCTTTACCGGAAGCAAAGTTTGTATTTAAGTAAAGTTTGTATTTTTTAAAATGATAGGTAATTTACTTTTACGATTCTTTAAACAAATACTTTTAATACAAAGTGCACCTTCATTTTTTTAAATATTTAAGACAATTATTTTACAGTCATGTATTTATTTTATGCTATTAAGAAAATTACATCTATTCTAAAATATTGTTAGTCTTTAAGATTGTATCTAATGAAAATTAAAAAAAACCTTGAAAGAAACACGAAAACAAGTAAAATTATATATGTAAAAATTAGATAAATTATCTAAACTTGGATAATTATCAGAAAGTGTGGTTATACTAACTTCCTCTTCATCTAGAATACAATGATGCTTTAAAGGGCAATAGGTAATACTTCCAGGTGATATTTTGGCTACATAGAACATAATACTTTGTAAAGCCATTTATGTTTAACTACGAATTATACGGTAGCGGGTATAAATCCTGTGTCTGATACGACACACTAAGTCAAATCCGTGAGATCAAATTTTTAATTATGACGAACAGTTCAATGATATTTTATTTTATAGCGCCACTTAAGAATAAAATGATCAACTACCTTGCAACTACTAAGTAGGGTTATAATTGATCAATATAGTACCTGGTTTAGTTGGTTACCCAACCTGTATTTGTTTTCCACAAAGCAATTCCTTTGTCTAAATAACTAAAGGACATGAGACATCACCCTTCTGTATATAAAAGTGATGATATCCCTTAGTCTAAAACTATTTAGACAAGGAATTTGGAGTGGGTAAGCAAGAAAATGAATGCCCTAGGTGGTATAATGAATCGTTTATTTATATCACTTGTTTAAAGAAATAAAACACTGTAATTATATAAAATATACGTTAATTTGTCTACACCAAAATTTTTAATTTACCTATTAAAAATCAGACCGGTTTAGCCTCGAAAATAGTCACAAGATAGCCGTCATACTTTTATAAATTAGTACTTTTTTATCTTAGTATTTTAGAGGCTGAAAAAAAAAAAAAAAAAAAAAAAAAAAAAAAAAATTGTGGTATAGACCAATTAACTAATCACAGTGTGTTTTATTTCTTGGCGCTTATTTACTTTAGCACCCCCCCCCCCCCCCTTGTTCCTAATCAATAGTCTGCCCTACAAAAGTCTCATGTCTTTGTGTGTTTGTCTCCCCAAGACATTGAGAGGTACTTTTTTGCTTAAGCACCCCCCTATCCCTTTGTCTTAATAGTTGTTTAGACAAAGAAACACATACAGAGTAGTACTCGTATATATTCCTTAGTTTAAATTACTATTAAGACAAAGGGATATTTAGTACAATGTACCTAGGGACAAAGGAATATCACACTTGTGAAAATAAATGTTATAATATCCATTAGTATCATTAATTAATAAGACAAAGGAAAATTAAATATACGATAAGAAAACTGTAGAACTCATTGTCCAACAGTTTTTTTTGTATAATATTTCTTCTTACAGGTGATAACTCGATTTTAAAATCGCTTAATATAACTGTGCCAGGAGTCACAATGGGCACTTATTTACTTTAGCCAAGTGATATTAACGATTTATTATTTACACAAAATCTCAGTCAACACAACGAATTTTCAAAGTGTAATAGTAAAATAATGTGGTTAATAAATAAATTAATGACATTAAATTAAATCTAGAAAATATAGTTGATTATTTTAATTATGTTATATATATATTCTGTAATAAACTTATAAAAACATAAATAAAATATTTAATTAGTCCTTGATATATTAACATAGCAGATGGGTTTTGGACTAAATCTGTTCGATATGTCCTATCAGTTTTGCTAAACAATCTAATCTATCTTTGGTAACAGGCTAATTCATTTTTTATAACTCAAGGCACTTAAAACTTTACTTAGACTTAACTCCATACACCACTAAAACTTTTAGACATTTAATGGCGGCATGAAACATTATTTCGACTTTAGAAAAATATTTTTAAACATCAACAAACACACAAACTATCTATTATTATAAAATACATTTATTTTTAAATTATTAATTTCTTAATTTTAACAAAGATACTCATCAAATCCGGTAAAAATCGGAGAATTAATAAAATGAAGATCCGTATCGTTGAAGTATTCAATATCCTTACAACTCTCACACTCATAATACCCTCATTAGTTCCACTGCAACATGTTTTGATAAAACTATCTGTCAAATGCTTCAAATGTTTTGACAAATTAGCTTTCTTTAACAAAAATGTTTTTAATAAGGTTTTAGGATTTTAAATGATATAGTTTTAGCTTAATAATAATGATAAAAGATCTAAGTTGTGACGCCCTCTGCAACCCCTTTCACCGAAGACCATGGATGAGAGAGACGGGGGCCGGTGCGGCACATGGCCAGACTAAGGGCTTTAAGGGTATAGTTGCTGGAGGACTGACGGGAGCCATCGAGTCGTGTATATCCTACCCAACAGAGTACATCAAGACTCAGCTCCAGCTCGACAGCAAGGAGAGCTCAAAGCAATTTACCGGTATCATGGACGTCCTCAAAAGAACAATCAAGAAACACGGCATCTTTGGCATGTATAGAGGTCTTTCTATCCTGATATACGGGTCTGTACCGAAGGCCGGAATAAGGTTCGGTACATTCGAGGCCCTAAAGCAGCTGACGCAAGATGAGTCTGGTCAAATCACCAGTTTTAACACTTTTATTAACGGTTTGGGAGCTGGCTGTGCGGAATCCATATTTGCAGTAACACCAATGGAAACGATAAAAGTAAGGATGGTAAACGATCGGAGATTACCGCAGCCTCGGTACAAAGGCATGTTTCACGGTGTCGGCATAATTCTCAAGGAAGAAGGTGTACGTGGCATTTACAAGGGCGTAGTTCCGACTACGATAAAACAAGGTTCCAGTCAAGCCATCCGCTTCTTCATCGTGGAAAATCTCAAAAAGTGGTGGAGGGGAGGAGATCACACGAAAAGTGTGCCTGTTTATGTAACTCCGTTTTTTGGAATATTGGGTGGATCCACTTCAGTTTTAGTCAATATGCCTATAGATGTAGTGAAGACTAAAATGCAAGGTTTAGACGCACATAAATACACTGGTACGTGGGACTGCATGAAGAAAATTTATCAGTATGATGGAATTTTGGGGTTCTACAAAGGAATGTTGCCTAGGATTATTCGAGTCAGCTTAGATGTTGCTGTAACATTTACCTTATATGACAGCATAATGCTTGTATTTTCAAAAGTGTGGCCATAATTAAAACGAAATCATAAAATCTAGTATTTTTAATAATTATATTTTAGAATAATTACAAGTTTTTCTCTATTTTATTTCATCCACTCTAGCAATTATAATTTTTTTTTAAATTTATAAATAAAGGGTTAAGTAGAGAATTTTCTGGATAACAACTCTTTGTATCAGAAAAAAACACAATAACGTATATCCCGCAATACATTGAAGCATGCCTGACTCTCGGTAACTATATCATTTTAATTTTGTTAAAATTTTCTTTACAATAATTCAATTTATTTTTTAACTTTCATATTAAAAGGCATTGCTTGAAATTTTTATCTTATTAAATAACTCTGTACATATTGAAATTAACTATGCAAAATAAAAATTTTATAGGTTTTTATTAATCAAATTAACGTAACCTCCAGGTATCACTAACTTGTTAAAAGTATATCAACAATAGTGTATAATAAAATTTTTAATAAATAAACATTTAATATGATTTTTTGGTATATTATTACTTTGTTTAAATAAGGTAGTTTTTTTTAAAAGCAGTGGAATGAACTAACTATAATTTTAATTATACTATAATTTTCTAGTTTGTCGCTTTTTGGGTCTAATTTAATGTTGGCCAAAGATTTTTTTTTTTATTTCCTGTCCTAGTTAAGTGTTTCAGCATTCTGAGGCCCGTGACAGTGAGCTTCTTCTAGCTAGTTTTGCAATAGTAAACCCGTCAACATCTTACTATGTTATTAGACTAGTTCAGTGTCACACGCGATACCAAACAACCCACGTTTTAGAATAGGTCGATGAGAAAAATGAAGCAATAAAATAAAAATTGTTTTTAGACATTATTAATCAATTAACGCATAAATATAATTTCAATAAATATTTTTTTACTTGCTGGACATCCCTATAACACCATCGAAGTTTAGCAGTATAGTGCATAATTATTAATTTGATTGGTGCAACTCAAGTATTTTTATTCGAGTTTATTAACTAGCTCAAGCTAGAATAATAATAAAATCGGTCAAACAATTTCGAACAAAACAATCATTTACATATAACATAGATGAGTTAAAAGAGTGAAGCTAATGCTTGGAATCAGTAACTTTGTTTCTTATTATTAACAAGTAGGCCAAGCGAGTTAATGAAATGCCTTAAAATAAAGTTTCTAAAGCCTTCGTACAAACTAATCCGGAGTAATTATAAATATCATTCACTATACCCTACGAATCACAGTTCGGCGACTATTTATTGCAAGAAAAAATGCCTAAATAGGGGTTAGGTGCGATTAATAACCATTCGTTTTAATCGAATTTAATCTCAAAAATATCTCCATTTATCGTATACAAATATTAAAAACCAAAAATATTCTTAATCTTCGCCTCAAGAACTGTCTTACATATATAGAAAAAATATATTAACAGGTCAAGTGTTTGCTAGTCAGCCCACAGGGAGGTCCGTATAGGCAACACAGTATTGTTTAAGTAGTACCTATTGATGGTCATTTTTAAAATTCTAAAAAGCTACTTACCAAGTTACTTTGAACTATCCTATACGGTTTTGATATTCTCAAAACAAATAATAAAACTTCTGATAAAGTATTTTGTGCCAACGAACCAGACTATAAACATATAAATACATAAAAGAGCATAATTAAAAAAATATATATTTTGTCAATAAAAAGATTTTTTTTTTTGAAATTTTCAAAAAGTGGTATCTTTACTGTTGGTCGAAGAATGTTCAGGATTTGTTTTCAGTATTTTTGCACTTTACATAAATGAGATAGAGAGGGGGGACACTTTTTACACGAACTTCAAATTCATCTACGCTTGCCACTATCAAAGATTGGTACGAAAATTATATATTTTTGTAATCAGCTGGGCGTACCCTTTCATGAGATACCCTACACGGTCTCCAAAAAAAAAATGTACCCTAAGTTTTTTTACCCTTATTATTTCGATAAATATTTTTAAGTCGCTACAATTTTAAAATGTGTGCGTATATGCCAAATTTCAAAGTGATTGCACAAAAGGTGAGTCGTTAGAGCAGGCAACAGACCGACATATGCAGGAAAATATAAGGGTCTTTGGTTTTGCCTACGGACCCTAAAAATGGGCCGCAGAAGGTTGAAACTTATATGGGACCAATGGGCTAATTATGACCTACCATACAAATTTCATTAAAATCAGACGTGTTGTTTTTAAAATATCTTGGTTCGCAAAAATTGAATGACAGACCGGCAAATAGACATGGAACCAAAAATGTTCTCTGATTTCTCTGAAACGGATTTTTGTCTTAGAATTTTTGAAATCGGAGACAAAAAATATTTTCGTTCTTTAAAACGATGACATATAGCTTCCGTCACCATCGGTAAACTCAGAAGCAAAAAATAATCATTATTTAATTTCTGATAGAAGAAACTTTGTTCAAACCTGCTTTCATAAAATATCAAACTTTCGCATCAGTTCACACTAATCGTAAATTAAGTCCCTTTGATATTTCTAGACCATAATTGACAAAAAAGAAGAGACAGAACCTTGATTTTTTTTTATAGTTTGTGGTGTTATTGGAATGTAACCACGTTACTTATATAAGATACTTATGCATGAAACCGGATTTATTTATAATAACATCACGACCAGATTATTTGCTTTTTAGGCAGCTCAGTAAAAACTTTACAACCTGGTTCTTTTAGTGAAGATTAGGTTGTGGTCAGTTGAACTTAATTTTAAAGTCAGTTGCTTGTTAAAAGAACTTTCTTCGGCTAAATATGTAAGAGGCCAAATGTGGAATCTCTACATTTCTCGTTGGTTAACGCACCAAATTTATATTATAATTTCCAAAATTATAATATAAAATTATTTATAACCTATATTATATTAATTATTACATATACATTTATATATATACAGTAGTCATAGAGCGCTAATTTGATTTTTATAGATTCCAGATTTTATAGAGTCCAAAAAATATTATTTAAAAAATGTTGTCTGTGCTGGCGCGGGGAACCTAAACTACTAGGCCGATTTCGATGAAAATTGGCTTACAGGTTCAGAAATATCATACCCTGAGGCAAAATTGAGAAAAGAATTTTAGCTCAATTTGGGGCGCTACCCCTAAAAACTGTGAATAACGTGAAAAATGTTTTTTTTTTTAGCGAAAACGGTACCGAGGATTTTAATTAAAAAAAATGGTTACGTTTGGTCGAGATAGATATTGGTAATAACGTTGAATCCTCTGTTTAACTTTTAGGTTCGCTTTCATAAATTTAGCGTTCTTTAACACTTAAATACTCGAAATAATTAAACGTAAATATGAAATGTCTAAAATAAACCTCTAGATAGCATAGAGGAAAAGAGAGTGTAGTTTGAGATATCTCATTCCCTTAGAGAGAGGGTATAACTCAAACTACTGTTACAGTTTTGTCTACTCTTTTATTCCTACTCACTGTTGGTTAAATTGTAATAACTCTACTACACTACTACGCAATATTTTAAGATAAAACAAAGCCTCTTACTTGCACCACACGTTAGGACAAACCAGTCAATAAATTATTTTTGTTTAGCCAGTTTTGTGCTATAAAGTCGAACGTGCGCCTCGTCCCAATATAAACAAACAGGAAAACGTTAAGGCCGGTTTTAATTTTTAAAATGTATGAAAAGAAAATATATCCAAACATATTGTATTTGGCCTACAATTTGAATTTATTAAATCAAAATTGTGGGAACATAAACATTTTTTAAAAAAAAAAATTTCAGAGTTATGGGGGGGAGTACCCTTATATTAAGTGATATATATAATTTCTAGATTGCGCCATATATGCCAAATTAATCGAAATGGGTCCAGTATTTTAGGCTCCACGCGTCTTAACAGAAGATTTATTACAGACTACAAAAGTGCATACCAATTTTTTTGACTCAGGGAACTTTAAAACGTGTAAAGCCATCAAATTAAAATTTCAGCGCCGTCACAAAACTTTATATATACCTACTACGCATGTGAGGTAGTAAAACATACTTATTCTGAATATACACTACATTAATCGATTTTTTCAATTAAATAAAGTTTATAAATTTGTAAAATAATTATTTGACTTTTTTTCTGAACTTCCTGGTAACATTCTGTTTTAACATTTGTGAAGTAAAAAATCGGTCCGAGACAACTCAGACAAACTTTCTCATATATGAGTTCATAATTACTTAGCCCAGAGTTTCCACTTATTAGTTTTCAAATGTACATTTAAATATTATTGAACATTTCATCAAAATTTATCATAAAAATAACTTCTCCTGGGCGGGGAATCGAACCCGGGCTACTAAACTAGATTTTTCCCGGGAAAACGGCTTATATTGTTGGATTCGTATTCAAATGGACTACATTTTAGAATTTTTTAATCAAAATCGTCGGAACCGTTTTCGAGAAATAATTTTTTTCAGGGTTTTTCAGAGTTTTTGGGGGGTAGCGCCCCCAAAATTAGAGCTAAAATTCATTTCTCGATTTCGCCTCGGGGTATGATTTTTCTGAACATGTATGACAAATTTCGACAAAATCGGCCCAGTAGTTTAATCTCCAGGCGTCTGCACAGACGACAGACGACAGACAGACAGAAATTTTTTAAAAACCACTTTTTTGGACTCAGGGGACCTCAAAACGTGTAAATCCATCAAAATCTTAAAATCGAATTTTCGCGCCATCACAATACTTTCTCTTTATATGAGAAAGTAAAAAATAAAAATAAATTAGTTAACTCATGCCGAGTATAAACGGTGTTTAAATGAGCACTGTTTATAAAAAAATCAAGTTAATAACACAGGTGTGACAACAGGATTGTTTTCTTTTTATGGTTAAAAATTACATGTTGTATTTAATAGGGTCCGTAGGCAAAACCAAAGGCCTTTTATAATTTCCTGCATTTGTTTGTCTGCATGGAGATCGTTAACGCGCACCTGTGCCTCTGAAAGTATCCTACAATAAAATTTGAAACTTTACAGTTATGTCATATCTAAATAATAATATAAAAATACCATTTTTAAATAAACAGGTCAAGTGTGTGCTAGTACACAGCGAGGGTTCGTAGGCCACCCTGTATAGTGTTTAACTGTAAAGTGTATAAACAGTGTTTTTTTTTTAAAAAATGCTAAGAAGCTTACTTTGAACTATCCTAAGGGTCTGATATTCTCAAAACGCACTCTGATAGAGTTTTTTTTTGCCACTGAACCGGACTACAACCATATAAATACATCGGAAAGACCATAATTATAAAAAAAAAAAAAAGTATTTGGTCAATAAAAAATAAAATAATATTTTTTTCGAAATTTCCAAAAAGGGGTATCTTTACTTTTGGTCGAAGAATGTTCAGGAATTTTTTCAGATTTTTTGCACTTCACATAAGCGAGATAGAGGGGGGGGGGATACACGTTTCACACCCACTTCAAACTTGTCTACACTCAACCTTTTAAAGTTATAACCAAAGAATTATATATGTTTGTAATCAGCTCGACGTACCCTTTCATATGATACCCCTCACGGTGAAAAAAAAAAAGTTTAACCCTTAAGTTTTTTTACCCTAATTTTTTTGAAAAATATTTTTTTAAGTCGCTATATTTTTAAAATATTTGGGTGGGTACAAGACACATACATGCCAAATTTCAAAGTGATCGAAAGAAAGGTGTAGCCGTGAGAGCAGGCGACCGGACGAACGGACAGACAAACGCAGGAAAATATAAGGGTCCTTGGTTTTGACTACGGACCCTAAAAATTAAAACAAAACTTCTATACTAGGTCACTAAATTTCTGTTGCACAGGTTTTTTTGAAAATTTCATTCAATATATTAGTTAATTGAAAGTATTATCTCATAAAGTATTCAAATTACTCAATACGTTCACTTTCAAATTGTAGTTAATAGGTGAAGAAATGACTAGATTATTAATTGTATCTAGCTTCTCACTGTTGTTAAATAGCTCAAATATAATAGGGTGAAGGTTTATGCAGGTACAATCATACTAAATAATTTAGTATTGATATATGTTTTTTTTAATAAAATAAATCTCCACGATCAAGATTACCTTCAAGTTGCAACCTGTGTGAGCGGATCATTAAATAGGGAAGGTATTACTATTTTCTCTAAAACTGTTTCTGAATTATTAGGAGAAATTATTATTCGAGATAATATAATTTAATATAATTTCAAAACGTATTATTAACTGGAAACATTGTAGGTATTTATGCGAATAAAAAGAATTAAAATCGGGTCGAGACAACTCAGACAGACTTTCTCATATAGATGTTTATACTGTATTTAAATTCCATAATACCAAATTTAATTGATTTTAAAAGCGTTTACTTTTGTGCAAAAAATGAATTTTACTTTCATAAAAATAATGGTAAGTAGATATTCCAGGAAAAATGACTTATACCGTTCGAATCGAATTTATATGGACTACATTTTAGGATTTTTAAATCAATTTCGTCGGAACCGTTTTCAACAAAAATATTTTCTTTTATACCCTTTATCATAGGTTTTTGGGCTCCCAAATTTATAGCTAAATTCATTCCTCGATATCGCCTCGAGCGTATGATGTTTCTGAACCTGTATGCCAAATTTTATTAAAATCGGCCTATTTGTTTTGGTTCCACGCGTCTGCACAGAAATCAAGCTACGGACTACTGACGGATAAATTTTTTAAAACCACTTTATTGGACTCAGGGGACCTCAAAACGTTGTAAATCAATAAAAATCTCAAAATCGAAGTTTCGCGTTATCACAATACTATCTCATTTGATATACTACGTATAGGAGAAAGTAAAAAGAAACAAAGAAAAATGTATTTGGAGAATCAATGAAAGTTTTATTCCTTACTGCATTATTATAATAAATGGGCAATGCGACACAAAAATTTAATAAAGGTCAATAAATGGTTGTCATAAAGGAACCTTCCAAATGTGTAAATTTTATGCACGTGGTGCTGGAATTATTTAAAAATCATACGATTTTTTAAACGGTATTTTGAAGGCTAGAATATTTAATAATAATAATGTATTACTTACTAATTTTACTATGGTTTAAAAATGTAAATTATATAAGGAAATTGCATAAAAAAATAAATGAATAAGTAAGGTGTTATAGTATAAGAAAAATTACTGCAAAATACTAATGTCTTGCTACCACTTAATATTATAATATAATTGTTCCAACAAACACAAAAGATGTCACACTATATTTATTTATTTTAACTTGTAATGATTCATAAACGGAAATATTTGACTGGGGGATGATATAAAGCATGCGATTTTCCTCCGAGCTTACCGAAGGTAATGAAGACCGAAAATATCCCTATTAAAAAATCCGTTTCTGCCACAGGGAACATTTTTAGTCCGGTTTCTGTCTTCGGACTGTGTGTCGTTCAACAATTTTGCGAACTAACATATTTTAAAAACTACTTATCCGATTCTAATGAATTTTGAACGGGTAATAATTAACCCACTATTGGTCCTATATAAATTTTAACCTTCAGAGCCCATTATTTTCTCTTCCGAATCCCCACATAAAGAGTTTTTTTATTCTTTAAAAGACTCATCTAATAATTAATTATTTTTAAATTTGGATGATTGTTGTCCAGGAACATTTGGTTTGTCCCAGATTAATTGCGCACATTAAATATTGCTGCATTGATACTTTAATTTGTGCAACAAAACCAAACATTTTGAAAGCTTTAAAAAGGGGAAAAACAAAACAAAAACATTGTACAAGCATAACATCAATAATGTACGTGATAGGATGCAAGGCGTCTATATGCCACACCTAATTGATAGACTATTTTAGCCGCTTACTTGAAATAATTATTGTAAAGCAGAAATAAGAAAAAAATATCAACTACTGACCAGAAATTAAATTTACTTCACTCCTACAAGAAATAAGGTCCTTTTTTAACACTTATGCGAATAAAGTAATTTATTTAAAAAAACATGAAGTAGAACTGAACCATACTCAACCGCAGTAGTTATTGATGAACTTAAATAGTTATTTTACTACGTTTTTATTAGCTTGCATTCTTGTTTGTTTGTTTGTCCGGTACAAATCTGGCAATCGATTTCTAACTAACTTCCCTAATAGCTAGACATTTGAAACTTTTAGCATAGCTCAGAACACGATGACAATGCATTCTTTTAATACTTTTATTAATCTTTTAGCAGAATTTAATTATTTTTCAGCAAATTTTGCTGTGCGGAAAGTTAGTTCGGAAAAAATCCGCAAGTTATTTTATTTGTTTTGCCATATCCAATATTTACGCAATCTTCATTTTGACGGGTCTCAAATTTGTGATAGACAAACATTGAATGACAGCAAAACACGAAATATCGATTATATTATTTATCAATTATATTATTTCAAATATATCGATGGCACGCTTAGATTTGGTGTTGGGGAGATCCGTTGTACAAAGATTTATCCTTTTATAGGTTTAAGATCAGCTCTCTGGATGGTTGTCATTTATGTGAAGTAAATAAATTCGGGACTATTTTTTTTTCAATAACATTATATATTATATAACAATAACAATTATATTATCAACATTACATACGATTCAACAGAAAATTTAAAAACGTAGTATATAAAAAGTTCTTTTTATCTTGTAATTATTTCTATTTCCTTTCCGCCTCGATCAAAGGCGATAGGCAATTACAAGAATAAAGGATTATCCCTTTACTCAAATATATGCAATAGGATAGTAGGTATTAAATATGTCACCTCCCAACGTATCAAACTAATTATGTCAGTGTTAAGGCAGTTATTTTAGGTGAAGGCAATAGCCTATGTGGCATCGATGAACCCCTAACAAGACCATGACCAGAAATCACTCCAATAAAAAATATTTACATCTGAAATAAGACCAATTTTGGCCTCTATAATCAATCATCATGGCTTAACTCAGACTACAGTCTTTTCACTTTCACATAACTTTTTAAAAATGGATGAGAACACAGGAAAGAGATCATACGGAGGTAGTATTAGTATTATTGAAGAAGGATTCGAGGGTCTGAGTATACCAAGATAGAGTTAGTTGTTTAGTGGTTGAAATAAACAAAATTATTTCGGGATTATATATAGTGTAGTAAATCAACGCCTAGGTGTCCTTAAAAAGTTTAATCATCATATTCTCTTCGATATTAATTTTCATTCAAGGTGTCATCTTTAAATGAAATATATGTATTAAAGATTTTTACACTAAACTGATCAATTTGTGCTTTGAGGTTAATTCGGAGTTTTACCAAATTGTATTAAAAAATTTAATTTAATTATTCTGAAATAGCGATCAAATAGAAGAGAATAACTCAATAATTTCCCGATAGTAGAAAAACACAAAAAACAAAAACATATTCAAATAAATTAACGAAATAAAAAATAATCACTGTTAAGACAAAGTGCACATAACAAATGATGTTCTCATACCTATCGTTTATTGATAAAACAACAGGCTTATAATAAGTTATTACAGGTCTATTTCATAATCTGATTTTTTTTAAATTGCTGCTACTTTTAAAATTTATAAAGAACGGTTTGAAAAGTTCAATTTTTAATTATGCTATTAGCAAAATGGTTTAATGTATTATTTATATTTAATTTTTCCTCTAGGCTCTCTCTTTATATTAGTCAACTAAATATAACTAATATATCTAATTTTACTTCCTTGATGTGAATTTAAGCTCTGTTGTTTGCTAAAGTACATTAGATAGTAATAGTGTATCGTCGAGTGAATGTGATTTTGTTGTATATATTTTCCTTTATAAAATCACAATCTACCAACGAGTCACGAATTTGTCGAGGAACTAAAGCATGAACAGTGAACAGTGCTGTGGGTCTCCTTGAGACACCCACAGGCATGTAGTTCCAGCCCTTATCTTGGCACCTAGTTAAATCCCCTCTATAGAAAACAACTTAGTGGTTTCATATTAAAACAAGTTCTTGTCATTTATAACAGTTATAATGTCTCCTTCTACACATTATATACATATACTTATATTTCATAAATCTACCTATACTGAGTTAATTAATAGCGACCACTTTTTTATTAATAATTGGAGTATGAAAGACTTGATGTCCCAGAGAGTATGATAATTTCCTTGACCATTCTCCCGTATATGGAAGGTTTCAACTTGCAATGTGGCAGACCTAGTTTCACATATACTAGTCTGCCCCGATAAAAATAACAATCTCTTCTGTAACACAATCCACAAAGGATTTCATTAGATAAATAACACGTAATTCAGAGCATACATATGATTATAGTAATATCTATTGGTGGTGTAAAAATATAGAATACTATAAATTTTCATTTTCTCATTTCACTGAGTGTAAAATAATGAAAAAAAATTAAGCCAAACAGTTTTATTTTATATTATTTTGAAGTTTAAAGTTCTTTTTTATGTTTCAGAAATAGAAATCTAAAAGCTAAGAGTGCAGTTTATACCTCTTACAACTAAAAAAAATGTGAAGCGACAGAGCCACAATTAAGGCACAAAAAATCTTATTAGCACAATAACTTAATAACTTGAGATCAGTGTTGGAGACACAATAATTGTTTAACTATACTAAGAGATAAGCTAAATCTATTTCAAACTCTTGCCAAAAACTAGGTATTTTAAATTTAAATTAATTAAGAAAGCCATTTGGCAGATTAATAAATTAATTTCATGAGCAAAAATATTCCTACATTATTTATGCATAAACTGATAACATGAACTACAATATTACAACATAATTAAAATTAATATACTATATATACATTTATTCTTGTTGGAAGGGTAACATTAAAACTATAGATCAAAGATTAATTAAAACGTTTTAACAACGTTATCAATATTATTACATAGATTATAATATAATCTTTCAAACTTAAATAAAATTAGCCGAATTCTCTCTGCAGCAATGCGTTAGGCTGTAGATCCATAAACTACAGTTACCATCAATAAAATTAAATAGTTTAATAAATAGTAGTAGAAGTAGTCTAGTACTTCCTACTAGAACGGGTAGGATGAACCACTTGTTCGAACCTTGCAATTAGACCATCACTTAGGCCCTTTTTACGCCCCGTGGTGGAGAGTTCCCAGCTACTTCACACATCATACATTTGTACATTGTACCGCCGAAGCGAGTATGGTGTGGTCATTAGTAAGCTATATAAGCGTGCGTCAAACCGTGGGGGAAGAGCCCCCATAAAGGGTGTCCCTCGCCCTGCTCCGTCCTCGAACCATAGATACAAATTACATCATCATGACACGAATCGGACCCACATCAAAGAGTGGAAGAAGAGTCCCCACAAAGGGTGTCCCTCGCCCTGCACCGTCCGCGATTCATTGATGCAATTCAGAGTATCATGGCCGGAATCGAACCCACGACCTCGAGTTGCCTCGACTTATTGATAGCTGAGCGAGCGCCTTCAGACGCTTGGCTACCCTGGCTCCCCTCATAATTATTAATAAATAATAAATAATAATTATAATAAATAAATAAATGTAAACCAGGAAAGAGGAACGTTTTCAAATTAGAAAGATTTACGATGGTGTGATTAATGTCTGTCTATTACTACTTTTCAAATGTACACGACGCGGTATTCAAAAATGCAGTATAAATATAATTTAACATCAGGTTTTCTTAAAACATTGCGTATTTATTTCACATAAGTATGTACATTTTTTCACCTCGCACGCAACAATACTTACACCCTTCAGTTTACTTATAATTGCTTATCTATTTATTAATTATAATGTCCTTAAGCATTTTAAACTTATAATAATACTAAATTGTCGTCCTTCTTAGGTAATTTAGATTATATCTACATAAGCATTTATTATTATTATTATTATTATTATTAATTATATACTGAAATGCTGTCTTGTATCAAAGAAATACTTAGCAGGTGTGTAATAGGTCACATAGGAAGTGCCATCAGATAAGTGATTTGTTTTTGTTTTTTTCTCCGCGGACATTTTGGTTTTATATTGACAACTAAAACTTTAGAACAAAAAGAACTCGATGGAATGACTAAGATATATATATATATATATGTTAGCAAGTGAAAGTGCAAGAGGCCTCGTGCCTAAAGCCATAAGAAACGATTGTATAATAGAAGGCTAATAATGAGAGGCTTTCTTATGGTCACACTGGATTTCCAACTGACAGTCACTCAGACCTCACGAGGATAATATGGACAGGACCCATAATCTCCTTGCCAGATGATTCAAATGAGAAGAGGAAATCGGCAGGTTAACCTAGTCAAACCGCATCGTATATGGAATAACTATATGCAATAATATTCCATAATATTTAAACTGTTTAAAAATTATATATACGTAAGAGAAATGCGTCATTTCTTAATTTCACACACAAAAAAAATTAAGGTTGACATACTTGGGCTTTAGTAGGCTATGCCGGTGTCTTTATTATTATTATTATTTATTTTTTTATTACTAACTTCCTTAATTTAAAAAAATAAAAATAAAAAAATAAAAAATAAACCTAATTTCTGTGTAAAAAGAAAGGCACCCGTTCTGTATTTTTATACACGATAAATAATTGTGAGTAAAATTAAAGGTAGAGTACTCTTATTTGTACACGTTTATGGCAAAATTATTTGAAAATTAAATTCATTTTTTGAAGAATGGTTTTTTTCTGAGACGGATTGACCTAGAGATTCAAGAAGTATAGATTATTTGAGCCTGAAGAATAAATCATATAAAGTTTTTTTACAAAATAAAAATTGATTTCGTACAAATTGCCTTTATCACCTTAGCCATTCTCCGTCATTTCAGACTTTGACACTTCCTGAATGATATCCGTTCAGTCCATTGTTACACATCTGAGGCATGAGGTTAAAGGACAAAATATTATTCCCTGAAGTTATGATATATAAGTGAGGTACTCAGACATTATATTGTAATGACGTATAAGAGAAAACTAATTTTCCTAGGTATCACTTTATGAGATTATACAGATATTCAATTCAGGATTCAGGCCGAGTCTGAATTGAAATGAGCTAGAGAATAATACAAATTTTAGTAGCTATTCTATAATTCTTTTAGCATAATTCTACAATAGCTCGAAAGATACATATAAATTTGCGTCCTTAACCAATTAAACTATTTTCAACTACCTGTTATTAACAGAATAAATGTTTGAATAAACAGAACGCTAATAACGTCCCTGAATTACGTTTTAAACAAGTGTTCTTATGCAAAGTGTTTCAGAGCTTGTAGAAAGGGTTAAAACAATTTTTTATCTAATTTTCAACCACCCAAACCAGTAGAAAGTAGTTTGCTTTGTAAGTTGTAATATCAGAAAGGTTATTAAGCAAGAATTTTGTTTTTTCTTTCTTCCTTTTTTATGGGGAAGCAAGTTTTTGAAGAGCGTGTATCAGGTGAAGGCACGCGGAAAAGAATAAAAGGTTACTTGTTTAATATTAGAAGTTTGGATTAGGATTTAAATCTTAATATAAACAAGGAGTTGCTATTATTAGTTGATATAAATTACTTTTTATAAACATCACTATTTATCGAGAATTTTAATTCTTAATTATATAACTTAAGGAATGCGAGAGAGGAAATAGCCTTCCTCTATCGCATTCCTTGCAAGAATTGTAATAAAATTTAGATTGGAAAATCGGGTTAAGCACTAAATAATATAAACTTCAGCAATATCAAAGTGATAATAAAGAAAAAGACCTAACATATCTAAAGAACTTAATCACAACATAAACTTTTTACAAACCACGATCTTAAAAAAAGAATACAATACCTCAAATAGAAAACTATCATTAGCTGCATAATTTAATTTTACTGTAGTATAATGAATTATAAAACGGATAACAATAATACTTAATAAAATGTTTTGTGTATATTAAATAATCTATTTCTGTATATATAAAAATAAATGTTTGTTTGTCTTTCCGTCTGTCTGTCTCTTATGCCTGCCTAAACCGTTCATCCGATTGCGATGAAACTTTGGGAAATGGTTGGACACATGTCCGGGAAGGTTTCTGAGTAAGTAAAACTATGTTCCGATTTTGGTACACATGGGTACGGAGTACAAATGTCAAAGTAATGAAAACCCTTCATGATACATATCGTTGAAAATCTCTTTAAGAGTACAGTAATTGTTGTTAAATAAATTTTTGTCATATTTCATTTAGGAGGGGGGGGGGAATGAAAAATACAGGAAAAATATTTCTATAATCTATATCTATCATCCAATTGGGGAGGGTTTTCATAACTTTGTATATAATATTATTGGTATGAAAAGCTCTTTAAGAGTACAGTAATTGTTGATATGTACATTTTTGGGCTCCATATACTGTAGATCTACCGTAAAAATATTTAAATTTTTCTTGAATAAATACTGGGGAATGACCAATTTTGAAATGGTAACAACCATCGATAAATTAACTAATGGCACAAGGAGGTTACATTGCTATTTAAAGACCGTTATTATATCCTATATTAATATGATTAATAATTAATATTTAAAAAATATAAAATAAATTTGATTTCTAAATGTAGACCAGGGGCTGAAGGCACTGAAGTGGAGCTGCTTATGTATAGTTAGTCAATAGTTAACTATAACAAAAAGAGTTGTAGAAATCAAAAGGGGAGTCCTTCAGCAATATACTTTAAAGAAAAATTGTCTGATGATAGCGTGGATTAGTAAAAATTAAAATGAAGACAATAAAAAACTATAATACAAAATAACAAATATACATTACAAGTTGTAATTTTTCATAGTTTTCGACATATGCTAAGAAATCAACATTGAAATTTTAGATCAAATATAAAGGAATAGGGTAATGCACCTTAAAAAGAACCAAAAGATACTAAAATATGCTTATAAATTAAAATTTTAATTTGTAGATACAAATAATTTTACTAAGCTAAAATATATTTTATCGCCACAGAGTTCTCCCCCACCCACCCCTTACATCCTTAGCTTTATTTTACATCATTAGCTTGCATTCTTGTTTGTTTGTTTTCCGGTACAAATCTGGCAATCGATTTCTAACTAACTTCCCGAATAGCAAAACATTTGAAACTTTTAGCATAGCTCAGAACACGATGACAATGCATTCTTTTAATACTTTTATTAATCTTTTAGCAGAATTTAATTATTTTTCAGCAAATTTTGCTGTGCGGAAAGTTAGTTCGGAAAAAATCCGCAAGTTATTTTATTTGTTTTGCCATATCCAATATTTAAGCTATCTTCATTTTGACGGGTCTCAAATTTGTGATAGGCTTAGAATAATACAATATATAGAAGGAGGATCACTGATAACATTGAAGCCAACTTTGGTTTTGTCCCTTAATCCACGTTCTAAAAATTCATTTCAAGGAAGCAGAAATATTTGAAGTTTAAGTATAAAAAAAATCCTAAAAATATCTTATATTTTATAGAAATACTAGCTGGGTACCCGTGCTTCGCTACGGAGTGTTATTATAATTTGATAAGTTGATGAACTACCATCAAGAAACATTTAAATTATTTTACTATGCGAGAATATCTAGATTCTATCCCTCCCACTTATTTCTATACCTCCTCCTCTATGATAAGATAATTTGCAAATATCCCAAATTCACCCCCCTCCTAAATGGAAATATGATAAAACTGTACATAACAACAATTACTGTACTCCTAAAAAGCTTTTCAACGATATGCATCATGAAGGGTATTCATCACTTTGACCTCGTATGCATTACTTGTACACCGCACCCCTGTGTACCAAAAATTCAATTTCGAAAATTCATAAATGACTTCCCCTTGCTTTGAAGGTCAAGTGTGCAAATTTTCATCGTGATCGAACTAAAACTGTTGGTTTTTCTAAAAAACATAAACACACACACGTTGACTATTATAGATAAAGATATCAATTTTCATTTTACCCCCCTCCTAAACGAAAATATGACAAAAACGTACTTAGCAACAATTATTTTACTCTTTAAGAGCTATTCAACGATATGCATCATGAAGGGTATCCATTACTTTGACCTTCGTACCTTCACCTTGTTTTGAAGAAAAAGAGTGTAAATATTCATAAAATTGGGATAAAACTGTAGATTAGTATAAAGGAGATACGCTCATATAGAAACTTTTCTTTTTATATATAAATATAGTTATATTTTTCCATTTTACCCCCCTCCTAAATGAAAATATGACAAAACTATACAACAATTACTTTACTCTTAAAGACCTTTTCAACGAAATGCATCAGAAGGGTAATCATTACTTGTACCCCGAACCCCAGTGTACCAAAATTTAAATTTTGAAAATTCATGTAGATCTTGATTTTCCCCTTGCTTTGAAGGTCAAGTGTGCCAATTTTCGGACTAAAACTGTAGATTTTCATAAAGAACAAATAAGATATAGCTATATTTATCCATCTTACCCCCCTCCTAAATGAAAATATGACAAAACTGTACATAACAACAATTACTGTACTCTTAAACAGCTTTTCAACGATATGCATCATGATGGGTATTCATTACTTTGACCCCGTATTCATTACTTGTACCCCATACCCCTGTGTACCAAAATTTAATTTTCGAAAATTCATGTAGACCTTGATTTTCCCCTTGCTTTGAAGGTCAAGTGTGCAAATTTTCATCGAGATCGGACTAAAACTGTAGATTTGTATAAAGAACAAACATACACACACACACACACACACAAATACGTTGACTTTTATATATATAGATTATAGATTATATATCAATTGTATGTTAATCTGAAGTACTCTAAAATGTAGTAATTTCTAGTCCTTGTATACATTATACTACTCTAACCACCTCTAAGCTCTTTTACCGGGGTTCTGTTGATATGCATATTTCCATTTCAAAGAAGTTATTGCAATTTTAAGTGCATTAAAAAATAAATAATAAAAACATTTTTTCAGGCTATTATTACATTCTTGAACAATTCTAAAGTCAATAGGACTAACAGTAAAACGGTCCTTATTATTTTACCCTTATAAAACTATTAAACGATCTTTCAATAAACCACCATTAAAAAAAGTATTAAACGAAATTATATGGCAGAAAGATAGACACTTTAAATAATTAATCATCAATTATAATTATTCTTATAACTTTAGATATTTTTCCGTAATGATGTAGTAAAAGACAAAATATTATTAAAAATATTGAATTTCGAATGATTAAAAAGACTTAATTTTGAATCTTCTCCATTCCTTTCGTTAATAAATGTGAATATAGAAATAGTTATTTATACACTAGGGAGAAAAGTAAGCCATTATTCCCTGAGCGAAAAAGTTGGTTCTTGAGGCGAAGCCGAAGGAACCATGGTCCCTAAATCCCGAGGCGCAGCCGTGGGAGATAATTATCGCGAGGGGAATAATGGCACTTTACTCCCGAGGTACATACAATATTATCTCTAGATAGGAAGAAAATACATATTCTCATCCATTGCACAGTCTTTATTAATTATTTCAATAAAAAACAATAATTGTTAGCACTTTTAATAGCAGATATAAGAAATTCAATATTAAAATCAAATAAGAATTGCAATAAAACTCAAATAAAAGGTTATTTAGATGCAGGTTATAAACAATGATAAAAAAGGTCAAAAACGTAGTGTCGCCAACCTGGTTTCAACAACTTCATTACATTAGCCATTCATTCTCTACTATTTATAAATAATTAAGTTGACAATCCGTCTTTTTCACCCTACTTTTACTTTTTCTCCCTAATTTTGAGTTCAGGAAAGAATAAAACTTACTTTAGTCCCTCTAAACTAATCCAAAATCATAACTTTTTCTTCCCACTGGAGATAAAATAATATTTTTAGCAATTATTAATAAAAGAGAAAAGAAATTATAACGGAAAATAAATCGAGTACTCACTACTTGAGTCTAGATAGTATTCAAAACAATTCTTACGTTAAACAAGTTAAAACAACAATTCTTAAAAGTCATTTTGTTTATAATCAACAGTATTGTTATCTAATTTATTTGATTTAAAACGTAATCAAATAAAGGGGATGGTCAGAGTTTGCCTGTAGCAATATATTTGTGATCTACTTTAATTTATATAAAATGTAAACAAAGGTGGGCAAATATAATGGATTATGGGAAACTGACCCCATTTTTGGAGTTTTCTTAAATAAATTATATATTTTTATTTCAAAATTAGGTTCAATTTACACAGAAAGTTTGAATTTGCACAAATTCACCACACAAAAGACAGTATGAAAGTCGGTTATCTTCTAAATTATGTTTTTATTCAAATTAAGTTTGGATTAAAAATAAAACTATAAAGTATCAGAACCTACTTTGGTTTGTTTATAAAGTAATCAAATACATTTGAATTGCGTAGATATGGGAAATAGATTTACAGAACAGAAGAATCTTCCGTTCTTTCAGTTCCGCAACGGTTTCATCTGAATCGATCATAACAGATGAAACAATTATGGAACTAAAAGACATTTTACTTAAATTTAAATATTTGGAAGTGAGCCTTGTTACATTGTTTACAACCATAGATAGAATAGAACTACGGGCACTTAAATAAAAATGTTACGGATAAGCCCTGTAGACAGTATAATTTATAAAGTATATGTTAAGTTAAACCTATCTCTTCATTATGTAAATTATAATGAAGTAAATTTAATACGCAAAACATTTTAGGAAATTAAGAATAAAAATAAAAATAAATATACTTACGAGTCAACCATATGTGTGATTAGTTGTGCACGCCACAAAAGACAAATGTTCTGTTATCACAGTTCTTACTAAGCAGCAAAGAAAAACTAAAACTTCTTATTCACAATTAAACCAAATAAATTCAATAAAACTAATAAATTCGATACATCTGCCGAAACATAAAATGCCACTACATAATATGCTTTTAACCTGAGAAATAAAATACGTCGCACTAACTAATCCTAATCAAAACTAAAATATTCACTGTGCACTTTCAACATTATTTAGGAATTTAATAAGTTTATTTAATAAAAACAAATATTTAAATCGATGAACTAAGATATAAAAGCTACTACATGTGACTCAAAACTAATACGTACATCTTACGGAGAAATAGACGGGGAATATAAATGTTACCAACCTACGAAAAATAAATAAATATTTATAATATTTTTCTATAAATATTTATGCTAATACTTATTAATCGTCTATTTATAGGTGAGAAATATATAAATATGAGACTAATTTTTTTAAACAACAAATTTGAACTTTAATTTTCTCTTTTCCTTTCTTAAGTTTAGTTTAGTTTTTTTTCTTCGCTTTAATAAACTTCTATTAAACCATGTGTTTATATGCAAATTTGTTTCACATTATAATTATTTTCATATTATTTAAATAAACTACTCTAGTTTATGATTTATACTTTTTTCCTTAGGCGGTTATTAGTTGAGAATTCACACTTTCACTAATAAGCATAATTAAATGTTTGAATGATAATACGAAAGGTTTGTTTACATTTAAGTATTTGCGTGATTTAACTTTAAAAACACACCTTAAAGACTAGTGCACACTGGGATTCTTTGATCGGATTCCTTGTCGCAGATTCTTTGTCTGCATTCATTGCCACAGGATTGACTCCTGGCATGTTGTACCCCGGCTGTCTACGACAGTGAATCTTGTATCTGGCTTGTTGCTCTGTGAAGCTTGTATCTGGCCTGAATATTTGAATCCCGTCCAAAATAGGAGTCCCTAATTCAATGTTACGCGACTATGAAACAGAACGAAGAATTTCCCTGCGTACTAGGGATATTATAAATGTAGTATTTGATCCCTTCTGCTGGGCAGATAAATATATTTTAATACACCATTCATTTAGAAGTAGTCAATAGTAAATTTACATACTTCCAACAGCCTGAATATCATCATGTTTGTTTTATATAAGCATACTATTTGCCTCTTAAATGTGGCAATGCCTAGATATATTCAAGATTTTGTTTAATAACTCAGTAAACTTGAAATTATTTGAAATAATATATTTTTTTAAAAAAAGTGAGGTTTCCCATTAAAAGTAGGTTATGCATAACAAGTCATAATACATTATCTGCATTCGTTTTTTATATTAAACTGTTAGATTGACCACTATCAATATAACCGATACTAAAACTAATATAATTAATTAATTACTAAAAATAATTTTAGTTTTGATAACTAGAAGGTACTAGAGAGCAGGTTATATAAGTGCTTTGTTTAAAACCTATATTTTGAGTATTTAAACAGTTACCCTTATATTTATTTTTATTGGTAAGCCCTTTAGAAAAAATGTATTATGTCGTATTTAAACTGACGTTTAAAAATAAGAACATGGTTCACTTTCACGTATTAACATTGATTTACAACGGAATGCTAACACCGAACTATTGAGAAGGTTATAAAAATCTAGATATTACATAACAGAGATTTAAACAGAAAACTATAACGGACAATCTGTGAATCTGTTAATATGAACCCCTTATCCCTTATAACAGTCAGGTATAAATAACGAAAGTAGCTATTATAAATTTCCTTTATGACAAATTATCTATCAAGCCAAAACTACATTTTAACAATTATTATTATAAATAAAAAATTGTAGTAAATGTTTACGGAACAGGCCAAACTTAATTATTATTAAAGATCTCCATGAATTTTAAGCTTTCTTATGATACATTGAAGGGGTAACGGCTAATGTATATATATGAGAATAGCTAATTATAAATGAGTATAATGCTATTAATTAGCAAAAATGTACTAATGATTGACAAAAATAAATATAAAAAATACATGTGGTTTTGTGAGACACCCGTTAGGAACTATGTTCCTTGCGCCTTTTATTAAATATAAATTATTAAATCATACTGCAAAGTATACGATGCCAACTACTTATACATGGCGGAGTTAAGAAAAGGCTTAATTAGGGTAGTCAAGGCAAATTAAATGAAAAACATTTCTCTATCATTGAAGCGAACGTCTTTCAATAAATATGTACCTATTGAATATTGAGAAAATAGTTTATCATGATGAGTTTATAGTTAAAGAGTATTGTTGTAGTACAGTACTGTTCCCTACCTATGTGTAACTCAATTTAAAATAATTATAAAATCCAACATAAACACTTGTGTAAAAAAATAAGCCAAGTCTCGCGTAAAAAGTTGCGAGATCATAGGTGTAGCCAAGTTTCCCTCGTCCACGTAAGTTCTACTAGGTCTGATTTATCCAAAGTTAATGACGTGACTGTCCCCCTTCTTAAGTCTTTGTCCCTCACAAACACAAACATTTTCTTTTCCATATTAATCTACATGTTTAAATTAAAAAAACATTTTCTGACTTGGCAAATACGCAGAACAAACTTATTAAACAACAACAAATCAAATAATAAATTTTAATTTTTAATATTAGTGTCGCAGCACGAGGATAAAACAATTGTATAAGACACTGCATCTAATTGTAGCCTCTATATGCTGCGTATTTGCCAAGTCAGAAATTGTTTTTAAATTTAAACATGTAAAAATTGCCGTTAGTTGGTTCCAATAAAGGATGGTAAGGCTGTGCACGAAATGGCGGGGGCACTGCCGTGCCCCCAGATATATAACATCACTACTCATAAACTTCTACTTATATAAGGTTAAATTTTACATGCCTATTTCAATATTACTTTAGACGATGTGTATAAAGTTTCATTAAAATCGTCACGTTTGAACGTAAGATATCAGTAAAAACGTTGTTTTCTCTACTTTAAACGTTTAGCTCCGCTTTAATAGTTTTTACAATCTTTATTAATTCATAGCGGTGTCGGTTGCTTTTAATAAAAGAATTTTTTTTAAAAATTGTTTGTCTCATTGTTAGAATTCTTTCCCGTCCTAAAATTCCAATTTTATATTTGAAGCTTACGTTTACGCGGGCATTGCGGCGAACGCTTGGTCGGATAACGTTGTTCAACGAACTGTCCTGGGCATTGGTAAAATGAACATGTATAACAAATTTCAACTAAATCGGTCTACTTTTACTCAAGTTATCGTCATCGGTGGATTTTGTGACGGTCGTTTTTTTTACTCCCGGACTCCAGACGTTGTAACGTGCCATAAGGAACTTCGTTCCAAAAGCATATGATTTCTTCATTATCTGTTTGCTATAACATTCTTCATATTAATTCTAAAATATATAATCAGTTTCTTTATCCCTATTTTTTTTAAATATACCAAAAATACAGATTATTGTTAACATTGCTTTATTCTCTTTAAAGACCGAAACAGGTGATTTCATATTTCTATAGAAAGGTGGAGTGCTACTATTGTGAAATGTTTAATGCCTTGTTCGGATTAAAACACATTCTCGAAATTAAATATGAGATAAAAAAAAATCAATTTATCTGCAAGCATGATTTTTTGTATTTCATATAGTATATGTTTCTTGTTAAAAAAATAAAATAAAAATGCGGGAATAGAACTATTTCAAAATAGTTTTTTTTGGCGCCGGTTTAACACATTACAAATCTTTAAGAAAAACGTAACGAGAACAAAGTAAAAAAAAAGTTTTATTGGCCAAAAAAAAAGAACTATATTTTTGTTATAAAACTACGAGAAGCTCGCGTGTGGAAAATAGTTTTCTTTCTAATCGAATTATCCCATAAGATACGGTAATTTGTATTCTAACAGAAGCCTTTACACTGCCCTAATAAATTACTGTATTGAAGCTTTAACAGAAGTTTAAATTAAATTAAAGAGGTTATAGATATAGTAATAAATCTTTAATTAATTGCAAAAAATGAATAGTTCACAATCAAGGTTGTAATTAAGCACATACGTTTACTATTCAGCTAGTGGAACGTGTTAGGCCGCTTATACGTAGAGGTTAAAATCTCAGAGCTCCTAAGCACTAGTTTATTTCTATGCATTAAATCATTTATAAACTTCGCTAATTACCACTTAACCATTTATGAAGAAAAACATTTTTCTTCAATTCCTAAGGAAAGCTTAAAATATGGTTAAATATAGGTATACCTATGGTCCAACTACTAATTCAACACAAAGAATTTAAAGATATCAATAATATATTAAGTTTGATTTATAATTTATTACATTATATTCAATTAACCATTTAAATACGTTTACGCATTGCCTTGATAATTAATAGCCTTGTAAAAATGGATTAACTAAAATTAAATACATTCGGACCTCCTCACAACGAAATCAAGAGAATCCATAAGATAAAAAATCGGTCCGAGAAAACTCAGACAAACTTCCTCATATCCGAGTTCATAATTATTTAGCCCAGTTTTTTTCCTTTTGTTAGTTTTCGTAGGTACATTTAATTATTATTGAACATTTCATCGAACTTTATCATAAAAAATGTCTTCTCCTCGGGGGGAATCGAACCCGGCCCCTCTTCCTCCGCGTTTAAAGCCATTTTCTCAGGAACTAGAATTTTCCCGGGAAAACTGCTTATATCGTTAGATTCGTATTTAAATGGACCCAAATTTGGATTAAAAATTCATTTCTCGATTGCACCTCGGGGTATGATTTTTATGAACGTGTTTGCCAAAATTGGCCCAGAAGTTTAGGCTCCAGGTGTCTGCACGGACAGACATTCTTTAAAAACTACTTTTTTGGACTCAGGGGACCTCAAAACGTGTAAATCCATCAAAAGCCTAAAATCGAATTTTCTCGCCATCACAATACTTTCTCTTTATATTATGAAAGAGTAAAAATGAGTGTTACAAAAAGAGGAAGATCTATAAGTACCATTTTCACCCACTGCTACATCTTCCCCTGCAGAATTACAACCTCTAGATCAATTTTTCAAGGCTAAAAGACGTTAACAAGTGCACAACGAAAAATTCAAGGAAATAAAAAATAAAAATAGTCTACAAATTAGTGTTATTTTAATTTTATGACCCAGTATTGTCTAATTTGTTTAATTCCCTATCCCCTATTTTAAGTATGTCCTTTTTATTTTATTTTATTTTTTTACTTGATTAAAAGTACCAATTTAGCCAAAGTGCACAGAGAGTTAAAATTAATATGAGATCACTGTATACTTTTAAAGAAAAATAAATAAAAATAAAATAGACTTCGACTCCATGATTTGGATCACAGACCTCTAATTTGCCGATTCAGCTCTCTATATTTACGTGAGTTTTAATTTTGAAAAAAAAAAATATATATATATATATATATTTGCAATTATTTTAATCTATATCTATATATATATAAAAGTCAACGTATGTGTGTGTGTGTGTGTGTGTGTATGTTTGTTCTTTATACAAATCTACAGTTTTAGCCCGATTTTGATGAAAATTTGCACACTTGACCTTCAAAGCCAGGAAAAAATCAAGGTCTACATGAATTTTCGAAATTTAAATTTTGGTACACAGGGGTACGGGGTACAAGTAATGAATATTGGGTCAAAGTAATGAATACACTTCGTGATGCATATCGTTGAAAAGCTCTATAAAAGTACAGTAATTGTTGTTATGTACACTTTTGTCATATTTTAATTTAGGAGGGGGGTACAATGGAAAAATATAGCTATATCTTATTTGTTCTTTATGCAAATCTACAGTTTTAGTCCGATCTCGATGAAATTTTGCACACTTGATCTTCAAAGCAAGGGGAAAATCAAGGTCTACATGAATTTTTGAAATATAAATTTTGGTACACAGGGGTACGGGATACATGTAATGAATACGGGGCCAAAGTAATGAATACCCTTCGTTATGCATAACGTTAAAAAGCTCTTTAAGAGTACATTAATTGTTGTTAAGTACGTTTTTGTCATAATTTCATTTAGGAGGGGGGTAAAATGGAAATGTATATCTCTATCTATAAAAGTCAACGTATGTGTGAGTGTGTTTATGTTCTTTATACAAATTAACAGTTTTAATTATCTCGATGAAAATTTGCTCACTTGACCTTCAAAGCAAGGGGAAGATCTCTGTCTACATGAATGTTCGAAATTAAATTTTTGGTACACAGGGGTACGGGGTACAAATGTCAAAGTTGAAAACCCTTCAAGATGCATACTGTTGAAAAGCTATTTATGAGAACAGTAATTGTTTTTACGTACATTTAGGGGGGTAAATGGAAAAATGTGTGTATGTTCTTTATACAAATCCACATTTTTAGTCAATCTGATCAAAAAATGCACACTTGACCTTCAAAGGAAGAAAAAATCAGTGTCTACATGAATGAATACAGGGTCAAAGGACTGAATACCCTTTATGATGCATATCAAAAAGTTGAAAAGCTCTTTCAAATTACATTAATTGTTGTTATGTACAGTTTTGTCTATATATAAAAAGCTATATCTTATATAAAAAGAAGAGTGTCTGTATGAGGGTATGTCTTTTATAAAAATCTACAGTTTTATCCCAATTTGATGAATATTTACTAACTTTCCCTTCAAAGCAATGGGGAGGTCCCTGTCTACATGAATTTACGTAATTTAAATTTTGGTACAAAGGGGTACGGTGTAAAAATGTCAAAGTAATTGATTCCCTTCATATGATGCATATCGTTGAAAAGCACTTTAAGAAAAAAGTAATTGTTGTTATGTTCCATTTTTATTTAGGAGGGGGTAAAATGGAAATTTATAGCTATATATATAAAAATCAACGTATGTGGGTGTATGTTCTTTATACAACTCTACAGTTTTAGTTTGATGTCGATAAAAATTTGCCCACTTGAACTTCAAAGAAAGGGAAAAATGACAGCCTACATGAATTTTGGAAATTTAAATTTGGTACACAGGGGTATGGTACAAGTAATGAATACGGGGTCAATGTAATGAATACCATTGATGATGCAAAAGCTCTTTAAGAGTAGAGTAATCGTTTTTATGTATTGTTTTGTCAAATTTTACTTTAGGGGGGGGGGGGGAATTTAGGATATTTGAAAATTTGTTTATCAAAGAGGAGGGGGTATAGAAATAGGTGGGAGAGATAGAATCTAGATATTCTTGCATAGTAAAATAATTTATATGTTTCATTATGGTTGTTTATAAACTTATCTAATTATAATAACACTCCGTAGCGATGCACGGGTACTCAGCTAGTATTATATAAAACTAAGAGTGACTGTGACTGACTGACTGATCACTAATGCACCTACTTCCCAATGACATAGAGATTTGTTATTTGGTGTACAGATAGAGTGTACCATAAATAGAAAAGTGCGGCCATTTTGATTTTGATGTATATATATATTCATGTTTAATTATCTCAGCTTCAAGTGAACCTAGAGATCTGGAATTTGTACATAGACTTATAGTAGCTAAAAAAGAAAATTAAAGGTACTTTCACTTCAACATAAGGCCGCAATATTGAATTATAACCGCCATCTTGGATATATATATATATTATGTTTTTGTAAAATATTTCACAAAACAAATAAAAGGCTTTATTATTATTATATTATTATATCAGCTTCCAATAGACCCAGAGATCTGAATTTTGGTACATAGACTAATAGTAGCTAAATAAGAAAATTAAAGGTACGGTCACTTCAACATATGGCCGCGCTATCGTTGTTCATTTTTCAGGAGAGAAGTTTGAAGTTTTGTTGTTTGTACCATGCGCTAAGCTAATTCATTTAGGAGCAAAACTTCAAACGCATTCTAGCAGTGAAATAACAAACTAGGACATACACCACTTTTACCTTCAACAGTTTTATGTGTGAAGATTTCATTTCTGGTGCAATAATATTTTTAATTAGATAGTTATTTATGCAGCTAGAGAGTAAAGTAAGCCATTATTCCCTGAGCGAAAAAGTTGGTTCTTGAGGCGAAGCCGAAGTAACCATGGTCCCTAAATCCCGAGGCGAAGCCGAGGGTGATAACTGATAACTATCGTGAGGGGAATACTGGAACTTTACTCACGAGGTACATACAATATTTTATCACCAGTAGGGATAAAATACACATTTTCGTCCATTGCACAGTTTTTATTTATTATTTTTATAAATAACAATAATTATTATCACATTTATTAGCAGATATAGTATAAGAGATTCAACATATAAATAAAACATTCGTATTTGATAAAAACAAATAAGAATTGGAATAAACTCTAATAGACGGTTATTTAGATGCAGGTTATAAACAAAGAAAAACATGGTCGAAAAAACATTGTCGCTAATCTGATTTCAACAACTTCATTACATTAGCCATTCATTTTCTTCTATGTATTTATAAAACAATTAAGTTGGCAATCCTTACTTTTTCGCCCTACGTTTACTTTTTCTCCCAAAAATTTTGATTCAGGGAAGAAAAGACTTACTTTAGTCCCTCTAAACTAATCCAAAATCATAACTTTTTCTCCCTACTGGAAATAAAATATATTATACTGTTAAACAAAATGCATTATCTAAATAATAACTGTAAAGTAGATAAATACAAAAATTAATGGTTAAATTCATTTATAATGAGAAACATATTATATGATAAACAGCTGGGCATATATTTATTTTCGATAAAATGTTTAAAAATAATATACCTACTTGAACTAAAATACGAAATTATGTAACAATAAAGATATATTAATTACATTGTTTTAAATATTTTTCACACAAAGCGCCAACTTCTAGACGGATAAGGCGCGCGAGGAGCGCCGATCCGGCTAGTTATAATTAAAACCCAACTTTAATATGCCCTTACGAACACTTAAATCTTTTCCATTAACTAGAATAGAAGACACCTAATTATCACGAAGTGGCTTAAATTACTAAACTAAAAAACTGCTAAATTAAAAACTGGATTGTACACATCCTTATATAAATTAAATATTATACACCCTTCAATGAGTCAAATAACTTGATTTATAGTCCAATCAATATATTATAAAATATAATAAATAAAACAGAAATCAAATCAAATGAAACTTGATACAACCCTTATTTATAAAAAGCCGGATCTAAAATTTAAAATATATCTTTTATTCGTAATTTTATTATTTATTATTAATTTTATTGAGATAGCAATTATTCCATATCTTTAGAAAAAGATCAATATCTCTGTTGTATATATGTACATATGTATATAAATTATAAAATAAAATACGAGAATATAAAATACCATTATTCATATTAGCGTCCGTGACTTTTGCAATTCTTTATTCTTTATTTTTTAGTATATTTGAATAAAAATACAAACAATATTTGAAATCTAGAACATTCACTTTCATTAATAATTCATGTAAGTACAAAATGAAAAACACGTGTTTTTGACTGTAATTGTTCATTGTTTTTCACATTTAGATTAACAAAAAGGATAAAAAAATGATTTAATTTGAATTACTTTTACCCTATTAATAAGATAAGGGTGAACAAGGTAGAAAAATTGCATTAAAAGGTAATAATTATAAAAGAAGTAACTTGCATCTTTTTGAATAAATTGTTTTTATATGAGAAACACATCAAAAACACATAATGATGTGCTTTTGTTATGTCTGTCTAAATTAAGCCACTTGTAACATCTCATAAAATGTTATGATTAAACCTTTTTATGTTCATGTCTAATTAAAGCATTAACATTAAAGTTAAAGTATCAATCATGAGGAAAATCTCTCTCTCTCTCTGTCTCTCTCTCTCTCTCACACACTCTCTCTCTCTTTCTCACTCTCTCTATATATATATATATATATATATATATATATATATATATATATATATATATATATATATATATATATATATATATATATATATATATATATATATATATATATATATATATATATATATATATATATATATATATATATATATATATATATATATATATATATATATATTATAAGTAAATATTGTTGTTTAAACGCACTACAGTCTCGAATCCAGATATGAACCATTGTTACCGTTTTTCTAAGAGCAAGTGTATAAAATATTTTCATTAATTAAACCTGAATACATGAGAACATTGACTGTCTACTGTCTACAAAGAACCTTCTTGAGTAATTAATATATAGGAAGACAATGAAAAGGAAATAAAACAAAAAAAAATTAAACGATGAGAAATAAAACCTCATTTTCACTTTTTTCAGGCGAATAAAAATATTGTAGAATGTTAAAAAATAATATTGAATCAAAGCAGTAAAAAAATTTTATTGCTCGTGATACGTGTTTAAAAAAAAAATAATAATAATAAAAATAAAATCTAACGTATGAAACCGAACTAAAAATACAATCGAATCAAGTTTTAATTTTCTCATAGAAATGAGAAATACTAAAATCAAGATGCGATATTACACACTTATTATACTGAATTTCTTGTAAATCATTTCGTTTCATTTTTTTTTTTTTTTTTTTTTTTTAACACGTTAATTCTTATAAAATTACGGAATACACTATATTACGCGCTGTTTTTCTTTTAATAACTGCCTCATTAAGAACTATTTCATATTTTTTGTATAAAATATGACTGTAACTTCAAAGGAATAAGAATTGTTGTGTATGATTTATGTCATTTTTTTTTATAATATATTTACAATTAGGCCAATATAAAAAAAAAATGGTTTTGTTTTGTTTTCTTTCAGTAACATATTGTTCAGAACTAGGAGGACAATAATTATTTATACTCGATAATCTGAGTCAATATTATCGGTATTTTACTATATTAACTTTTATCGTAATCTAAACTGTTTAAATTATTTAAGAGTCCCGGTAGCTCATAGCTACCGTACGCCCATCTCACACCAGTGATCCGAGTTCAATACCTCACTCTGGCAAGTAGTTTCACGCTCACGGTTACGAGTGACAATTATATGATGGTGAAACTGTGTATTTTTGTGTATTGTGTGGTGCATATTAAATAATATTAGAATAGCTATTTCCATACTGTTATATTTTTTTTAAATTAAAAGTGAATTTGTTTTAAAGGCTTAACAAGGAAAACCACTAAAAAAATAACATCAACCTAGATTAGTAGAAAAAAGAAAATGCATCACTTTGTTATCAAGAATTAAAAATTACCAAATGACCATCTTCGATCACTTCAAGTGAAACCGACACTGTATGTTAGTGAAGTCTTTGATTAAATTATTATTCGAAAAAAAGTAATTTTTTTTCATAAAAGCTATTTCAGGTTCGAGGAATAACTGCACTGCATCTGACCGCAGGATTCGTCTGTGAGGGAAATTCCAGTCGATTCTATCACCAGAATACTAATTCATACCTAGGCAATTTGTCACCACAATATGTCTACCGCACGATGTCCAAGACTCAGTTATATGCATAAACCCCATAATACGTTAAAAATTATCCTTTTTTTCATACAGGAAGTCATTCATGTATAGTTGAATTCACAACACATTGAATTATCAGCATTATGTGGATCAACACAAAACTGTAGAAAAGACACCATTGAATAAGAGTAATGTGCGAAACGATCTCAACTAAATTGAGTGAAACCAAGGTAAAATCTTAGCCAGTCTCGATTAAGCCACGTAGACAATCATGTCTTATTTCCTCGCCCCACAACCCTAGAATTATGCTCAATTATAAACTATTTCAGTGTATTTTCCCTTCGAGGTTTTTTAATGTGAGTTACATATGAGAAGGAATCTGCAAGGTGTTACCTAAATCCTCATTTGCTTTGTCTTTGCAACTAATATTTAAGAATACTATTTCAGCATTTTAATTGCAAATAAGAAAACTTAGTAAGATAATATACAAATGAACAGGAAATTAACACAAATAAAGAAAATAATTATAACACGTACTAAACTTCCCCATGTATGCATAATTTTGTCATTGGACAAATGGCTTTAGTGGTTGGATTTATCAGGAATTGTAAATAATCGTTAGTAAGTTATTAAAAAAGAACATCATAACCGGTGGGGAATCGAATCCTGGTTATTCCTCGAATCCTGCTTCAAAGGTAAAACTTAAATTAAATTCCTATTTACCTATAAATTTCAGGTTACACACTACTTAATTATGCAATTATTTTAAATGTTTTTATTATTTATATTAGTTTTGATATATCTAATAGTGATGCACTGGGGGTTGGGAGGGGGGGGGGTCTAAGGGGAGTTACTCAAGCCTAAAAGTAAAATGAAAAGGCAGACGACAGTGAACAAAAATATCTAAAGTTTCCTCTCATTAATATTTATCCCGAAAAATCTCGAAGAGTTTTGGCTCTTGGTTCAAAACTGTCATTTTGATATCTATATCTACCCAGGTAAAAAGCATAACAAAGATAACAGCAAGCACAATACAGCTATTTAGGAACGCAGCAGCGTTCCGCCCCGCCAAGTCAAAAAGTTAAAATTTCACAAAAGCTGCCAGTGTATATATACTGTAGGTGACGAACTAGGGTTTTTGAGGGTCTGCAGCGTGGAATACATACAAGTTACCTAAATAATTTTTTAATATCTTTGAAGGCCGTGTCCTGAAGATCAAAATTAAAAAAAAAATGTCGAAATCGGTCAAGTAGAAGTAGAGAAAAATAGGTTTGAAAATGGTAGTTTTGATGACTTCTTATTCTTATTCTTATTCTTATTCTTATTCTTATTCTTATTCTTCCTTCATTTTACGTTGACGCACCTACAGCCTAAACTACTGAACCGATTTTAATGGATGAGGGCTTTTTGGATTCGTCTAGGGCCCTAGTGCATTCCTAGATCAAAAAAATTTAGATAACTCATCCCTACGCTGAACGCGGAGCGAGAAACCAAGCTAGCGAACAGTCACTTTAACGTTGACGCACCTACAGCCTAAACTACTGAACCGATTTTAATAAATGAGGGCTTTTTGGATTTGTCTAGAGCCCTAGTGCACCCCCCTCCCCCTTACAATCAATCAACTTATTCCTATGCTGAATGTGGAGCGAGAAACCAAGTAAGCGTCATGCGAAGTAGTGAGCCTATATTATATTATTACATATAAAAAATAATTATTACATACATATATATATATATATATATATATATATATATATATATATATATATATATATATATATATATATATATATATATATATGTATATATATATATATAATGATAATAATAATCAACAATGTATGTAATAATAATATATATTATTGTAATTATATACCATTAGTTACTTTTAACATATATACTTTATAATTAAGGTATATAATTAAGACAATATTAAGGGGTCACTTCGTTACTTATATAAGGTCAGGATCCAGCTGGATATGCGCAAATGATAGCAACGTTAGTGTATCTAGGTGGCCAAATGCCGCTAAAAATCTTTTTATTATGCTGCTACTATAAGAATGTTAAGTTCTTTCAATGTCATAGGTCTCGTAGTTCTCCAATCTCCATAGGCCTTGTCCAGCTCTTAACTTCATTTTTATTTGACTCTAATGTGTGGGAATAAACAGTTTAGAGAATCCTTCCTTAGGGACCGTACAAAAAGTCATGAAATCTGACCAAAAACCACTTGTGTGGTAAAAAAACACCCCGCCAAGTCTGAGGTCCAAAAAAGTTGTGAAATCAACTTTCTGTCCCGCCAAGTGATGTTGGCACTTTCTCCTGACCCAACACTGTCAACTTAGATATTTATCAGCTTCTTCTCCTTGGCGGTGTGAGGAAAGCCTTTTAACAATGTTGTTGAAGGCTCTTCTCAATGCCACAATAATCATTGCTGTAAATCTTTCCCATTATCAAAAAGCAAATAAAATAGAAATAAGTAATATACAAATTAAGCTTTCAAGGAATGACCCCGTGCAACTACTACTTTCTTTGCAGAGGATGCGTGGGGTACAACCAGTTAACTTTGGGAAGTACTGCAGGAACACCGCCAAGGAGAAGAAGCTGATAAATATCTAAGTTGACAGTGTTGGGTCAGGAGGAAGTGCCAACATCACTTGGCGGGACAGAAAGTTGATTTCACAACTTTTTTGGACCTCAGACTTGGCGGGGTGTTTTTTTACCACACAAGTGGTTTTTGGTCAGATTGAAATAATTTACTTTGATTATTTATGTTGAAATAATTAAAATGGAATTAATTTTAAATTCAAATACCAAATTATATTAAAATAATAATAAAATAACCTTAATCTAAAATAACTAAGAATAACGTCAAAGCGTGTTACCATTTACCATATTTACCCTTTAAATTTCCTTGTGAAATGCAGAAGAGAAAAAATATTACCCACCTGAAACATAATTTATTTTATTATAAAATTACCAAAGAAATAAACAAATATTATAGTGCTGCTTTAAGAAATAGAAAATAAAAATAAGTACATATATGGGCATTGGGCATGTGTGTAAGTTAACAATATATATATATATATATATATATATATATATAAATATATATATATATATATATATATATGTGTGTGTGTGTGTGTGTGTGTTTTATATATTTGTGTGTGTGCTTTTATATTATAAATGACTGACTAAATAGTATTAAGACAAAGGGATGCTTAGTCTAATGTACTTTGGGACCAAGGAATATCACATTTCCTTGGTAAGGGTTTCACATTTTTTTGGAAAGGTTATTTTGCTATCTTTGCCCCCCTACAGGGGGCAAAATATTGGAAATAGAAAAAAAGTTTCAAATAAAAGTTTATTATTTTTTACCGTAGAATCCAAAAATGTTATCAAAAATATACACTCCAATTTCTAATTTTGAAATTCGGTGGCCTGGGGGCAAAGTGAGCAGTTGCCCCTAGTGGGCGACTGCATGAAAACAAACTTCCCTTTGCATGGTAGAGATCCCCCAAGTTTCATTAATTTATCTCAAACCGTTCAAAAGTTAAGAGGGGGGGGGGGACTTTTGGACCACCCTGTATATAAAAACCTTCAATGTCAATGAAATAATTTCCTTCTAGTATTCATGTAATCTTTGCTGTAAAAATTTGTATTTTTATTAATTCAAATTCGTGAAGAAAGAAATACTATAATTTTCATTTACATCTGAATATTTGAAAGATGATTAATCGAAAGGAGAGCACATAGTAGATTTATCCAACGAGGATATGGGGGACTTGACTTTAAATACGATTATAGATTTTAAATGCATATATAGATTTGAATTACGTTTCTAGATTCAAAATACATACATAGACTTAAAATAAGCAAATAGATCACGCTTATCTAGTCTTCGCAATAATTTGGAAAAAGATTTTTGCTCGAGTTTGTAAATCATAACCAATTTAATAAATTTTCAAATCAAGTATTATCAATTTTATCTTTAAAATGATGGAATAACACTTCCTAAGTCCTAAATAATAAACATTACTGGTTTGCCATGGCATTTACATAGACGTAGTTCTACCTTTAGTACCTGTGAGACTTACAATAAAGAAATTCTCATAGTTCATAAAGCAAAATAATAAAAGTGATAATATAATTATAATCGGTTTATTAGATCTTGAGAGTAACATTGTGAAGTGTACGAGTATGATACATATTTTATTGTTCAAGTTCTATTGTTTTAAGGTAGATAGTCGTTATTTCATTGTCCGTTTAAGGAAAGGTTATCCATTTGAAGTAACCTTGATAGCCCTGAAAAATAATACTTTCAAACAGTTGTGGTTCAGTGCACAATCAATCGTATTAATTTCGAACCACTAAATGTTCATTGATTTATAGCTCATATAATACATGGGAGCGCTTCATTTTATCATGAAATAGGGAACTTATATAAAAAAAGCTGTTAAACATTTTGTGATTTCTTTTAGATAATAATAATTTAATATAGACGAATTACTAAAAAGTGTATCTAACAGTTTAATACTTGGTTTATGAAGATCACTAAAAATATTTCAGAAGCATTGAGCGTTGACAATACAGACATATTACATCCATAATATTGTATTTTTTTTTTTTTTTTCTTCTTCTTCTTCTTCTTTTCTACCATCCTCATTTTTTTTTTTTTTTTTTTTTTGTAACTTGTCAATTCTATTGCTTTCCAAATTTATATTGCTGAGCAGTTAGGAAACAGAATACTTGTATTGTTCATCCTTAGTCCAGTCACTAGCCGTTTTCGCTCTTAATTTTGGGAATCAACATAGATTTTCTTGAAAATTTGGATTTAGGTATTACTTATAACCTTCTTCAAAATCTATCCTGTACCGTTGCGGGCTTTTACCCTAGGGGTGAAAGCTACCCCTTCTAGTAGTTGAACATTTTTTTAAATTAAAATAAACTGGGAGAACGACAATTCTAAGCAACTTTTGTTCATTAAAGTTGTTACTTTCCGAGTTATTAAGGATTGAAACTGCGCATTTTTCATTGAAAAAACACATGCCTTTTAACCGTTTTTCGCGAATAACTTAAGAAGTTTTCATTTTATCGAAAAAAAAAATCATTCAGATTAAAAATGTAGCTAATAAAAAAACAAAGAGATTCGTTTTATAAAGACTTCTGTAAACCCAATACGAACTGGGTTATTGCTCGTCGAAGGACGGTTATCTTTCGAGAAACCCAAAACCGAAAACCTTCAACCTTAAATAACTTGAAAATGGTGAAGTTTTTGGGGAAAACTCAAGAAACCTTCTTTAAAGTACATAAAAACACTTTTAAATGAGCACTAATAAACATTTTTTGCATAAAAATTGACTGACAATTACACACAACAATTAGCACAACCATTTCACTCGCACTGGGGTGCGAGTGAAAACAAAATACAGTGAAATAAAAATAAATAAAGGCCAACAATTGGAGATGGAAATAAAATCCCCACTTTGAAATTTGGAGCACGACTCCATGAAAACAAACTTCCCCTTACTTGGTACAAATCCCTTAAGTTTCATTAATGTATCTCAAACCCTTTATATTTCACAACGATATAGTGTTATCCTTTACTAGTTTCGGAAGGATTATTTTTCTATCTTTGCTCCCCTATAGGGGGCAAAATATTGGAGATAGAAAAACATTTACAAGTAAAATTGTATTATTTTTCACCGTAAAATCCAAATATGCTATCAAAAATATATACACTCCAATTTGAATACAATAATTCAACTTAATATGACTCACTTTTAAATCATTTCACGTTATAACACGTATCTTAAAAACTATATTTGAAAACTATTGCCCTCAGGGGATGATTTGCAGGGGTTGAAGCATTTTGATTAATCATAAAATTGTTCGAGAATGTCAAGAGATCTACAAATAATTCATGTAAATTTTTTTTAACCAATTACATGCTGAAATCTAAATTTTTTGCAATAAACCCCAAAAAATTAAAAGCCCGGTTCGGCACAGGGTAGATTTTAAAGTAGAGGGAAAGTAGAGCTCAAAATCCAAATTTTTACTAATATCGGTGTTGATTCCCAAAATTGCGAGGTTTTACGGTTTTTTTACCGCTGGTTATAGTTATTTTTTTACGGCTGGATTATATTGGTCATTATTAGCTAATTCAGACTTATAATTTTTAAAACTGGTTTCTACCCAGCATTATTGTTTTGCCATATTATCTGTCAGAGCTAGCAAGATGGGATAAATACCTAATTAACAAAACAAATTTTCGTTCTTCACAACGGTGACATAGCTTCCATTATCTTAGTAAGCTCTGAAGCAAAAGTAGAGATTCAAGTAAAAATTATGAAATAAAATTATCATTTGTCTTGTTACATACATATAATCCAGAATATTAAAACAAAAATAACTTTGAGACATTTTTTCTTCTTCTTCTTTTGTTAGCACAACAGATTTCACAGATTCTTGGCCTGAAATACTCGCTGGTTCCAGGTCGTCTGACCTCCCATCCATCGGACCCCGGCTGCCAAAAATATCCCCTTCAATCTCAAGCTTTGTCACCACGAACTCTAAGTACTGGTCCACCAATACTACATCTGTGTCTTTTTCCCCGATTTAAAGCCATTAATTTCGATTTACTGTTGCTCACTCTGAAGCCATGCATGTTATAGCTTCCCTCTGGAACGCTTTTACACCATGTCTTTTTATCCTTCCGATAATATCTAGGTTATTCACAAAACCCAAAGCAATCCTCACTTTGCTGAACACTGCTCGTCCTAGCGTCGCCTGCAACGCGCTATATTAAAAACTATGTTGATTAGAAATTTGCTAGGGGTCGCCTGTTCTTAGTCCATGTGTGTACAGGAGAGCATTCAGACAGAGCTATATCACCCAAGCTCCCAAGTCGTAATTCACACAAGTTCCCTGGGTATACCCAGTTCCAGCATAGCTTGATACACAGCCGGCCTAGCAACACTGGCATAAGCTCTTTGGGATTCTACAAAGTATGGTGTAAAATCCCAGGTTTTATCCGTTATTTGCCGAACTTAAAACAGCTGGTCTAATTGGAAAAACTAACACTTTCATAAATTTTTATGTTTACCACAGCTGAGACAAGATTATATTTCAATAAAAACTAAAATTTATAAGGAAAAGAAGGAAACAAAAATATAAGTATGTGAAATAGCCAGTGGCGTTTTGCTATAATAATAAAGAGACTGCTTCAACCAAAAGTAATAATTTTATTTTACTATAAACTAGGGGGCTCTGGTACCCCCTACTCGCTTCGCACGATTTGACAATTTGACACATTTTTTTGTTTACAAAACTTCTTTTAATAATATTATTTTACTATAAGGCCAATCGGCCACCAGAAGCTGAGCGGAGCGGAGCGGAGCTGAGCGGAGTGTAGCTGAGTGTAGTTGAGTCCAAGGGGTGTGGCAACCGAAAGCTGAGCGGAGTCGAGCTGACTGTAGCGGAGTCTAGCTGACTCCGCTCTGTTTTCGTTTGCGTGAACTAAGCTAGTCCACCCAAAAATGTCAACCCAACGAAAACTATTATATTTGTGTTTAAGTTCAGAATCCGAGGATTCTGAAACCGAGTTTTCTCTTGCAGCTTGTATCGCATTACCAGCTTATAAGACAGATTGGGAAATTTTCTATCTAGAAAAAGGGATGAATTCGGGGAATTTCACACCCTTTTTCATGATCTAAACCACGAACAGTTTAAGGAATATTTCCGTATGAATAGCCCTCATTTTAATGAACTTCTAAATAAGATAAGAGATGATATAACGGGTTGTGATACAAACTAGAGCTGTAACATCCGAATTAAAAACCTTTTTTTTAAATACGCCAACACTGATTACTTTTTATTATGCTTTATTTATTTTCCTTCACATTATATTATTGAAAGAGAGATTAGATGGCTATTAAGGTAGAGAAAATAATTAAAATCACTATTTCATTTGAGAAACGTTTTGACCAATTATTAATGTCATCTTCAATCTTCAAACAAACATATATATAAAATTAATTCAAGGTAAATATAATTATTCATTATAAATTTTGGCATATCCTTAATCCCACTGAAATCAAGTTTTAATTAAGAACCACTGTATAATAAGATGAATATTTTTAAAAAAAAGGAAAAAAGCATGTGAATAATCTAGCAAATAAATGGTTATTATTATTATTATAATAAGATGAATCTCCTCGATGAATAGTTGTTATGAAGATCACATGTATACAGCTTTTTGATAATTGTATTTTTAGTTATTATTATATATTTTTTAGAATGTTATAAATTGTTACTAGTTTTGTTTAATGTTTTAATTTATATTTATACATATTAACATTTACTGGTTATTTCGATGTCGGTATGTTATACCAACGTGCCACTGTTAAACTTTTTTTAATTTTAGACCCTCTCTTATGGAGATAGTATTATATAATGAAACAATAATGACGTATGTAAGTATATTTTTTACTGAATACAAGTCTTAATTAAAACTTGATTTCAGTAAAATTAGAAGTATATGTCAAAATGTTTAATGAATAATTAAACCCTATATAATTACTAATTTTTATTTTATAATTACTTTATTTTAAAGCTATATATTATGCTTGTTTAAATTTTAGAATAAAACAAGACTGAAGATGACATTAATAATTGGTCGAAACGTTTCTCAAATAAAATAGTGATTTTCTACACTATATTAGCCAGCTAATCTCTCATTCATTTATCTACAAGAGTGTATTAATCAATTAATAAAAAGTTTATTCATTTATTTTTTTAATAATATTATTGTTGTGGGTGGAGGGGGAAGCGGAGTCAGCTTTCAAAACCGACCGTCAAAGCTGAGTCGAGATGCGTCGCTTGGCTCAGCTCAGCTCCGCTCCGCAACCGGTGGCCACCCTTACATTTAAAACAATGGGATTCGATTTCACAAGCTGAGTCAACTCCGCTCAGCTCCGCTCCGCTCAGCTTCTGGTGGCCGATCGGCCTAAATAGGAAAAAAAATGTTTGAGCACACGTGCAAGAGAAATCATTGTGTACAGCTTTAAATTATTATTAAACCATCTGTGTGCTAACTTTAACATGGGAACCAAATTTCATTTAGTGCTATTTTGGATATGGACGTTCATATAATAACAAATAATCAGTCACATAGAGACGAAACAAAACATGTTCAATATGGGGACAAAAAAAAATTGTTCCTTATAACGATTACGGAGCTTACCGTTACCGACAGTAAGATTGAAAGAAAAATAAGAAATACAGTGCAAAAGAGAAAGAGTAAGGGTAGAAGAAAGAGAATCTAAGGAAATTTGACTCAAATTTTATCATTAATATTCTGAGATCCCATGATTCTTCTAAAGATTTAAACTATTTCCTCAACTCCTGAATTGTTTTTTTCTCTTATACACACTTTCTTATAGTTAGTTAATATTGCTACATCCGAAAAGCAGTCTTTGTAAATCAAAGCTATTATTGTTAGAAAGACAACTTTCTTAATTCCTTTGTTAAGTGACTCTACCGGTTCCTCAGTTTCAATAAAATTCTCATAATTTGTTAGGACTGCGTTGGTTTTAGACGTATTTTAAAAGGTCAAGTGGTTTCTACCGTTTTTGTTTCAAGAGATTTTCTACATTCTGTTAATTAATTAATAAATAAAATAAAGAGTTAGTTTTCTTTTAATATAATGGATGCAAATACCGGTGCTAATAAGTGAAGTTAAACAAAATCTTGATTGATTCACTAATTATCTAAATCTTATTAAGAAAAGCTTTTCTTTTCTGTGAAATAAACATTTCCTTTCCCAGATAAACTCTCTTTAGTATTTTGAGAATTGGAGTAATTCTGAGGTAAAATAGTAAGAAACCTCCCCCTACAATAGGAGAGACCGGCTTTCAACCGCAAGTGGTCATTATCAGTGCTGAAGAGATGGAATCAGGTGAAACTAGAAGTAAGCTGATATATGTTAGTTATAAACTTGACTTGAGCAGGCGCAGATGGTGACCGCTTGCAGTTGAAAGCCTTGATAAAGCTATTGTGTGATTACTACTTTATCTTAGTACTTACCTTACTACTTTAGCTATTACTGTGATACTTTGATTTTAGACAACTGCATACTGACTTAAAGGCTATAATATATTTGCAATATAATGTGCGATTAAATAACGATTAAAAATCAGCGTAATCGATAATTTTATCATAATGGGCTATACCGACAAGATTTGTATATAAACAAACAGAGAGTGTATACGCTAGGGATTACCTGCTGCACACAATATAAATTCTCAAAAAGAATACAAGAGATGCGGCGCATAAAGAACTTACATAAAAGAAAATTCAATTTTCTCTTATAAATGCCTTATTGGTTTTCAATACTGCTACCAAGAAATGTTTCCGGGAAAAATTTTCATCTTATAAATCTATCTGAAAAGAGCATTAAATTGACATGGAACATTCCATATAGTATAAGTAACAACTTTTTTCCATCAAAACCCTCATCCTCATGTCGGCCATATTATTTTTCAAAATGCAGTTAAAATATTTTTGTAACAATTGTTACACATTCTCTTCCTACTTTTTAAGGCCTTAAAACTATAAACAGCATGTCACCATCTTGACAATATTAAAAGTGAAATTATAATAATTACATATTTTTTTCCTATTCTTCAAGACATTCAAAACAATGTATAGCATGACATGCAGACAGACATTGTACATTCGTCAGAATTGAAACTTTTTAGACACTTTTTCATTTCATACATTCCGAAAACCGAATCCGGCCTTATCTTTTTTTGTGCATGTATGTGTGTCTGCTGTCATCGCACCAGCTCTCGACTTTATAGGCACAAAACTAGCTTAACGAAATCAATTAATTTATTTCAGAGGTGAAAGCAAACATGTTGCGCATGTTGTAGGCTTGGTTTCATCGAAAAATATTGAGTAGAACAAAAGTTATAAAAAATAACAAAATAATTAGGTTGCCCCAGAATAAATATAGTCCAGTCATTTGGTAGTATGGAAAGGAAAAATTGCTGATGAATTTTTCTCGGCGGATCTATATGTTTTTTGGGGTGCTGAATCTGAAAATCCAGTTATCGACTAGAACCGGATATGGCTTCGCCATGAAAATGGCGAAGAACCATAAAATTTCGGAAGTTGTTTTAGTTTTTCGCTTAAAACTCAGATACCACGCATCCTAGAGAAAAATTACTTCTTAGAAAAAAGAAAGCTGATAACATTTCCTAAAAAATAAAACTAAAACTAGCTCATTAACTTTTTTCGTTTGGCCGATAGAGCGAGCTAAAAATTAACCATAGTTTTTAAGTTACCCAAAATCTTCGTATTTCTGACTTTCAAAGCCTAGTATATCCCGCTGGATGCCCTAAGAGGGCATCCTTAGACCCCTGAACCCCCCCCCCCCCCCTTAAACATATCACTCAGGATCTTTCTTTTGTATGGATAGAGCACAGGTATTTCTTTGTCAAGGACGCAAGGCCCGCCTTCCTTTGTGTTAGGTCCCATTCCTAAACCCAAACAGTCAGATGCCTACAAATTTAATATTACCACTTTTTAATTAATTATTATTTAAAAATGAATACACTTTTTAATTACAAAAAATTACCACTAGGTAATAACCGAATGAGTTGTTTTTAACGAGTGCTATTTTTTCCATTTTTTGTGAGTTAAAATTCTAGACGAGAATTGTACTGCCGTCCATGGCGAAAAAAGCGAAAGTGCTTTTGGTAATCATGATTTAAAGTTTTCATCTTTTATGGTCCTTACAGTATTTTATTATTTATTTTGCAATTGTGAAACTAAGACATTTAGGTAGAATGGCTCATAATCTACCAGGATATCTAAAGAAAAATTCAAAAAAGTTTCCTTATACGAGGGAAAACTAAGAAAATAAAAAAAAGTCGGTACTTATGCCAAATTGCATTAAGATTTGCCTCACTATTGCTTAGCGAAAAGAGCTTAAATGCCATACGATATTTTTGATAAGCGCAAGTGCACTTTTTAAATTAATTTGCCAGTTTATTGCTTAATTTGTTAGATATATTAATAAAATACTAAATATATTAGTAATTAATTTTTTTTTTCTTTTTTTTGTCTGATCTAAATGAGTATTATTTGTTGACAAAATATAATATAAAATCTTACAAGACATACATAATACATCTATCCAAATAAACATAAAAACACATTACTTTTTAAATTTAAGTATCAAATTTTTTATTTGTACTAAAGATTTTTTTTATGTTTTAAAAAGTTTGTTTTGTAATGATTTATTATGTATGTTTTGTTTTATAAAAACATTAAAAAAATCATTAGTACAAATAAAAAAGTAATATGATACTAAATTTAAAAATGAAACAAATATGAGATCATGACAAATATTAATAAATAATATGTTTTTATGTTTTGTAAGGTAAATTTTGTAAAAGATCTATTATGAATGTTTTGTAAGATTTTATATTATGTTTTGTCAACAAAAAATACTCATTTATTAAATTAAAATTAAAATTTTATCAGCTTTCTTTTTTCTAAGAAGTAATTTTTCTCTAGGATGCGTCGTTTCAGAGTTTTAAGCGAAAAACTAAAACAACTCCCGAAATGTTATAGTTTTTCGCCATTTTCATGGTGAAGCCATAGCCGAATCTAGTCTATAACTGGATTTTCAGATTCAGCACCCCAAAAAACATATTGATCCGTCGAGAAAAATGCTTCAGCAATTTTTTCCTAAATCGTCTAATTTCCGTCAACAAATGACTGGACTAATACCCATCCAACTTAACCAAAACCCATAGACAGGCTAATCAAAATGTTTGGGTACTTCTAGACCACCTAGAGACTCTCGGTTTTTTGCGATTGGTCGGGAATTGGCCCAAACCGACTGGACAAATCCGAAAACTTAAAAAAAAATTGTTATCCTCCCCCCTTAAAAATATTGAATAATTGCGTGAAATTAAACTTTTCTTAAAGACTTTTAGTATCGCAAATAAGAATACAATTTTAAAACAACAAAATAAACTGCGAAAACGAAAATAATAAAATAAACAGTAAGAAATGAAATAATGTTATTATGCATAAATGTTTCCCAACTATATCGTAATAATCAGAAAATAATACGTCTTCGCCTTTCTTTCGCCTCATATAAAAACCTGTAATAATCTCAATCCAAACGGCATTGTAACTTTCACAAAGTTCACTTGAACATAGTCAATAGTATAATATAGATACAATTTATCTTATAATTATATTTATATTTCTCTATACACTATAGCTGCAACCTTTAAGGGTAACTAGTATTTTTTTTATTTTATTTTTTTTTTACTTCATTATGTTTTAATCTGACCTTATGAAGTAAGTTATATTATATAACAGCAAAAAAAAAAAAAAATAACTAATTTAATAATTAAAGGGAATAAGTAAAATTATATCATTTGAATTGTTACATAAAAATAAATTGTTATTATTATTGATAACTATTAAACACTACAACAAACTTGAGTTTAAGATGCATGTAATTTAAAAACACTTACTTATGCAAGCACAAGCAGGTGTCTAGCAATATTTCATAGAAATTAAAAAAAAAAACGTTATGAAAACATGAATAATTTAAATTATGCAAAATATTTATCTTTTTATTTGAATTTTATTTATCATAAATAAATTTTACGGACGTAAATGTACATAAATAATTATTTATAAAAATGTTAATTATAGAAATAATATGTATGAGATAAAGAAAAATCGATTTTTTTAATTAGAGGTCTCTTGAGTCTAAACATTATTGCTTCCGAGCTTACCGAAGGTAAGCATTATAATAATTCTAAAGGACATTTTTGCGAACTACCATATCTTAAATATTAATCGTCCCATTTTGATTAAATTTATATGGTAGGTCGCAATCAGCCCACTGTTGGTCCCATATTAATTATAACTTCTGAGATCGTTTTAACATCGAAAATTTCAGTGTACTACCAGATACTGATGAAAATAATTACTAAGATAGAAGACTCAATGGACAGCTATATGAATATAATCGGGATTAAGAAAAAAAAGTCTTCTATAGACAAAATCTTTGCAATAAAACAGTTGATTATAAGATGCTACAAGTATACAACTATTAGTTAGTTGTCATATTTCTTGATTTCAAAAAAGCTTTTGTTTCAGAATTTAGGCACGAAATATTAAAATCAATTATGGACAAAGAGATTATTGAATAAAATATGTTTACTACAGAGCTAAATTGGAGATATCACTATAATAGGAATCTAGGGAAATAGACATAACCAGAGGAACCAGACAAGGTAACGTGTCCAGTTAAATAATCATTCGTGTTCTAGAGATATCATATCATAAATGGAAGATGGTTATATTTATTTCTAACATTTCAAAAGAAATGCTAGAAAAAAACTAACCTTTAAAGTAAAACAGATCGGTCAGGAAATAAATAAGAATGAGACCAAAATGATAACCAAAATATCGAATGAACCAATGAACAATAGAATGTGTGAAGAAATTCGTCTACTTGGGTTCACAAATATACAGCTCAAACCAAGAAGAAGGACATCGAAATTAGTATAAGAATACCCCTGGGATGGAACCCTCCCCCGAAAAATTTGAGCAACATTGGTCTAATATAGAAACTGAGTAATCGTTGTTTTTGAAAATTCACGTTTGCGCAAGCAGACACGTTGCTATTGGTAGGTACGAAGGCAATTCTTAGGGGCTAACCCGCTCAATCCCTGAAAATTTCACTGATATTGGTCAATTAATTCCGGAGTTATGGCTGTTACAACAAATTTCAGAGTTGCGCATGCCCAGCTATTGATCCTAGGTAGCCGTATAGGAAATTTTGCGCTGATGTGATACTACATGTTAATATGTACAGGGTACAAAAGTCAAAATAGTATACACCCTTCAAGATGCATGTCGTTGGAAAGCTCTTTAAGAGTACAGTACTTATTGTTGTTATGTACACTTTGTCATATATATTTTTTCTTTTTTTTTAGTTCATATAAGTGGGGGAAGCATAAAAACACGTTTTTATGCTATTTTTGACAAAATTGTCAAAATTTTACCCCCAAATGGACTCCATCAATTTTTGCCTACCAACTAACTCATCCTTTCTTTTGATATTATTGACATTTTAACATTTGATTGGATTTTTTAAGTGCATCCTAGGGTGAAATATCGTCTGGAGTGAAGCATTTATACATAAAAAAAGTGATACATTTCAAGAATCGATTAAGAATGGTCTAAAACGGATTGCCATGGAGAAAATTTTCAAAAATTTTCAAGCCATTGCAAAAATAGACTGCCAGTTAGTGTGGCACATAGCTTCCTCGCATCCTATTCACGTACTTTATTGATTTTATGCATTTACAAACCATTATTGTTTAAAAAAAATATATATATATACTTTTTTTTTTAATTTTACCCCCTCAAAACTAGAAATAACACAAAATAGAACGTAACAAAATTGAATCTACTATTCAAGAGCTTATCAACGATATACATCATATTATAAAAGATTAACTTTGACATTTGTACCCCTGCACTTTGAGGTACCAAAATTATATTTTTAAAACAAACAATACAAAAGGGCATTAATTAAACTAATAAATAAGAAACCTAATAACAAAAGAATATTTAAACCCTTTAACCTGCAACAAAATTAAAAATCGGTACAAAAGTACGTGTACAAATGTTTTATAAATAAACCAATAAAATAGCTTTAATGTACATATCAAGGCCTTTCAAATGATATACAACACAATATTAAAAACCAAAAAAAGTGGTCACGTGACACGGCACACGGGAAAAAGTTTACTCTCATGTTCTCAGCAAATAGGATGAACTAATGAAAAAAAATATAATCAATTTAAAGAGCATTAGTGTAAGATTCAAGCGCCTCAATCAGAAATTAAATTGGTCAACTATAATAGAACCTATGGCCATTCTAAGACATAATGGAAAAAAATACCCAAATTATCACCATCTGAGTTACAACCGATGATGATACGACAAAAAGTCATAGGACCAAAGTTGCAGATCTTTTAAAATCAGTTACCGCTAGTGCTATCCGTTTTCCAATACGACTTACCGTTTAGCCGATATAAGTCCCCAATACAGCTTAAAAATCACAACAATGGGCAAAGTATTACCTACTAACTAAATTTAATTAAAATCAGACAAGTGGTTTTTAAGATATGGTGGTTCGCAAAAATTGAGCGACAGACCGACGGACCGACAGACAGACACGGGAACAAAAATGTTCCCCGATTTCTGAAACGGATTTCTGTCTTGGAATTTTTTAAATCAGAGATATAAAATATTTTTTGTTCTTCAGAACGATAGCTTCCATTATCTTCGGTAAGCTCGGAAGCAAAAATCAAAAACACGCATTTCAAAAATACACGACTTGACTACATAATATGAAAAATCATATTCGAGAGAACATGGATTTGGGCTGGACATATTGTTAGGAGTTAGGACTCAAGACAACAGATGGACGAAGGAACTCATCGACACTAGACGTTAGGGAGCACAAAAAAAAGTCGCCGAAGAAAGCCGAAGCAAAGGCAGTCGAGTACGATCGGGTCTAGCCCCGCCCACCACTAGTGTCTATACTGTGCAGTGCATTCAACCCTATCTTCTCTTTACGAGACGCAACTAAAATATTTTAGATTAAAATGCTATAAGAACCCCCTCCAAGAAGTCAATCTATTTTTTTTTACAAGAAAGTATAATGTAGAACTGATTAGGAGAGAGGTTCTTCTTTGGTGTGACACCACGTATTCTAAGAATTCCCAGCAGTTTAAAATATAAACATAACATATAACATTATTATTATTAGATATTAATAAAAACCCTTTTCTTTTAATATTCTTAATAAATATTATAATATTATAACATGATCCCCCGGTGGTCATATTAACCATTTCTTACTAATCGATTTAAATTAAAAAAATTATTATGTTAATATATTTACGTAGAATATTATAAAATCTAGAACATAATCTGAGTATTATTTTAATTAAAGAAGGTTGGTTTGATCTTTGCAACATAACTATTTATTTTAATGAAATATTTAAATAATAAATAATATGCTAAATATGTAAGATATTCAGTTTAATATTTATCATATTAATAAACATTATATTAATAATTGGCAGTATGAAATATGTATTAAGAATAATGTAATGCATAAAATGGAATATGCATTAAAATATCTAATAAAAGCGACCTAATTATTATCAATTTTGTAAAAGATTAATTATTTTATTTAAGATGTCTTTATTTTGGTTTATAATAATTAAAGAGGATTAGTAGTTCCACGTAATTAGCATTCTTTTAATCTATGATCTCGTTAAACATTATATGTATAAGTAAAGAGAAGAGTTAAGAAAGAGTGCGTGTTTAAAGTTCTAGAGGAGTAAGCGTAAGGGGGTTGAGGTAGGCTGTGGAGCGTACCCGATGATTCCCGAGTACTTCCGAGTGACTGTCTTCGGCGACTTTTTTTTGTGCTCCCTAACGTCTAGTCTCATCGACTGGTATCCAAGAAACGGGAAAAGTAAAAAAAGGAAGACCAAGGTAAAGTTGGGATGAGGGAATAAAGGTTGGGATGAGGAAGCCATGTGGTAGGGCTACCTGGTGGTGCTGCTAAGGGTTATGACAGGATAGAATAGAGAAGGATGAGTCAGGTATATTCTAGCGAATGATAAATAAGAAATTTAACTGATTAAATTTGAGGAAAAAAATGTATGTGAATTAATATACTTATCTGTTTGTGTGTATGAAATAAAAATTATAATGTTAAAAATGACTTATTTATTACTCTATTTATTATATTACTTGCCAGATCGGTGCGCTTGGCGCACCTTATCCGTCTAGAAGTAGGTGCTGTGTGTAAAAAATAATTAAAACAATATAAATAATATATCTTTACTGTTACATAATTTCGTATTTTAGTACAAGTAGGTTATATTATTTTTTATGCATTATCAATTATTCTATTTTATACTACCTCCAATTTTCAATTTTAGGTACAATAAGTCTATGTACCAAATTTAAGATTATTAAATTCACTGGAAGCTAAGATACAAGCATCTGATTAAATCCAAGATGGCGACCACATGGTGAAGTAAAAGTACCTGTAATTTTCTTCTTTAGCTACCATAAGTCTATGTACCAAATTTCAGATCTCTAGGTCCTCTAGAAGCTGAGATAATAGAGTTTTATTAAATCCAAGATGGCGGTTATAATTCAAGATGGCGGTTATAATTCAATATGGCGGCCATATGTTGAAGTGAAAGTACTTTAATTTTCTAGTTTAGCTACTATTAGTATGTACCAAATTTCAGGTCTCTAGGTCAACTGGAAGCTGAGATATTAGAGTGTTATTAAATCCAAGATGGTGGCTATAATTCAATATGGTGGCCATATATCGAAATCAAAATTGCCGCACTTTTCTATTTATGGTACACTCTATCTATGTACCAAATTTCAAATTTCTATGCCAATAGGAAGTAGGAGAATTAGTGATCAGTCAGTCAGTCACTGTCACTCTTAGTTTTATATTATATGTATAGATAATTGGGACCCCAACCCCATAAAGGAGAACTACGGATATCAGCCGATTTGCATATTTCTAATATTCTGTATTAACTATGAAATTTATTTTCTCGCAGTAAAGGTAATAATTATTATACAGCTGATGGAGCGACAGATGACGTATATGAGAAAGTTTGTCTGAGTTGTCTCTCTCTCTCTCTCTCTCTCTCTCCCTCTATATATATATATATATATATATATATATATATATATATATATATATATATATATATATATATATATATTATATATATTATATATATATATATATTATATATATATATATATATATATATATATATATATATATATATATATATATATATATATATATATATAAGTTACATCAGCTAATTATACTGAGGTGTCAACTTAAATGCAGACCCCAGCAGGACTCACCGTATATAAGCTTAAGATTTTTTATTGTATTTTGTATTTCTCTTTTAAATGTTACGCGGTGTGAATCCATGTCAGTCGTAGTTAAATTGAATACCCTTTATTGAGTTGTGTTTAATACTGTAGAGCCAATAAAGTAAAATTTGTTTTGTAAACTTAAAATAAAGTTTTTTTAAAAACCAAATTCTTATACGAACCGATATAAGTGGCGCAGTCGGTAGGACAGTCAGACAATTAATCAGGGAATACGATTTTTTGGTTCACTTAGTGATTTACTGATTGTTTCTCTTTTTTCTGAAGTTAGGGAATATAACTTCACCAGAATGAAATTCATCGGACTTCTACTGTAAGTACCAAATTTTTATTTAGAGGTTTCAACATTAAACCTTTGTCATTTTTATTCATATCAATAAAATTTATTATTAATCATTTTTATAAAAATAAAATCTATGTTTGTCTTTTGAAGAGGTTAAACAAGTTTTATAAGAATATAATTATTATTATATTTTATTAAAAAAAAATAAATTGAGAAAAAATATTTTCCTTTTTATCATATTTAAATAAAAATATTATTTAAATAAAAATTTATTTTCTTATTCAGTATAAGAAAAATATTATTTAAATTAAAACTAAGTATCCAAAGAATATAATTAACATTATATTTCATTAAAAATAAATTGAGAAAAAATTTTCCTTTTTATCATATTATATAAATAAAAAACATTATTATTTTATTTATAATAAGAAAAATATTATTTTAATTAAAACTAAGTAATAAAAAATATAATTATTACTATTAAATATTATTATTAAAAATAAACTGAGAAAAAATATTTTTCCTTTTTATTATACTTAAACAAAAATATTATTATTTCATTTAAATAAAAATTCATTTTCTTATTGATATAAGAAAAATATTATTTTAATTATAAACCAAGTGACTTAGATAATATTAATTATCACTATGCTTAATTAAAAACAAATCTAAAAAATATATTTTTTCTTCTTTATTATAAAAAAATGTATATAGACTAAAAGCTAAATTGCTTAGATAATATAATTAATATTACATTTTACTAAAAATTAAAAAGACATTAAATAAATACATTACATGTCAATTGATAATTTAACAAACTTATTTGACAATATATCCATAGATAGTACAGATTTAGAATTATCAGTAACAAGTAGTAGAATAATACCAACTATGACTACTACGGTTGATTACAGTTTACTAAAATTATATATCGAAACAATTCCGCATTATGACGGTAATCCACACACATTATCATTGTTTTTGAATAATGTAGGAAATTTAATGACACAATTTAATGGTAACGAGGCGTTACAAGCATTCTTAATTAGAGCGGTTATTAGCAAGCTTACAGGTAGAGCACTTTTACTTATCGGATCTCGTATCGAGCTTAATTCCTGGGCAGAAATTAAAAAAGCTTTAACCGAATGCTTTGGTGATCAACGTGACATAGACTGTTTAGTGCAAGATCTAATTATACTTAGACCCAGTAAAAAGGACACTCCGTACCAATTCGGGATGCGTTGTCAAGACGCGAGATGTTTAATCATTTCAAAACTTAACACTTTAAATATCGATCCGGCAGAGAAACTCGTAAGAATTAAGAACTGTAATGACTTAGCATTAACCACATTTATCAGGGGTTTGCCTAGTTCCCTTCAAACAATTATTAGATTGAGAAACCCTGATAGTTTAGAAAAGGCAATGGGCCATATAGTTGAGGAAGAGAATTTCTTATATGCAACTAGACAAATGAACCAATTAAATATTTCAAGCAAAACTCCTCAACAAAAGTTTGTCCCAAATGGTCATATAAATAGCTCACAACCACAGTCTTATCCCGTTGTCCGAAATAGAGGGGAGAATAAAACAAACACGACTCCAGTTCAAAATTATTCGAAAGCTCCATTTCAAAACCCAAAACCGGCATATCAAGCAAATCGTAGTTATCCACCTCCAAATGGGATTTCTCAAAGCCATCAAGCTCAGAACACGCTACAGCCAATAAGTCAACAGCAAAATAAAAATTTCAATCAAACCCCATATTCCCGGCAATTCAATCAAAACAATTCTAATAATTATACTCCAACACCTATGAGTATCTCTACACGAAATACTAATTATAATGCAATTGAAAGCAACGACTTCGGTATTCCTGAAAACGACGAAATTAATTTGTGTCCAGATCCAAATGATACCGAAAATGAACAAGAGAATAACGATAATGAAATTTCAGAAAGCGATCATTTTTTAGGGTAAAGAGCCTCGGAAATAATTTTCAAATGTTAAACGTATCAAATAAATTTAGTGTTTTACCATATGTAATCTTACCTGAATATAATTTAAAAATTCTTATTGATAGTGGAAGCAGTAAATCATTTGTCAGACCCAATGTAGCCCATAAATATTTCAAAGATTTAATTGTAGATGACCCGTATCAAATAACTACCGCTCATGGAAACTCCGTAGGAAAATATAGCACTCAAATTGACTGTGAGGACTTATTTAAAATAAAAAACCTGAAACTTAAGTTTCATCTATTTAATTTCCACGATAATTACGATGTATTGTTAGGTTTAGACAACTTGAAAATGCTTCAAGCTCAAGTAGATTTTATTAATAATAAACTTATAACGCCTTGCACTGAAATTAAGATATATTTTAGAGATACAGATATTCCTCCCGAAAAATTTGACAAGAGAATTAAACCTTTTCAAGAGCATAATAAATCTCCTTATATTATTCCTCCCAAGTCCCAAAGACTTACAAAATTAAAAATATATAATATTCAAAACGGAAAAGCCGTAATTCCATACACAAAAATCAATAACTTAGAAATTCCCAAATGTCTTGTAAATGTTAATAATCATGAAGCAAATTGTATAATTATTAACTCAACTAAAAATGCAATCGAATTTTATCAGGAACAACCCATATTCGCTGGAAAATATGTCCAATTGGATGTCCCCACTTATAGTTTGAACAGTAGTCACTGTAAAAAGGCTAAGGTAAACGAATTAAAATTAACAAAAGATCATTTAAATAAAGAGAAAGAAATTCCTATAATAAAGATGATTCAAGAGTATTCTGATATATCCCACGGTAAAGATAAACCCTCAACATTCATCAATTCAGTGAAAAATCATATTAGTACTTTAGACGAAATACCAGTCTACTCAGAAACCTATAGGCATCCTGAGGTTCATAAAACAGAGGTAGAAAGTCAAATTCACGATATGTCAAAACAAAAAATAAATATGACACCAGAAATTCAATGTGAAGATAATCCAATAAATGTTAGAGTCCCATGTAAAGTAGCAGACAGTGAGATAGTCAATTCGCTGACCAAGCTGTCTCCGTCAGAGGTTGTCGCACATTCTCATGTAAAAGTAACATCATCTCTAGGTCAAGACATAAATAAGCAGCTGTCTACAGATTACTTAGCCACGTGTAAAGATAAAACCCTGTATATTGCTAAAAAGCGTAATCAAAGTAAGACAAAGATCTAGAGCAATGAACCCAGAAGCAATGCTTACTAAGATCCCGTATACAACAAAACAAGAGAAAAGATATCTCTTCCAACTATTAAAAGACCGAGAAAAATATAAATAATCATTCCTTCTTGTTTGCGATTTATTTCTTAGATTAAGATTATAATATTAAATACTAGATATTTAGGAAAAACTGAAAAATACTTTAAGATAATTAATTTTATAAAAATAATATTATAATTATAATATAATGACATAAGTAGATATAATGATAATACTTTAACTAGCAATCGTTTTTAATAATATAAATTTACATACAACTTATCTGGTCAGGTAGCCAGCTAATAATCAGTTAAGGATAAATTGTAATAACATAGAATAATATTAATTATGAATTTAAATCTAAGTAAACAAAAGTATCAATATAGGACCTATCAATTCTGAAATTCGGATTTCCTGACATAATTATTGTCACTAAGAGTCTGCTTAAAAGAATTAAAATAATATCTCATGGAATCTTATACATTGTTCAAGATAAGGATAATTCAGAAACCTCAAAATCAGTTAATAAATAGTCCATACAAATTGTGAAGGAAATACCATAGTAATTATTCCTATTATAGCCAACTGTCTTTTAAATCAAGGTTTTAATCAAATAGTGTTTTCCCTCGTAGAACACAGTCCCGCCGAAACTAAAGTCATCCAACTATTCAACAATAAACAAATATTGATTGTTCAGTTATAAAAAGAGAAGATTTATTAAAGCTTATGTAGTCCCCAAAAATAAAAAATAACAAATATGTTCAATATAACATTTACTTTGAAACTGATTTTGTGCCGCCCTTATGAAATACTTTGGAATCAGAAATTAACTTTGTTATGTTTATAATAAAGGATTAGTTGACGTAGTATTTTAATGATGAAATTCAGAAATAATAAATAATTATCATATCGGAAAAACAAACCATAGAGATATCGAGGAAACCTTAAAAAAAATTAAAAACCTTATACTACTGGCCAAATCAAAAAGAATCTATTCAGAAATTCATTAATAATTGTGAAATTTGCCAAGTCACCAAATATGATAAAATATCGTTAAAATCAAAATTTATTATCACCCTCACGGCACTTAGACCTTTAGAAATACTTCATATTGAAAACATAAATTTGGAAAGCCACGAATTTTTAACAAATTATTGACACTTTTTCAAAATATGCGCAAGCTTATAAATTAGACTCAGAACAAAGTAATCCATGCCATAATAGCGTACAATAATTCCATACATTCAGTAACTAAACCAGCTCCAGCAAATATTCTTAACGGACATTTAGATCCGGAATCCCCCTTCAAAATGAACTTAGAACAACAGCTTGAAAATGACTACATAGAGAGTCACAGAGAAAAAATGAAACTCTTATACAATATCATTAACGAACAAAGTATTAATAATTATAAAGCTAAAGTAATTGGAAATTTCAAAGTCTGTTAACAAAATGCTGAAAACAGCCCAAATAGAACCTAGACACTATAAAACCAGAAAACAATTCATTTAAGCAATAATAAAAACCTAGAGTTAAAATTAAAGATAATGTTGTTCTGGATCACAAAATAAAAGACGTCACCAATAACTTGGGTGTAGGTACTCCCAATCAAATTGGGCCCTGCTAAACTTCAACTTCCCACCATACATTTATCCATTATAATTTAAGGCCACTTTATGAAGAATATAATTTTTTAAATTTTCAATATAATAATATTTTGTCAAATAGTAAGTTTTATAATAATGACACAACTAGTTACTTTATGATTATAGAATTTACAAAAAATATTGTAAGGAATAAAATGAGTAATATAGATGTCAATCAATTTAAAACTAGATTTAGAAGAGGTGCTATAAACGGATTAGGAAGTCTTATAAAAGCCATTACCGGTAATTTAGATGCCGAAGACGCTTTGAAGTATGATAAAGTCATAGAACATATCAAGACTAACGAGCTAAATTTACAAACCCAACTGAATGCTCAATACTCTATTAATAGACAAATAATAAATAATTTTAATAACACCATAAAAGACATTCAGTATAACACTATAGAAATAAGGAAAAAAATATTAGATGTTAAGGATTTAGTTAGTAAAAATAATCATGTTTATAATATTCTTATTGTTAAGGACTTATTAAATCAATTGCAAATTTTATATAGTACCATTGTAAGTATTTTACAAGATGTAGAAACATCATTGACTTTTTGCAAGCTTAAAGCCTTGCATCCCAGTATCATTAAAACGAATGAATTCTTTGATGAACTTAAAAAGATTCAAGGTCATTATGGTTCAACCTTACCGCTTGAATTAAAATATGAAAATATATTAAACTTGGAATCCTTATTAAAAGTAGATTGCAAAGTACAGTCTAGCGAGATTATATACTTTTTAACATTACCAATTAATGATGACGAAACATACCAATTGTATTACTTACATCCTCTTCCTACAAAAAACAAACATAGATTTGTAACGATAATTCCTGATATCAAGTGCTTGAACTTTTTGTTGAAATCTGACAAAAATAATGTAATTAAACCTCTAAATAATATGTGTACCAAAAATGAAGTCTATCAATGTGCAATGTCACTGCTATCACATAGACATAGTTATTGCGAAGAAGAAATAATGCTAAATAAAACTGCTAAAGCTTGTACCTACTTAGGACTTACAGTAGAGAAAAGTCATGTGGACCTCATACCTGAAATTAATCAATTATTGTTAGTATTCCCTAACAAAGATGAGATAGTCGTTTCCACCGACAAAGGAACAGAAAGCAAGTCTCTTCAAGGTGTATTTTTAATAAATCCAAGTAGTGACAAGATATATTACAGAAATAAATTACTAAACTATGTTTCTGTTAGCAAAGGGCAACCTGATATTATCAGACCCTTAAACATTGAATTAAACGAACTAACTTCACCAAACTTCACGGTTAACCTGCAGTTGCAGAGTTACCTTACATCACTGATGGTCATCATGCAATATTTTGGTCATTCTATGTTTTCCTAATTATCTTAATTGCTATAATCGTTTTCCTTGTATACAACAAACTTAGGAAAATTATAAGTTCCATTAGCCATCAGGAAAATATCCAGGACCCAGAGCCGACACCATCATCACCTATCAGCCTTCCGAAGGAAGTCCGATTCTAAGGATGGAGGAGTTACATCAGCTAATTATACTGAGGTGTCAACTTAAATGCAGACCCCAGCAGGACTCACCGTATATAAGCTTAAGATTTTTTATTGTATTTTGTATTTCTCTTTTAAATGTTACGCGGTGTGAATCCATGTCAGTCTTAGTTAAATTGAATACCCTTTATTGAGTTGTGTTTAATACTGTAGAGCCAATAAAGTAAAATTTGTTTTGTAAACTTAAAATAAAGTTTTTTTAAAAACCAAATTCTTATACGAACCGATATAAGTTATATATTGGATTGATATCCAATATCCTCTATATATATATATATATATATATATATATATATATATATATATATATATATATATATATATATATATTATATTTACCTATTTCCTTCCATCTCTTTCTCAGTAGAGACTATAACGGCACACCAAGGACCTCAGAATTGCCCAATACATAGTTGACAGCTCGTTTAAAACTGAAACAAAAAAAAAAATTAAGGATAACAAAACTGCGTTAAAAAACTGGTTGCGTGAAATCATTTTTTACACATGTCTACAGAGTTTATTTATTTTTTTCCTAAAAAGAGGGCAAAGTTCAGCGCGTATACATATTTTTTGCACGAATATAATTTAGGTCACAGTAGCTACTGCACCTTCTACCCCCATTTTTGTATTTGGACATAATTAAAATTTGATTCACTTACAATCCTCTTCTATTGTGAGGTTACCACGAACGCCTAAAGATATTAAGGTGCGGAATTCGATTTCAGACACAATAGATTATCATTTGAACTCGAGCTTATGCACCAGTACGTACGTACTGCCTAGGAACGACTAAAAATCATTTTTGTAGGGACGAATTACGAATTTGGATGTGACACAATAAGTCGTAAGCTAGATGATGATGATGTTAGATGTTCCTACTTCTGAAGCGCTGATAAAGGATAAGGGTAGAGCCAGGATACACATTGATATTATTGACACATAATATAAGGCAGGGGGGAGAGATACCCCTCCCCCTTATCTAGGAAGTAATATTCTTTATCTATACAAAACAATCCAACTATACAAAAATGTTATTGGAGTTCTGTTATCGGACGAATGGTCACAAGATTTGGATTTGTTCGATTTCCAGAAGGGTTAAACGTATTTTTAAGCATTATTACATTTTAAATAAATATGAGACAATCTTCGAGCTACTTTCGACAAACCATCTAAATTTATTTAAAATCGGATCCGTACTTTCAAAGATAGTTTATCAGTTAGTTGGTACACGTTTTGTTCTTATGACCAAAATTGTCTAATTTATTTACTTTTTCCCCTTCTTTTGTTGCTTCCTAGTTTACCAAAGGTAGCGGAAGCATGGTGATTTATCTGAAAAACCAAAATGGTTTATGTCTCTGAATTCAAAAACTCCAAGACAGAACTCTGTTCTAGACATCAGGAATCATTTGTGTCCTGTTCTTGTCGGTGTATTGTAATGAAATTTGAATGGGAGGCCAGAATTTGTCCATTGTTGATCTTATATATAGGATCTAACCTTCTCCGCCTGTCGGTTATTCTTCCAATTACGAACAAACCTATATCTATAAAAGTATTTATCTGACGTTTTAAGAAATAGGTTAGTTTGTCGAATGAAGCACTCAGATGATCTCAAAAAAATTTTAACCTTTTATTCATGTAATTAGCCAAAACAGTAGTGTCGGATATAATTTTTTAAAAAGGAGGTAAAAATTAAATTAATTAGACAATAGTGGTTGTCCATAACCTTCTATTTATTTGACTTTTTTATTTCAATTATATCCTTCAGTTGTTCTTGTAACTTGTATGTGCTTTCTTCATTTTTAAACAGTTTATGTAGTTAAATTAATTAGTCAAAGCAAAACATGATTAAAGAACGCGATAGAACATGATGTTGCTATTTGAGGGAGCCATAGTAATTATGGTAGACTATTTTTAATCTGTTTCTTAATGCATGCTAAACTGGTAAGCTTGGAAGCAAAAAAATCATTGCCTTTAAACAATTTTAAATGCTCAATTTATCAATATTGTGTTTTAATTTCTAATAGTACTCGATTGATTGAAGTTAAAGCTAACCAGTATTCACATGATCGATGTGCGTGATTCTAAAACATACTATTAGTGTGAAACTTATGTAAAATAAAGTGTAAATTGTTTTTCAATGCATTATGTAGATGAGAAACACCGTACACGTAAACCAATGGTTCCCAGGTCCAGGTTAGTAATTTGGGCCCGCGATATAATATTACGCACGAAACCACACGCACATATATGATTGAATTATGATTAAACGTTTTTATTAGGATAATATGGGGGAAAAAAATTATTTTGAAACTTGCGTAACAAAGATAATATGTTACCGAATGAAATGGGTTGTGTATTAGTGTTTTTGATAAGCAACTTAAGTTATTTAGTTACATTTTCTGCTGTTAAAAAAATAATCAATAGCATTCAACAGAAGTGTAGGAAACATGTGTAGTTTCAAAATGAATGTAATTAGGCTAGTCATATCATAAGCGATTAGTCCTCAGGTAAAAATAACAAATCTTTCATCAATGAAATGAACTAGCCTTTTTACTTTTCTCATATACAAGTACTTATTATACATCTATATCTTAAAAGATAAAGTTTCTGAGGATTTTTCTTTACAGCATCTAGTTTCGGAGAAAGAGGCGATTAAAGTTGAGGAATTATGAAAATTGACGCAACATTGATCGAGTATATCTTAGGCTTAATTTGTCTTAAAGTGAAAATAAAAACATTATTTGTAATCTTCAAACGCGCTTTTTAAAAATGGCGTATAGTTTTCTAGGGATGTCGATGACTTTTTAAAAACAATTTTCTTGAAAAAATCGCTTAAAATAATTTTACTCAAAATTAGATTTAAAATTTGTCAATATTACTATTATTGATCCGATTTGAATGATAATTGGTATATACCCATTATTTTATATGGCTGGAATACAACTCTAAAATAATTTTTGTACATGTTAGTGCTTTAGGATAGAATTGTACAAATATAATTTATCAAATGGTATTGTACAAATTACAAATGTATTTTAAGTTCAGGTTCAAGTGGTGAAATGATGGTCATTGTTTTTGTTTTATGCATTTAGTAGACCATCTACAGCCTTTTAGTAATACATTTTGACATGTTATTTTGGTATACAATAAAGGTACATGGGTACGGGTACTAAGGTAAAAAATACCCTGAACCTCTGTATGTATATCGTTTAAAAGCTCTTAAAGAGTAGACGAATTGCTGATATGGAAAGTTTTGTCGTATTTTTATTTATATTGGGGAGGGCTACTTACGATTTTAGGAGAAATATTGGAAGAAGGTCTTCCAACGGGTCTGGAATACTCAACTCATGCAATAGCTAAAATCAAAAGATTAAGAAATAATATTAGTAAAAATAAACAAAAAGAAGTTTTGAATGCAAGAAATACTTAAGTCCAAGAAAAAATTGCGGAACTGAATTGGAACGTTTTGAAATTTGCCCAATAGAACTTAAACCAAATTTTTAGTACAGTTAAATTATTTGTTCTTCTTATCTTTTTTGGCCACTTTTAACTTTACTATTAGTCAAATTGACTGTTAAGGTAGGAGATATTTCAAATTCTTTTAAGAGATAAAATTATCTCTTAACGTTCTGCAGACAAATTAATATAATTATTTATTTATTGTTTATTTTGGGTGCTCAACTGCGAGGTTATAATTATTTAAGTAACTATTAATAAAACGACACTTCTATATACATAAAAGTTATTTAAAGATATTATGTTTAGTTATATAAGAATACACATGATTGTGTCTGTACATCTTAAAATAAGACCTCAAGTGAAAAATATATAAGTTCTATTACCCATAAATTATAAAATTATATAAAATATAACGTAATTTACACCAAGAACATCGGCTTTTATTACATTGCTTTGATAGTTGGAAAACTAATGTTTAAACTTATTTAAATATATTACCAACAATAAAAAGTATTATTAACTGCTTCATTCAATAGTATTGTATGGAAATTATATCATCAGTTCATAAAGAATTGCGAATTGATTTTGCTATGTCCTTTTTTTCGCCTTGACCCCTCAAGGCAAATAAATAATATTATTAATATGTAAAGTAGAGTTCATTGTTTTATCTTAATTTCTCCAGGGTATTAAACCAAATTTATAATGTGCATTTTTCATTTTTTAATATATACTTATGACTAGAGAGGTTAATAAAAAGTAACACAACAATATATTGTTGTCTTGGATTTATTACGCTAAAATCATCAAAATAAATGGTAGCAGCTTTCAGAGACTATCCATCATTTGTTGCCTTAGATTCTCCACCATATCCGAGGCATCTTTAGAAATCCAAAGTTCAAGACAACAATATATTGTCTTACTCTTTATTAACCTCTCTCTCACTTTAGTTATAATTTTGAAGTTTTACCACAAAATCTCAGTCAAAACAACCAATAATTTTTAATATAATAATATAATTTTATTTTAATATTTAAAACAGTTTATTATATTCTTCCAGTTATCTAGTTCAAACTTCACTGTTATTATTTATGTATTGAAACATTATCATTAAGTATTTTTACATTAAAATATTAATTAAACAAAACATTCTCTGTATATTTGTCAACGAGCTAATATATGATTATATTTAACGGTACTTTATTTTAGAATTATAAATATTTAATAATAAAATAAAAATAAAAACCGGATTTTTCAGAATTTTTAGAGGACGTGGGGGTATGTGAATGGAGTTAAGGAGAAGTTACGTAAACTCGAACCACCTTGCTTCTAAAATATATAAGACTACTTTCTCGCTCTAATTTCTTGCAAGCCAAAGAGATAGTTGAGTCCAAGCTTTAGCCTCTCGTTTTTATACGTTCAATTACAGTTAAGCACCATCGAATAAATACTTCAAAGTTTAGAGTTCTCCAGTCCACTAAATATCTTTAATACAAAAACCGAAAAAGTTTGGTTTTCTTCTTAATGAAGTCCGTATAAGTGAAATTGAATGAAATCGCCAGACAATGTTGGTTATGGCTTAATGTGACTCAAGGATTTCTAGTTATTAGTTTGTTTTTTTTCTCTATCTCTCAACCTTCTATGTATTTGACATTTTTTTATTCCAATTATATCCTTGTTTTGTTGTTGTAACTTGTATGTGCTTTCTTCATTTTTAAACAGTTTATGTTAACAAGAGAATTAAATATGTTAGTTTTTTTTTTTTAAAGGTTTTTTATGTGGGCTAAGAAACATTTAATGTAAACTAAAGAGATAAATGATCCTCATGGTCATATACCTAATTAATAAATAAAAATATATACATATTTAAGATGGCACGGGAGATTGTTGGATTATAGTTAAAGGGTTCTTATGGCCGCAGTTTTCATGATATATAGTAATATACTTTTCTTGGCAGCAAGTATACTGTAGCACTATATTTGAAGGGTTTGGTCATCCTTAACTAAAAAATAAGTTACATTATACTGGCATGTATGTACTTTTTTTTAAACATGTTAATGTTGTGGGTAGATGCATGAAAAAAGGTTTGTATTTTTAATTATGCAACCCTCATCACTCGAGAGACGAAGCTGAAGGTATACAGGACACTGATTAGGCCAGTGTACTATATAGTTCAGAGCCGACGAAAAGAACAATTTTCAGTCAGTGTTTTAATGCAAAGATATTGCTTAACTTTTTGACCCTTTGAAGAAAGTGACGACTAGATGACCAAATCCGACAAAAAACTAGATGAACTAATTAATAGCCAGAATATCACAAGAGTTATCATAGAACAAAGATTAAATTGGCTAGGACATAGGGAATGATCAAGCGATCCCAAAGAGGGTGCGCTGAGAAAATAAGTAGATAATGTCCAGGACTTCACGCACAATTATTTGCATTTAAATTAATATAAAGGCTTTAAAAAATATATATATTATAATAATTATATTCTGATTATGAGAGTAATAATAATCATTGTATAGAACTATTGCCTTCAAAGTGAAATAATTATATTTAAAAGTAATTATATTATAATGTATTTTATTACTACATTTATTATCCTTTAAAAGTGCAATTAAATATGATATTTACTTAAATTAAGGATAATTCTTATTTAAGATTATATCTCTAAGCTATATTCTGATACTATCAGTTATGGGTGGTAAGCGTTGGCACATGGGTTAATAATTGAAGGGTTAAAAAAAAACTTAAGCCAGACTGTAATGAAAAATTATAATCAACTGCAAAGTGTGGTAAGTATTACAAGGGTATTGAATCTTATTCATAAACAGTTGCATACAGGCACGTGTTTATATACCATATGTGAGAATATTGAAAAACTATTAGGTTAGTCATAATAAGAACACGGTTATTATAAACTAAGATTTTTAATCATAAATTTGTTGCGTTATTATGATAATATTAAATACACGTTAAAATTCATTAAAAAAATAATAAAAAATTTACAACTAATCACAATAAAAATATTCTACCAATTAGTGTTCTAAATAGCTCCCTCGCATACTATACTTCTATTATGCTATTACGACTTTCTTTTGTTTAATTCATTTGTTTCCATTTTTTTAAAATTATCTTTAACAATTTTATATATATATATTTTTTTTTTACATAAATAAGTCTTAATTCAACGTCAATTAAAGTAGCGTAAGCGGTTTATATTAAGATGGGACAATCTGCAGACTACTTTCGACAAGTCTTCCAATTTTTTTAATAATCAAATGACTTTTAAGTATATATAAAAAAAGTGTGTTGATAAAAAAAAAGGTTTGTTCACATGCAGTAGAAAAAGGAATGGGCGCACAAATTCGAAATTGGATGAGAACTTTGAAATATGCTGGTGTTACTAAAAATTATTGTGCGCATTAATAAGAGAATGCAGTGAAATTAAAAGGTTAAAATTAATATGGGACCATCAATGGCGACAGACCGATCTGTAGTAATCAGACAAAAAAAATCTGTTTATTATTGAAAAAGATTTTTGTATTGGAATTTTTGAAATTGGAAGATAAAAATGTTCTTTCTTCAGAACGATCCCATAATTTCCTTTACATTCGAATGAAAACTCGTATGATAAAACTCCATGATATTAACATCTTCTAGAAATAATTGCAAGAAGATCGTCACTATGCTTATTTATCATTTTTAAGTCAATGCGGTAAAAGGCCAGTAAGTAAGGTGGTTTAAGTAAAAGGCCTCTGGTCTTTGGTAGAACATGCGCTGCTCACGCAGGAGGTCCGGGTTCGAATTCTGAATCCGATAAGAGGCTCGGTATTCACCCAGCATCATACAAATGAGTAGCTGCTTAAGGGTATTTAAGTCTAACCGGTTTTGAAAGTCAATTATACTGTTTATACATCTGGTATAACGACACGCTAACCCCATCCCATTCATCCATAATATACTTGCATTTAAGCCGCTAAATATTATTATTATTTTGGTATTTTAAAAATGGGAATACATTCTATCTACTATAAACACATGGTCTACATGTCTACAAAAACAGGTTCTTATTATCTTATAATGATTTCAAAACAAAACAATATGAATAATACTAAGAGAAATGACCAATTAGAGATCAAATAAATGTATCCAAGTATTGCTCCAAAAATCGGGGGAAAATTAAATGAATAACCTACTTCTTTCGTATATATATTTTTACTTAAAGACTTGGTTTGGGACTCAGGTTATACAAACCAGAGTCCCGAAAAAATAATAAACATTAATAAGAACCATGTTACGTAAATAGTGAATTTTATCAGCATCTTAAATGACAGGATACAACCAAATATAAAGAGTTTGCAGTCAAAACAAGTACACGTTACAAGGCAATGAACATTCTTTTTGATCCATAAAGAACTAAATTATTAACAATAATATAAAAAAGCATATATGTAACAAAAAAAAGCTATTCAAATTCAGGGCAACTTATGAAATCAATAAGACATAAAAAACAATTTTTCATAATAAACGTTTTAATAACGTCCTATAATAGTGCTCAATCAGTAATTACTAGATGTTTCGAAACAAAGCATCTATTATGTTTTATTAAAATTTAGAGGAAAAAAAGTGGCAGACCGGTTTTTTGTGATCGCTCTGATTTTTTTTCCGTGTCAGTTATTAAGCGAGTTTGTGTCAAAACAAAATACGGTATTAAGTAATAACCAGATTTCCTTTTAAAAAGATTTTTAGTAGCAGTAAAACACGAAAATAAATCTAAGTTGCTTAAAATGTAAAGAATAAATAAAATGCTTAAAAAACACTTATGCTATACAAAGAAGTTTATTTGTTATGAAACTACAAAATAAACTAACTCTAGACTCTAAACATGAGAAATTTCTTATGGATTAATTTAAAATGAATACTTAAAGCTTGTTTCGGCTCACTTAATAACATGGTAGGGAACTGTATTATAAAGAATCATTAATAATACAAAATGAGTATTCATTTAATTATATTTGTAAATGATCTCCCATTTAACAATGATTACTGGCCTGTTATTTGATGATTTGTCAACATATAGTTATGAATAATATGCGTATATTAATGATGTATTATTAATCTAGTTACTAGCTATAAAGATAACTTATTGTTAAATAATGTAATAAATCAGTTTAATAATTGCAGTTAGAGGACTAAGGCGAGCTATATTTATTTATAGTGGTGTAATAGGTCAAAACCACTACAATACCAAAGGCAGGTAAATTATACTGAATTTATAAATTATATTTAAGAATATCGTCCCTTCCAAGGCAGAATGTCGTAAGCGACACTTTTGGTCAAAATACGTTTTTGTAGTCGTTTTGTTCGTCTTTTCAACGCGGATCTAATGGTAATAATATCGTAAAATACAAAAAATTGTATTTATGTGAAATATTAAAATAAAGATGTTCTATCGTAACCACCAGTCTTTATTAAAAATAACTTATACGACAGTAAAAATGTCTTACGCCCCTCTGATCTAAAAATAAAAATAGCGTATCTCCATTTCTGGAGACTAGACATTCGAAAACGTAAGCGCCTTTCTTAAGTTAGTTTAATGAAAATATATCGTAAGCGACGGCGCTTACGATATATAGTGCATAAATACATTATTGCATCAGACAAACTTGTAGCGTAACCTACCTCTATTAATCCTATCTTTGTTTATTATAATTAAGAAGTTGTTGATTTAGTTTTTCAATGTAGTGTTAATTGATTTTTAGTAAACGCAATAATTTAAGTGATAGTGCAATGATGTCGAGATCATTTAGAATGTTAGAACTGTGTGGAATTAAAACTAACAAATTTAGTGTAAAAACTTCAGAAGCTACTAAGAAAGACAGTCATAAGGCTAAGGCTTAAAGTCATCCCAATGGAATAACTTCTAATAAAAACACTTTAAAAACACAAGTACTCCTTCCGATCATAATAATGGTAATGAATTAACAAAAGAAAATAATATAAATCTTCTGGATTCCTTAAATAATAATTCACCATACAACATACATTCCAGAAGCTACTACCATGGACATGGACAGTCATAGTCACATAATTCATATTCAAAGTGATGTCGATAAAATACATTCTACTGAAAATACTGGAAGTATTGTGTCATATTATAATAATATTAATGAATTAATAGAAGGGAATAATATAAACCTGTTAGATTCCTTGAATATTAATGAAATAGAGTTCGTTAGTATCGATGACCAAATAGGGCTTTCTGAAAATAATAATGTTGAAATCGTATTGAACCCGGAATTAGCTAAACCCAATTTAAATAATGATAATGGGCAAGGACTACAGGAAATTACTACTTTGCGATAGGCTACCCCTAATGTAAATGCTTATACTCTTTTAAATGGATTATCAAATAATATTGACTTATTTGAATCTCTCAATCATATGGAAAATGAAAACCAAAATACGAAAGACACTAGTGATTAAGGCAATATAGATGCAGATAAAGAAACCCAAGAGACTGGCTGTGGGTTATCAAATGTGATTTTCGTGATCCTGAGTACGAACTTAGTTAGTTAGTAGAGCAAACATCAAGTCGATGGTAGTTTGCCACTAATAGGTGACCTCTTTGATTTGGAGTAATATTTGACTAACTATCCGTTAGGATCATGAAAATCACATTGTCCATTAAAAAGGAAGGGACATGGCCGCTCTCCACCGGTTTGTTTTCTTCAAATGCCTATTGCCACGCTATGTCCCGCAGACGAACTTAGCCGACCACATATTCTTAAAAGGTACCAATAGATTTACTTATACACAAAAGTCTAGTTTGATGTTAGTCAGACACTTTTTTGCACGATATCTTCTGGCCTATTTTAATTACATTGTTGTTTGTAAAGCACTTATTTTTTTTTTTCAAAACGTTTTATTTTTATCTTTTCAAAACGTATCTTTTTATAAACGTTTTATGTCTTTTATACACTGAAATGACATTTTATATTTTTTTAAAAATATTTTAGTAAAATTTAGTAGAGAGAATAACAAACGTGTTATTTATATTATGTAAGTGTTATTATTTTGTTTTAATTACATTATTTTTTGTAAAGCACTTCTCTTTTTCAAAACGTTTTATTAAACTTGTGAAACTATTTTATGGTTTTTTCTTTTATGCATACACTTATTGATTTCTCTCAATAAGTGGAAAATAAAATAAAAGTGGAAATTCACTCTTAGGATGGAAAATAAGATCTCCCAATAATAATAGTTTCTTCACAAATATTTCACTATCATGTTAGTTACAACAAAGGATTATCATCATATTTAAGGCACTTAAGCTATATTATCAGTAATGTTACTGCTCTGGCCATTCATGTATAAATATCTTAAGTGACACTGAAGAATATTTTAAGCCCCATATAGCTCCAAATAAGGGTTTAAAAAAATCGTAAGCGTCATTTAAATCAGAAAATAATAATGATAACCTTGTAACTGTTGTATAGAAATATTAATAAGAAGTATTTATTCAGTAGGGATTTTTTTTTTTCAAAATCCAGTCAGTATTTTCGATCTTATACAGTTTTTTGTGCCTCCTGTAAAATTTGATAAATGGCGCTTACGACATTCTGCCTTGGAAGGGACGATATGTCATCGGAGTCTTAACGTTGTCCTGTTTGCGGACAGCCTAGATTAAATTTGCCAATGCTTTCAAGGACCAATGCCTATAACTAATACAATAAGTTAGTGATTACCTCATAATGTGCAAAAAGCTAAGATAGTAGAAGCAAGAACATAAGTTGAAAGGGAAATAGAGAGTAGGTAACTTTCATCGTTTCTACTTGAATTATTAGCCAAACACGTTTTAGGAATAAGAAAAAATGGTTCTTTGGATCCATTCGTGACATTAGCCGCTGTAGAAGGTAAGTTATATTGGAATTATGTATTAATGAATAATATCATTGTTACAAAAATTATTGTAATAAATCAGCTAAATTACTTTTATTGGTCATACTACAAAAAATGGGGTCTCCGAACTTTTCCTCGAAAAATTATTCCAAAATCGCGTCATTAAGTTATTAAGTTGAAATATGTGAGAATTATTTATCTATGGTGATAATTTCAGATTCATCAGCAAAACAGTTCCGGATTGATTAACCTTTAAACCTTTAAAATTAAAATAAATTGGCCAAGTATTAAAATTAGTATAAATTGGCCCTTTGCGTGTGCCCAAACGTTCCATAAGCAATTTAACAAATAAGACGAGTTCATTAACGAGCATAATCAGCCCAAGCTGTATCAAGATGGTGGCCATGTAAAAGTTTGATTTAGCTATAACTTTTGAACAATTTACTTAAATGATGTGAACAAACGTCTTTTTATACATTTTTACTTCCATGAAAATGAAAGTATGGTGATACCCTCCAAAACGTGATTCCGAGATCTCTGCGAAGGAGGGGTCTTACGAACCAAGGGATATCATTAAAATACGTTTCATATACACATATGTCTGTGCGTACGTATGTATGAATGAACGTACGTTCGTTCGGAACTTTAAACCTTTATAACATCGCTTCAAGACATCGTATTGAGATGCGGTTTGCGGCATTTTTTAGCTACACGTTTCGGAGCTACAGTCATATAAGCACGAAATCGGTCTGTCGACGATAACTTCAGTAGGCTTTATTTTATTTCAATTTCCTTTGGGGTATATATGTGTCCTGTGTGGTAGATTGTACCTATATTTTTTTAGCACAATCGGATAAGTGGTTTAGGAGATATTGGCATGTTAGTGTTTTTTATGAAAAAAATTCTTTGGGCAATTGTGTCCCGTCCAGTTGATCGTATCCAAATAATTCTTGCGTTAAAATACGCAGCTTGTGACTTGACGCAGCTTGACTACTTTTGAATAAATATTAGCATGATTACCAAGTATCGAGTATATAAGCACCAAAAAATGAAACATAACAACATTTCATGGAAGTTATGTGTAGGATTTCCACACCGGTACATATTGTCAAAACACAATGAAACTACTCCGAAATGTCTAGCCCAATCCGTTCTTAAGATAATAAATGTTTATATTTTTGTGGTCAGGGAGGGGGGACGGGGGTCTTACAAAATATGCAGCGTATGTAAAATTTTCTTAATAACCATTATTTGTGTTTTTGATTTCTTTGACATAGATAACTTTGATTTTACTTCAGACTTTTTCGTTAATTTGTTACAAATAAATTGAGGGGGAAACGAAAAACTCATGGCGCATAGATGAATTAAATTAGTACAAAAACAAAACCAACTGTATATTTGTACTCAGGGCGTTCTCCTCTTTTATTTCACTCCCCCAATCATGCATATCCGTTGGTTAAATGGTAAAACCCCTAATTGCTGAAGGTAATTTTTTGGGGCTCCCCTATAATTTTTCAGTGATTTGGTTTTGGAGATCTCCATGTAAGGACTGATTTTTGTAGCAAGTTTCAACTCTTTAGATTAAAAATTGTTGGAGTAATACATGACACATGAAGCTGAAAACGACTCAAATGATCTTGAAAACACTCAAAACAGATAAGCTAATTATCATTGAGATTGAATATGATACAAAAAAGAGCAATTAATATTCAACCTGTGATGCATTACTGAAAAATAAGTGATAGTTGTCTATGTGGCCTAATGCCGTTAAATACCCCATTCGCTTTTAATATCGCAATTATAAAATAAGAAAAATATAAGCCTTTGGTCGATTAGGAGCATAAAAAACGTATTTTCTTCTACACTTTTATCAACCCGTCCAACAATAAATTTCGTTTTCTTTAGTGAAATCTGTGTCATAAGAGTATGAAATCAGAAATTTTGTTTCCCCTACAGAAGCATCTTCATAGGGGTAGCTCATCGAAATGTTAACTCGAAGTAACAGCAAGAGGAACGGTTTGTCTGAAAAATTGTTAAACCAGGGCTGGTAGCAACAAAATGGGCATTTTGTTGCTCCTTCTACATGTATGGCGAGGGAACCCATAGAAGCCTGCGCACTAACTAAAGGTCCAAAAATATTTTATATTTAGCAAGCCAAGTACAGTTTTGAAAAGACATACTTTCCGTATATCGCACTTATAATGCCTGTTGTAAGCTATTTCAAACTTCTTCGCTCGAACTAAAGGACTTTTCCCTTCATGAGTAAAAGAAAGAATTAAACTCTTTACTCTAGCTATATGTATAGCATTTAGATGTCATATTTAAAACAAATTAACGCCATTAATTAGTTAGATATAATAGTCAGGGTGCCAATCATAAAAGTGGGAAATGAGGTATACATAAAATGTTTTTGTTGATTTTGGTTGTATTTAAGGTGTATTTCAAAAATCCGATTGATGCCACTCTGTCACCTTTGAGCAATTTGAGAAATTCAAGATGGCGGCCAATATGTACAAAATTATATGCTTTTGCGATTTTATCAGAATTTTTACGGTCATCATTACCTTTTTTAGGTTCATTGGAGACTATCAGCTCAATCATAGTACCATTACTACGTTTCCATGATGTTTAAATACAGATTGAATACGGGTAGAATACAGTTTTTGGTTCCTAAGTGTCCATGGAAACCTAGATTCAAAACGGATTAAGTACGATCCCGATCCCGATACAATCCACTAAATTCTGGGATCGTATCTGGATCTTAGTTGCATGGAAACACTTAACTCGATCCTGACATGCGCAGAGCGGTGTTGTGAGCGAACCTAGCGTATTTCTGTAGAAACTGTAGTCAAATCTTGACTACAGAGGGGGGGGGGGGGGTGTCCCCCTTAATGTTTAAGATGCAAAAAAGAATTTTGCCGAAAAACAAAAAATAAAATATCCAACCAGTTTTTACTTTTCTACATGTATTTTATTATATTAATTGAAAAAAATGTGATCGTTCTGAAGAACGAAAATTTGAAGCTATGTGATCGTTCTGATGAACAACAATTTTTATGTCTCTGATTTCAAAAATTCCCAGACAGAAATTCGGTTTAGACATCAGGGAACATTTTTGGTTCCTTGTCTGTCTATCGGTCTGTCGCTCAATTTTTGTGAACCAACATACTTAAAAACTACTAATCTGATATTATTGAAATTAGGATGGTAGGTCATAATTAACCCATCTTTGGTCCCATATATGTTTAACCTTCTGCACCCATTTATTTCTCTTCCACATGCGCACAAACATACATAGTTCGATGTTAGTCGTTATTACTATTTTTAAAATGCAGTAAATTTGCAGCAGCATAAGTCCAACCGCAACTCTGAACTTTCAATAGTTTCTCAGATATAACACTTCAAAAATTGGCAGTTTTTCCAAAAAATTGAAAATTTAGGTATTGCTCTCGTTTCGGGCCGAATATCGGCATAAAACCGCTCACCTACGAGAAAAGTAATAAGAAATGAAGTTGTATCAAATGTGATTGGCTTCCTTTTAAGCGTTTTCTGCTGACTTAAAGAATAGGCGGAACCGGTGGCCGTTTAGGGTGTCAATGGATGCGTCCCCTCCATACAGGGAGAAACAGACCCTTCTCTCCAGATTCGTCTTTCATATTATAGAATGCCCACAAAAATCTAATATTCATTTTTTTTTTTATTGCAACAGAACTATTGGGCCTACAGCATTCGTTTGAACTGTCAAGGAAGCTAATTAAATTTACTACAACTTGATTTCTTATGAGTTTTCTTGTAAGAGAGCGTTTTAATGCCGATATTCGGCCTGAAACGAGACCAATACCTAAAATTTTCATTTTTTGGGGAAAAAAAACTCCTACTTTTTGAAGTGTCATATCTCGGAAATTATTGAACGTTCAGAGTTGTCGTTGAGCTTATGCAGCTGCAAATTTACTGCAATTTAAAAATAGTAATAACGACTAACATCGAACAACATAGTAAACGAGTTATAAGGCAACAACTGAAAGAAGCCCGACAATTTTTCAGTTTACTTTTGCTACGCAGCGAGCACATGTTTTTCGAAGCTGCATACTTAGGATCACATTACCCTAACTAGTCCTAACAACTTATCAAATAACACTAGCCCATAAAACAAGTAAAACAGGTAAAAAAAGTTTTCATTATAAATCCCTTATATTCATCCATTTATTTTGTAAGGGTAAATTAAATAGATAATTAATAAAATTTAAAAATTAATGTATTAATTAATTTGTTAGAATATTTTTTTATTGGTACAGAGTCTATGTGCAAAGTTTCAGCTCGATTGGATGACTGGACGTGAGTTAATTATAGCCCTCCAAAGATTTTATGCCAATTAATTAATTTTATTTTATTAATTTTTAAATTAAATTAATTAATTCATCTTTATAAAAATAATTAATTAAATTTGAAAATTAATTATTAATTTATTTAATTAAAAAAGACATACGAAACATTTCTTGTTCCGTGTCTGTCTGTTGATCTGTCCACAATTTTTGCGAACCAACAAGTCATAAAAACTATACGCATCCAATTTTAATGAATTTTGGATGTTAGGTCATAATAAGCTCATTTTTGGTTCTATATAAGTTTCATCCTTATGCGCTCATTTGCTTGTCTTCCACATACGCACAAACAGACAATTAATTTCGCCTATATCTTCAAAAGTACTCATATGTTTTTATGATATTTGGGTGGTTTGTCGAAAGTAGCCCGCAGATAGTCCCAGATTAATTTAAACCGTCTGCGCACTTTAAATTTTGCTAAAATTAGACTTTAATTTATCTAAAAAAATCAAAACAATTTTGTTAGATATAAAAAAACGGGGAAAATTAAATAATTATGACAATTATTGGTTGTAAATGCATAAAATCATTTAAGCATCTACAAAATAGGACGCGAGAAAGCTATGTGCCACACCAATTGGCAGTTTTTTTTTTTTTTTTTGTTTTTTTTTAGTGAATATATGAGTGAATTTTGTATTAAAGCCTTGTTTGCTTTTTTTAAACATTTTTTTGTATGGTTTTAGATAAAACATTTTTTTTAAAGAGGTTACTACCTATCCTATACTGAATAAAGGATGGGAATCCTGCTTTTTGTAAATAAATAAAACATAATAAAATAACATACAATTTTTATTCAAACCCATTCTAGGCCTCAGATTCGTGTTCCTTGACATCAAAAACCTAAGAAATTATGTATCGCACGCCCATATTGAATCTAATCAGAAAACCTTAATTTTTCAGTATTTATTTGCCGCCATTTTGATTTACCGAAAATGCTCAAGGGTGACAGGGTGGCATCACTCGGATTCTTAAAGTATACATATTATTGAACAAAAAAACGTAAAAAAATTTTATGTATACGTTAATTCCAGGTTACCATAAAAATAGCCATTTGGCACCCTGACTATAATATAAATCAAGAGATCAGGCTATTAAGACTTGTCTATTACTTAAAGCCTTTGCCGAGGGGATTACTGTATAAAATCTACATTGTTACTATTGTTATAAGATGAGATGATTCAGGTGTAGACAAGCGGAAGTCGTTCTGTGGCACGATTAAAATAAGTGTTTTTAAATTATAAGTACTAAACAAAGTAGGAATTAAATTAATAATAATGTTATTTTAAAGTTCTCTCTATTTTATGAATATAACCTTATATACGTTTGCTCCTGTCTTGCCTGTCAATTTATTAAACATATAGCTAAAGGGAAAGGCCAAAACGGATTTGGGATTTGAAGGACGTAAGAACTTATACAGAAGTCTAGGAAGAAATCGAAATCAATTATTTATTAATGTTTAAAAGTTTGATTCAAGAGCAAAAACTTATGCGTAAAATTTTGATTTAACACAAGTCAATTTTTCCCATATAAATTAGTTCACATTTTTTATTTTTTTAATTCATTACATATTTAAATACATATTTATACATATTATTCAATGTTATTAACTGTCCGAACCTCATAATAAGATTTTTATTAAATGTATATGGTTATTTATATTATTTTTAATAAAAATTATAAGTTATTGTCTTGTTACGTTTCTTTCAGCCTGGGTACTTAAGTAACAGTTTTATATTTCTCGCGATAAAAAAAAATTAATATATTTATTTACAAGATATTAATTTTTATCCTAATTTGTTTAACAGTTTTTTAGGGGGCAAAAGGTGCGGCCATTTGTATTGATCTTAAAACATTTTTTTTTTTTTTTTTTCTTTTCAAGGAACTTAAAAAAATAATAGACGGAGAGGGTACATTTCCATCGGTTAAGCAATTGCCCCGAAACCCAAACGTTTAACAAAAAGGAATAAGAAGAATTGAATTCTTGGTTTAGAAGTAAGGCCCAACCCGTGAATAAAAAACTCTAAATTGAGGGTCTGGCCAGGTGAAAGGTGGCCGCCTCGGTCCAATGTTAAACCTTGTTCTGACGTGTTATCGTCGGCTTCTCTGTCCAAAGCTACTGTTAGTTAAGACGTGACTAGCTTAATTATAAATAAAAAAGTCTCTAATCATTTTAAAAGTCTTTAAATACCGCTACAGGAAGCAATAAACACTTAGTCAACAAAGTGCATTTAATCATACAAGTAGACTACTTATTTAACAAAACTAGAATAGAATGAATAAAAGAATAATACATACAATGCACGAAATAGTTTGAGTTACACGGATACAAATTAGTAATGGCATTTTATATAACTTTAAACCAATAAGATCTATATTAAATTTTTCCATTAATGTAATCATTTTTTTTTAAACCTAATTGAGGTTAAACGAAGGTTAGAACATAAATGCAATGTTATACAAACAAACTTAATCAGACACTTTAAAGTACTTTAGAATATATATTACAGTCTTTAAAAATAATTAGAAATTGTTTACACGACATTTTACAGTTTAATTGTTGTATTGGTTATTTATTTATGGTTATTGAGAAATAGCATTACCCAAGGATTGATTTACTATTGAAACTTCCATGCATTTGCCTAACCGAGATTCGATAGGAATGGGCAATATCGTTGCAGTTACCGTGTTTATATGTGAACTATGTACCACTAATCCCCGATAACCAACTCTGTTTTCAGCCACTTTATTATAGAAATAATCCAACAATACTTCTTTATTTACTTAACGATATTGCATTTAAAACCCTTATTATCTTATTTAATTATAAAACCTGTTTATAAAATGTCCAACAAGTGGGGTTTTACATTTCAGTTTCAAATTTATTTTTATTCAATATCTCGAAAACTCGATTTTTCCGGGATAAAGGAAAATATGGTCGAATTCATATTTAAATGGATTACATTTTAGAAATTTGTTTTATGAAAACGGCGTGACAGTTTTTTGGGAGTGGAGCAGTGCCCACAAATTTAGAGCTCTAATTCATATTTTGCCTCGGGGTATGACAGAAAAGTCAGTCCAGAAGGACATGTACGTTAAATTTTACACTCCGTGCATCTACACAGACGACAGAGGACAACAATTTTTTTAAAACTACATTTTTGGACTCAGGAGACCTTAAAATCTGTAAATTCATCAAACTCTCTGTAAATGCTCAACATTTTTTGAGCATCACAACACTTTTCCTATACATATACTACCAATATGAGAAAATAAAAGGACAAGATCGTTAATGAACCGAGTTTATTCTTATAAATATTTGTCTATATTTTCTAATTCACATACTTCTTTCGCGTACAAAAAAAGGATAATTATAATAGACGTACTTAAAATAATAGATACGAGTTTATGGCAATATTTAAAGTGTGTTGCAAAATATAGTATGACTTACTAAACTAACCAAGTGAAATTTAAAACATGCTTTTAACTTGTTTCGATGGCAAGTCAAAAGAACTAATTATTTTTGACTCCATAAAAACGAGCTGCATGAACTTAGAGATTCTTAGATAACGCTCAAAAATGTTCCTAAAAGTTTTCAAATTTGTTGATTTAAATCTGAAATTATCTAACGCATAACTATGTTATACAATAAACGCCTTCATGCATGACTTTCACATCAGATTAAAATAAAAATGCGAACAAAATTGTTCGTTGAATTTGCCCTCCTATAATTATAGGTGTATTATTGCCGGGCTCGTTACAAACTTCCTTATCCGGAATTTTATGTAAAAAAAAAAAAAAAAAAAATAAAAAATAATAATAATAAAATAAAACATACATTCTTACAAATAAAACAACCTTGACCGGAAATTATCAAAATGTAATAATAACAAGACACGGTATATTATATTATTAAAAAAAAGCAGTAGTAATGACTTAGAATTCCGATCGAGAAAGTTTTCCGGCATTGTTAAAGGCAAGATTATTTACTTTCTGCAAAAATATTTGTGAATACTGTGAAAAATGTATTCATAAAAAATAAATTAAAATAAATAAAAGAATTAAATATTTTATTATACTTGATTATATCTCTTTTTATTTATATTATTTATGCGAACTTAAATATTATTAAAATAAATTGTTCATGCCTAAATTGGTAGTCAAAACAACTAGTAAATACTACTGACAAATACTATAAAAAAATAATAGAAATATTACTGATAATATAAACACGAAAGACACCAAAACTGAGATGGTATGTGTCTAAAAACGCTGTTCGTGATCAAAGAGGAAGTGTTTTCTAAGGCTGTGGTCTATTCCAATTTTCAGAGCTCCTCTGTGGCCCTAGAAGATTTTTTATGGAATATCCTCTCGTTTTTGTGGTTATAACCTCTTATAACCTACTCACGAAGAGAGGACAGCTCAACTGTTTTCTGAGAGTTCCGGAGCACAAAGGTAAGTAACTCTCGAAATGAGAAAGCAAGCAGTGCAGCCAAAGCTACTTCGATCACCCAAGCGAATTTAATATACCTCCAGTAAGGTTGGAAGATATAATTATTGACGTTAAAAATAGTATTAAAAATGGAAGGAACGCTGGCTAAATCAAAACTTAAAAAGCCCCGAGTCTCAAAAAAAAAATAACTTGCTAGAGGGGAGTAGAAAGAATAAGTTATATTAAGACGTTAAGCTATAAACACATAAGGCTGACACACCTTTTAATCTTTTGCAGGAATGAAGTCCTCCTATGTATAATCCCAACGTAAAAAAGATGAGATAATTACTGCTAATAATAGAAATTACACTTTTCTAAGTACGTATTTATAAGTACATTTACCATTACCATTATTTAATGGTAAATATAAAAATTAAATTGATTTAATAATAAGAAATAATATGGCCTTTATCAAAGAAGTGGAAGTTACCATAGAGCAGTAGGGGCAAAGCTGAATTTTGTATGGAAAGAAAATATAAAGGTTAAACGGAAGAGCGCAAAAAGAAGAACAACAAAAGAATTAATGCTGCATGGCGTACAAGAGAAACTGTGCTCTCGGCTTAAGGATTATGCCAAAAATGACATAAACTCAACTATCACATAGTTTAATGAGAAAATGAAAGAAGTATATGATAATATAAGTTTAAATATAAGTGGACCTCTTAATGTTAACTGTAGAAACCTATCCGGGACCGAGAATATTAAAAACATGTTCAATAAAAGAAGAAAGTTGAAAGGAAACTTAGAACAAAGAACAGAATATAGGAATTTGTGTAAGGCAATAAGATCCAAACTTACCTTATGGTTAGACTATAAGAAACAAGAGAAGACGAGTATTATAGCACTAGAGCAGGGTGGAAAATTGAAACCACACTCGTCAAAAAGGAACAGTATAATAATAATGAAGAGCAACCAGGGTCAAGAATTAAGGGATAGAAAAGATATCTTAGCTAGAATCAAAGAGTTTTATGAAGACCTTTATCAGGACGAAGAGTGGGCCATAAATAGGCAAAAGGAAACAACACCAGGAGAAGGCCGTGAGCAGGTAAATGAACCTGAGAAACTGAAAGAGGAAATAGAATGGGCTATTTGGTAAAGCTTGCTATTTGAATAACATTAGTGGAGAAATCCTTAAAGCAGAGGGCGAAACAGTTAACAAATTCTTAATAAATCAGTTTAACGTTTGTCTCAAAGTACCATTCCTGACACATGGTGCACTCCAAAACTAATTCTGCTTCACAAGAAAGGAGACAAAAAAGATTTTTAAAAAATTATCGACCATTAAATCTTCTATCAATACCAAACAAATTACTATCAAATATCCTATTAAACAGAATAAAAAATAAATAAAATTTAGAATCATCAAAAAACCAGGCAGGCTTCAGGAGAGATTTCTCCACAATTGACCATATTTTTGTAGTAAATGAATTAATGAAGAGGGCAATAGACTATAAATTGCCACTTGTATTACTGTTCTTGGACTTCGAAAAGGCTTTCGTCAAAATCAAAATCGGAGCTATCATAAAAATGTTGAACGAGAAAGGAGTAAGCCAAAACGTAAGTAGCATTTTCCAAGCTCTATATACCAAAGCATCTACCAAATGTTTTTCTGGATCAAGACTCTGTTGACATAACAATAAATAGAGAAGTGAGGAGACGTGCCCTCACCAATTGTTTTTACAACTCTCTATCAGGTTATCCTATTAACACTAGATTGGGAAGGCAAAGGTATCAATATTAATGGCGAGTGGCTAAACCATATAGAATTTGCAGGCGTTGAAGTAATAATAGCAAAATCAACCGGAGAAGCAAACATAATTCTGAGTGAATTGCAAGATAAAGCCGGGCAAATAGGGCTTAACATAAACATCAACAAATGTAAAATGATGTTGATAAATGAAACAAACAACTTTCAGGAATTACCACGATAAGTGGATTAGTTTCACTTACCTTGGACACCTTCTAAGTCTAGATGGGCAACAGCAAGAAATTCTCTGGAGGGAAAGACTTGTTAAAAAATAAATATTTTTTCAAAAGTAATGCTAAGTTAAAGCTAATAAAAAAGTCCACTGTAACTTACTTACGGTTGTGAGTCTTGGAAGATCGCCAAGTAATCTTTTAGCTCAGAGCCACTGAACGTAACATGGAACGCTATTTGATGGGCTCCTCAAGAAAAGATAGGAAAAGTAAAAAGTGGCTGCGCACAAATTCAAGCCAGAAGGATATTTTGGAGACGGTACAAAAGAGAAAATGGAAGAGGGCTAGTCGCGTAGTCAGAAGAAAGGAAGAAAGCTGGAGCAAACTATTAATGGAATGGATGTATTGAGACACCTTATATTGTATTCAATTCGTATGTTTGGATATTAACACAAGACTAACCCTCAATTATGACAAATGCGGCCCATTATATACCTTGAGCCGCAGGTTGTGAATAAAATAAATAATAAAAAACTAATTCATTATCGCATTCGCGACACTCCGCCGATGAATGTTCGACGCTCATTCGTCCTCTCGGTCTCAGTCGGGTGCGTGCTGGTCGTCTTCGCTGTGAATTTCCATGTGCAGGTATAGTCGTTGTCTTGTTCAGTCATATTCTCGTTCAGGACTTCTTCAATGTCGTGACGGTTTTCTAGTCCTAATTTAAGTGGGACTAATTTCGCTACTGCTCGTATCACTTCATTTCCTGTCGCTAAACGGATTTTTGCCAGTCTAAAATTCCAATATAAGCGTTCATTCTCCTCGTCAAGGAGGACCACCTCCCCCGCTTGCAGTTGTCTTGCCGTTGTTCTCTTGTTTCGGTTTTGTGTTTGTCTGTCTTGATATATACTATTTCCAGGTGATCAGTTCAAACAGGTACAAGGAGCTCTCGGGGTAGTAAATACCCACTCTCTGTTTGTCTCTCTGTTCATACTAGTTGTCAAGTCACTTTCTACAGTCTCGTTATCGTTTGTCGGCAAGGTTTTTGCCAAATAAAATTGTCTTACATTGTTGAGCTCTATTATAGCTATCGTATTTACCTTAATATTTGCGCAGTCGAATTTTTCAAGTCTTTTGATAAATTCTGATTTAAAATTTTTAAATTTAATTTTGATAAATCTTGAACAATATGCCGTAACTCTCAGTAATTTTTTATAATTAGAATAATTCTTTAACTTAATTACAAACAGTGGTTCTATTTTTAAATTTTGATTGACTAAATGAATATTGACTAAATTTTCGATGTTTGACATTCCTAAATTTATTTTTTCGTTTTCATCGAGATATTCTTTTTCGTTATTATTCGGTATCTGCCACTGAGGCCATTCTTTTATAGGATACTTATGCCACGATAGCCCTATCATGGATTCTTCTGTCATTGGAGCATTAAATTCGTCGTCCCTCGAGTCTTCACTTTCGTATACTGTTCCTTCATCGTCAGATTGATTTTCAGAGTTTGGATAACTTTTCTCTTCACTGTCAGATTTATTTTCCTCGTCACTTTTGGTATTCGGGGATTCGGTGGATATTTCTAATTCGTTTTCGTTTATTTCCTTTATATTTTGTACCATTTCTTCGTCCTGTAACTTCTTAAATTTTAAGTCTTCCTGTTTTACAATGGTTCTATCGGGTTTATTAAATCCAATCTTCAAATCCAATGCAACCTTGACATTCGTGCAAAAACTTATTGCATTTTCATCCTTTGCTTTGCCTTGTCCACTTGAAATCCATCCTACCTTGGAGTCCACTAGATAAAGTCCCGGTTCTATTTCTATTCTTTGTTTATTAATAATTTCATAAAAATAGCCGTTTCCTAATAATAAATCAATATTCATATCGACGTCCGGGTTTTCAGCCAACTCTAAATCCGCATATTTTGCCAAAATATGTTTTGATTGTTTACTTAATTTAAATTTGTTAACTATGTTCGGCACTACATTTACCTGTAGTTCCATTATTTCGCCTATTTTAGTTTTTATTCCTATTTTTACTCGGGGTGAGCTAACTTGTACAGGATTCTCGGTTCCAAATACAAAAATTTGTAGTTCTTCCCTTTCTTCTTCCTCCACTTTGAGTGTCTTATACAATTTTTGCGTAATGTACGTTCTCTGACTCCCACTGTCTAACATCATTCTAGTTACACTGTTTCGACCTGTTACTTGATTTACTCCTTCGACTAAAGCTGTTTGCATACACACTGCGGATGTTGTTCGTGATTTCAGTTCCCTTGCTTTCGCTCGAAATTGATTCTTCACTCAAACTAGTCATTACCCTTGGCTCATTCGACTCGATACCTACACTCGCTTTTGGACAACTACTTGAATTAGAATATTTGTATTTTTTTGGACAAAGACTAGAATGGTGTTGTTTCACTGATTTGCAATGAAAGCAAGGTTTCGTGATTTTACAATCTTTTATAAAGTGATTGCATCTTAAGCAGTTTAGACAGCAACCTTTTAATTTATTTCTTCTATCCTCCAATAGTGGTCATTACAGTGCACTCATCGCTATAATTTTTTTTTTTTTTTTAATTTTTTAATGAGCCTTATTCAGCTGCAAGCAGCCACAAGATAAGCGCTCAATAGAAGCTAAAACCAGATCATAACACTGACATTAGGAAAAAAAATTAGGAAATTAGAGGTAAAATGGATCTTAAATTGGTTAATTCGGATAGAGAGACATTATTGAGTCGAGGGCAAATAGAATTAATGCTACAAACACAGCGAACGAGGGGACACATGTCCGAAATCTCCCTAGTATAAGCAAATCTACTAGCCCGACGTCCCACAGGTAGAACAACAACTTGATTAGTTACTTCATCACAGCAAAGATCGCCACAAAGCGACTTGGAGAGGTAGAGAATCTCATAGGCTGTCCTCCTCAAACGTAAAGGTGAGAGCTCCAGCCGCTCAGATAAATACTCATAAGAGTAGTATATCCTATTGTAATGGTACCTGAGGTAGCAAACTCGCACGAAAAGCCGCTGGACTTTCTCAATTTGATCCGAACGGATCAAAGCAAGATTGTTCCAGACCGGTACAGCGTATTCCAGGAGAGGTCTGACAATGTTTTGATAATGATTTGCTTTGATAATGTTTCGATAATGATTTGCTTTACAGAACTTACACTGAAGTTTATACGATATTAACGCCTCAGCGCTAAAAGGATTTGCTTTTGAATCTAAATATTGGATATTGTTATTTTTTGATCTGTCAATACTTCGAATTTGACCGAAATTTTCGCTTTGACATTTTTCTGTTGATTTAGTCATAAATTCAACTTTTTCTCGGGAGCTAACTATATTGTTCATTTTTTTCCGGAGCTCGTTTGGTGTCATTTTATCGGTGTCACATTCCTCCTCTATTTTAAGTAAAATAGAGGACGGAAATTTCGATAGGATCAATGGAACTAAACACTTTTGATTTGGGTCTTCTTTTAAGGCCTCTAAGGATCTTATGATATTTTCGATCTCATCTATCGTCGTTCTAAGGTTTGACGTTTGTGCCGAACTCGGCGTAAGCGTTTGTAACCGATTATAAAGGGAGTTTACAATTAGACTTGTATTGCCAAATCTCGATTTTATAATATCTGCAGCAATGATATAATTTGCGTTTGACAGCGCTAGCCCTGATATTGCTTGGGAAGCCGACCCAGTCAGATAGGTTTTTAAATAATTAAATTTTTCGATTTCTTTAAGGTTGTTGTTTGAATGAATTGCCGTATCGAAACTGTCCCAAAATTCTAGCCATTTAAATAAATCTCCATCGAATTTCCTAATCGTCAATTTTTCTAATTTTACGTTTTGAGTTTGATTTTGATTATTTTTTCCAGGTTTTTTTCATCCGTATTTTTTTGTTCGGTTTCTGTCAATGTCATCCGTTTAATTTTTAATTCTATTCGTATGTCATCGTAGTCTAAAAGTATGTTCGCTTCCTCGTCACTTTCAGTATCGAGTTTCGTCAAATCTTCTTCGGTCGCCGATAAATCCCTAATTTCTTTTCTAATTTCTACGTATCTTTCGTAATATTTTGTTAATTTTTCCTCAATTTCTAATAATTTCGTTACGTCAAAATTATTATCCGTGTAAATATTGTTTTGATGTTTTTACCATCAGTCAATCTTTTTGTAATCGGTCCAGCTAATTGTCTTTTATGTGCTAATAAAGTCATGTTGGTTTGTCAGTTCGTGGGTTTTACCTTTATCTTATGTTGAGTCTTGGGTTTAGCCGTGGATTTTCTTTCCTCTGCTACCATGTATTGAGACACCGTATATTGTATTCAATTCGTATATTTGGATATTAACACAAGACTTACCCTCAATTATGACAAATGCGGCCCTTTATATACCTTGAGCCGCAGGTTGTGAATAAAATAAATAATAAAAAACTAATTCATTATCGCATTCGAGACAATGGAAGCCATGGGGAATGAAGAGAAAGAGAGGATGACCAAAAAAGGAATGGAACGAGGAATTCAAGATGAGATGTGTTTAAAATGTGGTGCTACATGGGCTCGTGTCGCTAACAGCAGACCAGGATGGAAGAGACTAGGACTAATGTAAAAACCAACTACTAATGACTAATGTGTATCACTCACTTTGATTTTACGAAAAGAAAAAAATGGATTTAATTCAATTCAAAACATATATATAATTATAAAGTAAAAAATTATAAATTAAGAATTAAGGGACCTTACACTAGGTTAACAATGAAAAGATCCATGATTAAAACAGCTTTAATCTTCAAGTCTTGATGATCATTTATAATTTCTTGCTTTGCAATGAAGAAATAAAACGAAATTAATAAAAGTCGAGTGTTAACATTAAAAACGAGTCTTTTAAAAAAAGGTGGCAACTGGTTTCACAGCTAATAAACTTAGACACATAGAAACGTGCCACACATGTGACTGTAATTCGCACGTTAAACAAAGGAACTGTACCCATTTGAACTATAATTAGTTAAATCGATCAGTCCAACACCATAAATGGATTCGCACTTGTTAAACTAGATTGTTGTTTGTACGAAATTTATATGTGTTTTCACTTACACGGTCAATCTATTACAAGGGTTGTTAGCTTGCTCCAAGCGTTATAGAAAGGTAAAATGTGGATAATGTTCAATGGTTTGGTGTAGTTGGTTTAAGAATATATAGTCGCAAGTATCTAACAGTGTATGTAGTTTAGTTTGTTTTTTTAAGCCTGTTGTGAAACAACCATCTAAGGGGGATTTGATTCGATTCTAAAAAAAAAAATTACTTCATAGTCCGATCTCACTAGGATTAAGAACAACGAAACAAACCAGGGTGGCCGGTTAACTCCGGTAATAAAGCAAATAGATTTTACTACCTTGTCGTACTTTTAACAAAATCGACATTAAGACTTAACGAACCTGTTGGCTCGCTTCTTTTAACAAGACAAAAAAAAGAGTTGCTTTACAGCAAAAAAAAAAACTAGATCACTTCGTCGCCTTTAGATAAAAAAAATAAAAGGAAGGCTATGAAATGAAAGTAAGTTGTAATGAATAAACGTCCCACAAGATGTTTACTATTTAAAACAAACATGTTTCTACAATGAAGGTCGCAATATTTTAGAAAAAAAGTTCAAACGTAGTTTGAAATTAAATAAATTAATATATAAAATAGGGAGTAATAATTACCCTTATTATAGTGAGCATATTGTCTCAATTATTAAAAACATAATTAAATTTATTTCAGTTTCTTTCACTGAGCTTAAGTGTAGGAATAATAGTAAGTATGGAAAAAAGTAATTAGTTACTTAATAATTAGTTATTTAATTACAAATCTGTGTATTTTACAAATAACTTCTTGAATAACATTTTAGAACTGATTTTAAGACACTTTTGGGCATTGAATTATCTGAATCAGAAACTCTTATTGAGTTCCTTCCCACTTTTTTACTAAGCCACCAAACCGGTAAATTCTTTAACTTGATAATGTTTAGATAAGATTATAGAAGTTTGGGAAATACATTTTATAAGTCCACAAAAAGTTCGAAATGCTTCAGCTTAAATCATCATGTAAGGTTCTCTAAACATTCCCAAATTATCGGAAGCAACCAATGACTGGAAATAGGAGCTTAATGAAATTTAAAAAATAGTTCATAATTCAACCTTGAATTCAGGGGAGTGGGGTTGACCCCTTTAAAAAAAATGGTTGTGTAGTGGTTACCTTTACCTGCAAAGAGGGGAGGGGGACGGACTTAAGCTCCCCCTAGAATATTTGCCAAGCAGCGTCAATGTTAACAAGTAACCTCATAGGTAGGAAACATTTATTTGAAATATAAAAATCAATAATTTTGGTATACTGTAATTATATGCTTACTTTAATTATCCCACTAACATGAAAAGTTTCCTTTATTCGTAGTTCTTGGGTGCCAATTAATATTTTATAACTATTTTTAAACTAATGTCTGAACATTCAATTTTTAATCAATAACAACATTTGACAATTTTTGTAGAAGAATAAAAACCAAATTATTTATATATATATATATATATATATATATATATATATATATATATATATATATATATATATATATATATATATATATATATATATATATATATATATATATATATATATAAAAGTAGATTAGAACTTAATTTGATCTTATTAATACCCTTCACCTCTTTATCATAAATATTTTCTGATTAGTTTTCAATTATGTAATTTCAGAGACTTGTTTAACTCTAAAAATGACAGTGTTAAATTAAGGGGTACCAAAAAATAGAAATAACATTCTAATAAAAACTATTAATAAAAGCAACATGTTTCTTCAATTCGTTTCTCCTATAATTTACAACATTTATTTATATCATACTATAACATTATAGAGATGACGAAGGAATATTAATGTCTGATCCTTGAGTTAAAAATTAACAGAAAAGAGAACGGAGGCTTCTAGACAACCTTGATACAAAGTTGGCGTTTCAATTGTCAGTCAAATGACTTTTCTTGAAACGACAGTTATGGCCATTTCAAATTTAATTTTAGTACCAGTTAGTTTCTTCAATTCTATGAACAAAACATAAGGTTTTATATAAAAATCAATTATACATATTTATTTACTCACTAAGATTTCCGAGAAAAGGAAAAAAAATATTTTTTTATAAGTAATAACTAACTCCATGGCTCAACAGCCTGTGAAGGGCCTAGGTCAGCCAAAGGGCTTATACAACAATTATAAGAAATAGCTTAAAGAAAATTACGAGATGGAAAAATTTCAGCTTCGTGTAACGAAGAAAAAAATGAGAATATGGTTGATGGATCTTTTACGTTTGAAAATTAAATCATTAATCCATATCGATTAAGAGACGTTTCGACCCGTAATCATAAGGTCATCATCAGTCTTTATTTAAAATTGTTGGACAATGAAAATCATTCTCTATCTCTATAAGAGAGCGTCAATATACTATATTAAGATTAATTTATTTAAGCTTATTAATAGAATTTAAAAAATTGAAAAATAAATTGTACACCAATTTAAAATAACTGATGATTACCTATGGGTCAAAACGTCTCTTAATCGATGTGGATTAATGTTTTAATTTTCACACCTATAGATTCATCAAGCATATTCACATTTTAATTACAAAGGTGCTGACTTCAACGTATTCGAAAAAGAATGATCGGCGTAGAAAGTGGTTTGCCAACTCGCCACTTAAGTCCAAAAACTGGCACACCTGGAGATAATGTAAAGAACATGGCTCCTGCGGTGATTCCAGGAAGATGAAACACCTAGATACTCTTGGTCACATCCAAAAGATGTATTGTAGTTGATCCTCATATTGCATATATACAAATTATTGCAATATGATTGATCGGGATGTAAAAAAAAATCTTAGGTGTATCCGTAATCAAAAACGAGGACCCTTATTAATTCCTATGCTTGTTCGTCTGTCTGTTACGCAGCTGATCTTCGAAAGTATTTAAACACAACGTGTAATTTAGCATTTGATCTTCAATTTCTGGCAACATTGTGCTTAACTTTAGTACATCTTCAATGATTGTTATAACACTGAGGGACTCCTACCTCTTACCTACAAAGAACCGGAACAAACTTTTTAATGGCCGCCATCTTTATATGACTAAACAGATTATGCTGGTTAACGAAGTCGTCTCATTTATAAAAATTTCTGTCTGTCCCTTTGTCTGTGCTAAAAGCACATACTTGGCTAATTTTTTTTTTTAAAACACTGCAAGTAAAGATGAGGTTTACTAAAAACTTGAATATACATATTCTAGTTTTTACAGCCAAAAATTATATTAGTAGACAAAAATTGGATGCAATACAGTAATGATAGTTTTGCATCAATTGTTGAGAGGCACCATCTACATCAATGTATAATATTTGCTAACTAACGCTATATAACGCTCTTAATTTTTGAAGAGAAACTTAATAATGGTAAGATACATCTTAATGTACTTACTCGCACATGTATGATATACACATTAATAATACCTTTCTATATAAATGAGATATTTATAGGAAGCACTTACTCTATTAAATTCTTATCATTATTGGTTGAGAGGCTTGGCTTACATAAACGCATTTAAGTAAAAGATGTCTAAATAAGATGAAGTACTTTGAACAGCTCGATGCAGTTCCCCGTTTACTTTCAAACAGATAAGAAAAGAGAGCGAACCCTTTCCTTTCAGTATGAACAATTTACTGTATTTCATACTCAGCCATGATATAACCGCTGGAAGGCAAACTAGTAACAAACATTATAATGGCTAAGTGAATTAAACTGTAACAATAAGATAACCCTACAATAGTTAAAATACTGGTGAATGCATTTATATACGTAAAGATTATTTATATATAATTTCATAATATATATGTTTTAATTTCCTCTCGAAAATGGGATTTGTGGATAGCCAGATAAAAATAGGCCAGGAATGAGGAAAGACAGATGGAAGCGGAATCTGATGATGGGCAGTCACAAAAGGACAAAGGAGCAAGAAAATTATACTCTGATACTACGGAAGTGTAGGAGGATCGTTGGTCGCGAAGATAGCGGGAGTCGTCACCACTTGGCAGGAGTAAGAGAGTACGTACAAGAGCGACTTTGAAGGGAGGTGTCATAAATGGCTAAGGAAGACCTCAGAGGATGGAATTTAGGAGTAAGTGATAGCTACTGATTGAGGAAATGCACTGAAAAGTAAATAAGTGCTTTCTTTGGTTGTATAACATTGCATAATTGCAACTAAAACAAATAAATGACTATAGCAAAGATTAAGCTGCAACTCCATTTCTTAATGCGATCAAAAAATAAACGAAAATCTATTTAAGCCCTCGCGGCTAAAACAGTAAACTCTTAATATAGCAATAATAACTCTTTTTTCTTAAATTAACATTAAATATTGTATAAACAATTTGAATTGAGATCACAGCATGTAACTTGATGCTTTAACACTTGAATAAAAATAACACATCAAATTTTAACATTTGATTTATACTTCTCTTATTTTTTTTTAAGTTAAGAACGAGTGTCACTGCAATTTTTTGGTGACAAAAGTAGAGCCGAAAAACTTAATAAAAATAGAGAAAAAAAGTGAAGCAAGTGAGAGGGTGAGCTTGAGTGTTGAGTGAGTGGAATTTAAAACAAATGTTTGGGCCCCATTTTTTTAATTCTAGCAGCATGGCTTAAAGACCTGTCGACCTCACAAATCCCCCTTCCTTCGTAAATATTTCTCCTTTCATTTCTTTGGATAACAAATAAATATAAAATCTAACAAAATCCAAACTATATACTATTTTCAAAAATTACTTCCAATAAAATTTAATGTGTAAATTAAATGTATATTGCCACTATAATTTGACTATTCTCAGATATATATTTTTGATTAATCGTTGTCTGGATTCCGTCTGATACACTTTTTCCTGCCGTTCACATATTCAAGGCTGTTCCTTATGACAGATGGACAGTCTAAAAAAATAAGTTACCTTCTAAACTAATTTTTCGACAATGTTACTTTAATCATGATGATTATTTATTTATTTATTTTTTAAACCTGATTGATTAGGGTCAACTTAATTATGGAATTTAAATTACAAACCCCTCAAAAACTAAGTGACAGTCCCAGAAGGAAAAAAAGTAATAATAATGAAAGGACAACTACGTTATTTATAAATTTAATAATAATGACTTTGAACTTAATAACTAACTAGAACTTTTTCGTTATTTAAAGAAGTTAAATTACTTTCAAAACCCGTACAGCAATAATTTTGCAATAACAACCTAATATTGAATGAGGTAAAATAAAGTCGTGATTACAGTTATACACATATATTTATTTCTTTTTCAATTAAAGGACGAATTGCGTTATCAAAATGTAACCTATTATTGAACAATTGAGATAAGTTATAAATTTAAAGAAATTTAGGTTATTATGTTACAAACAAATAATACGACTGCACGATTTAAAAGTAAATGTACATATCTTTTGCGATAAATTTAAAAAAAAATTAAAATAAATACATGGTATAAAAAATCAGAATGTCTTAGATTTTGAAATATCGGTGGTTATAATTGATTAAAGACATTTATCTCAGCAAGTTGCATGGGTAAGTAAAAGTAAAATGATCTATAAATCTTAAATTTATGGTACTTCTGGACCATATTTTTCAAACTATTTTCATTAGTTAATTCAACGAATAATAAAATTATATTTATGTGAAATTGATTCAATGTGGTACAAAAAAAACAACAATTCCTTAGGGCGTAAATGTAAGCCTGATTCGTATCCATAAATAAGCTACTATAAAATAAAGCTTAATAATTCATAATTTTGATAATTAAGTGTTAAAATTTTAACAACAAAAAATCAACAAAACAACAAAATTTTAACAAACTTCATAAAAAATCTGGAGAAATTATTTATCTTATTATTTCAACTATCTTCCGAACACCACGGCGCCGGCGCGACTATCACTAAAATTGCATTTTGTTTTCAGTTTAACAGTCTCTATCGATATGTTTTAATTAAAATCATCGGAATCGTTTATGAGAAGTAATTTTTTTACAAGTACGTGAACTTAAAAAACCAAAATTTGGATTTATAACTGTAATCCTAACTGTAAATCCTAAATACCTAAATACCTGTAAATAAATAAATTTTGCGCCATCACAATATTTTCTCTCTAAGAAATTAAAAATGATACATTGTAACTTTGACAACTTCCTTGTATAAGATTGCCGCAGTCACCAAAATGATGTAATTATTGTATCTACGATTCAGTCTAGTTTATTCCACGTCAGTCCAAACAACTTTAAACTTTTTTGGAATCAGAACACCTTAAAACGGAGTAAAAAATTTAGTTTAAGGCTGCAGTGCACAAATCTTATTATGATAGTTATAGCGACAATGTAAAATTTAGTTTAATTAATTATTCTTAAAGCCTAAGAGAAAATAAATTAATCAATATTTTAGCGGCAGCGCATGTAGCATTCATATCGAGGAGGGGTAGAATTCTATTCTATCTGTCTGATTTTATGATATCTTACAATTTTTTTCTTCCATGTTTTGTAACAAGCCAAATAACAATCAAGGCAAGTCCGACAAATGGTAACTAGTGGAAGTAAAACAACTGGGGGTAGGAGAAGATCAGAGAGATATAATTAGAATTATTCTACTTTCAGTATTTAGAAAACACTAAAGAATAGAATGGAAAACAAAAGAAAAAATAATTTTAAATTTAACTGGTTTACTGTTATAGATTGTAAATGTAATGCTTGCCATGGCCTGTGATTATTTTTTAACAATTATAGTAAAACGTTTATAATTAAAGAAACAATGAAAATACAGTATGTGAGAGCGAGTAATAACTTATACTAGGGTGAACATATAAAAAACTTGTTAATCCTCATGATCTATAATATACATTATCTGTTTTATAGGATTAGAAACCATACGATTTTTTCCGCTTTTTAAACTGTAAAGCTAACTGAATTTCCCCGAATTTTATAAAAAAGAAAAATAAAAAATATATGGATTATGGAAAATTAACGAGGCATGCAACATTTTTTTTTTTTCTTTTAAAAAACTCCTTAACTCATTACGTCTTTCGGCAAGAAATTATGTTTACTAATTAATAAATCTAAAAATTGAGAATCTAGTTCTCAGATTAAAAAATAAAGGGTTTTTGTTTATTTCTCAAAATCATCTCATGGAAAGGATATTTGTAACGCGATAGCAAGGACAGAGAGACTGAGAGACACAACTATATCCTGGTAGAAATGATTACGGATTGAAACGCACCCAACCACAGTCTTTCTGATTGTCTGATAAAGCACTAGCCTAAAGAATCAGGAGTTAGTTTGTCCGGGTTAAAGACCTTCGAATGGTTTCGGGCAGTCATTTTTTGATAACTCCCGAGGTTAAGACCTATTTCAATGTCCCTTATTTATTTTTTTCGATCAACTTTAATCGGAGAACAGAGACAGCCTTAATATTAAAGTGATTTAGAAAAATCACTGATTGAAAAAAAAACTAAACAATATTATGAGAGAATGTCAAAGCTAAAAATTATATCGATCTGAATGTGAAACAATTTGGACAATGCCAAAATCGTTAAAAAGATCAAATTGAATGTTACTTTTTATAACTGTCCGAAACAATAACCGATATTGTCTTCCTGTCCAATTTTTGAGCATAAGAAGCAGGAAATTAGAACGTTTAACAGTTCTTTATTTTTTAACAAAATAATAATAACTACATGCAACAGCACAATAGATACTAGAGAGAGAAAAATGAAGCTTGTAATTTATAAAAGTGGTTCCAAGGATGTTCAATAACTATGTAGATCGAATAGAATCACAGCAATTGACATTGTGAAGAACGCTCATTACAAGGTATTATTAATAAAGGCAACTCAATGTAATTATACCCCAATGCGATAAATAATTTTAAAATAACAAAGAAGATAGCGACAATTGATGTGCTAATTAACACGAAAAGACTACAAAAACTCGAAATAAACCTTCTCTTTATAAATTCAATTTTTAAGTTTTTGGTAGTTTTCATACTACGGAAAGTTAAATTTTAATTTAAATCAAATTATAATGATTATTAACTACGGGAAACAGACATTGAAAAATACACTCCAGCGCCGGGATTTGAACCACGGGCCTCTATATTTCCAGTATAGCGCTCTTCCATCTAAGCTACGCAGGAGAATGATTTTTCACTACCGTAATCTTATTAGGTTGAACTACCCTATACGGGACATCGTGTATAGAAATGCAAAAACACTGGCACATATAATTAAAGTCTTTTCAATATATTGATAAAAAAATTCACCAATTATGGACTCTTCTTCATTTCATAAGTTTTCTTTTAATAAAATTTCCATCTTCAGTCCTCTATTTTGAGACACAGCTGTATACTGGTCGATTTTGGGAATCTTGGGCGTATGTACCTGTTGTAGATTACCTGGGCTTCAATGTAGCGTATCTGGTTTTTCAAGAGAGTATGAAATGAAAAAGAATACATAAATAATGCAATTTATATCAATATACAGGAAACACTTTAATTATGTAGGCATTATATTTGTTAGTTTTTGCATTTCTATACATGATGCCCCATATAGGCTACTCCAACCTATTATTAACTACGGGAAACAGATTAATCACAATTAACAAAATTAATAATAATTATAATTTGATTTAAATTAAAACTTATCTTTATATATCACTAGTCTTCACCCCGCGCCCCGCAGAGGGCTCATGCTAGGGATCAGTGGCTAGTTTTCCCATCATCATGTAGGCCAAGAAATAAAATGAAACGCCTAAAAAGTTTCGTTTCCAAGGCCTTTATAGAAAAGAATAATAATGAAAGAAGGAAAGAAATGAAATTAATCCTTACCATATAGATGAAACATAGGGAAATTATTTATCTTATAGAAAGGTAAAACTGGTGCAAATTTCACCTCAATCGACGAAATATTTCCGAAATTATTTAGCGATGAATTTTCAAAGTTCAAAAGTCGTTTTTTTAATAATGATGGCAGATATTAAAAAACAATTCGACGAAAATGCTTTGTCTTATGAAGAGGTAAAATTGGTGAAAATTTCAGCGGTATCGGAAAAGTTATAACTTTTTTAAGAATTATTGACATTTTTGCTGACTGCAAAATGGTTTTATAACATCACAAATTTATGATAATTTTTTTAAATATTATGAACAGGTGTTTTTTTCTATTAGCCTTGAGAGGAACAAAAACCACATTGTTGTGGATTTTTTACTTTATCCTTTATTTTTGCATTAAACTCTACCAATATACAAAATTTCAAGATTCTAGGATTAGATTGCTAGAAGTAGTTAAGAATTATGATTAGTCAAGTCAGTCAATATATCAATGACCAAATAACAAAAATTTACATTCATCATCACATGAACTAATATGAGTAGAGGTGAGAAATTTTTATTTCTGGTTCTGTTTGTAATAAAATTTAATTTAAAATTAATTATTTTCATATAAGTATCAAATGTGTGGGGATAAAAATTATCCCAGATACAAATTACGATAGTAACTGAACAAACGTAAACAAAGCAAGTAATAGAAAATAGAAGTTGAAAACATAATTTTGCTTTTGATGTTAATATCAATTAACCAACAACCAACATTGTTATGAAATTCTTTTCTTCTACTAGCGGCAGCAAAATCATGCATTATTGAACTTTTTTTAGGCATGAAAATTAAATTTCTCTGAGTTTTCAAGAAAACTTTACAATACGCAGCAAAATGCTATTTTGATGAGGATTTTTCCAGACTCAGCCTCGCACATTCCCCCCTACAAATAAATGAACAAACAACCTTTTGTTTTTTATATTCTTTAACATAAATTATTTGAAAAATTGACCTTAAAAATATTACGAATTTATAAAAAAGGTTTATAAATACTTATAATAGATTATATTTATAAAATAGAATGGAGTAAAAAGATAAAAAAGAAATCAAAATATTACAAAAAATAGTAGGTCTTAAAATAATAATAAATAAATTAAATTAGTGGAAACAATGCAGCTCGTATATTATCGTCATTTTGTTTTGAAAAAAAATGTTTGTTTTTGTTTTTGTTGTAAAAAATTTTGTTTTGTTAAAAATGTTTTGTTTTTACTGTATTTCTGCCAATTCATTTTTTATAATTATAAAATTTCATATTGTTGCTTGTTTTTTTAAATTTAAGTAGTTCAATAATAATATTTTATATGTAAGTAAGTATTATGAAATAAATATTATGTAAAGGAAACATTTTTCTGCCGCTTGTAGGAAAAATATTGTATGCAACAAGGCAGCAAAGGAAACATTTCTGCCTCATTGATATATTGCCTCGAATAAACTACCTCGCCTCCGGCTCGGAGGCTAACTTAATCATTCGTCAGAAAAATTCCATTTTTCTGCCTGGTTACATAAATAACTATTTTTAATAAAAATTTTAATTGGTTCTACTCAATATTTTTCGATGGAACCATCCTACAACATGCGCACATATTTGTGGAAACAATAATCGATTTCATTAAACCAGTTTTGCGCCTATAAACTCAGACTAGAGCCACATACATACTAGAAAATAGTTACGGCAGGATTTGGTATCAATTTTTCTAAGAATGTCACGAAAGTGTAAAAATCTAGGCCATTACTTGATATTTAGATTTTATAGATAAGGGCTTGTTTAGAAGACGACACCACTATTATATTTACACTTCTACATCATAAGAGATTATATCTTTTGGACAAAGGAACTTTTGCGTATAAAAGAGTAAATATCCTATCGCCTTAATTTTTTTTTTTAGCTAAAGGGATATTACTAATTTTATATACAGGTGATTAGTGTTCGTAACTTTTCAGATTTTTGAAGATATCAATCTTCTGAAGTAGACACTATTTCTTTTATCTCAATTAGTATATAGAGAATAATTTTGTAAATTTAATCAAAGAAAAAAATAATTCTCTAAAATTAAGGTAGTTATTAAAAGTATTTTTCTCCTCAGGTTTGATTTATATTAAAATATACTCCCCCCCCCCCCCCTTAGTTACGTTAAGGGGCTAATTTTTTTAGTCTTCTGTGAATGAACCGGCAAAAGATCTAAGCGAAACAAACTCAAATGTAAAAAATACCAAACTGTCAGTTTTAAATTTAAATACCTATTTCTTAATTTAGTCTGACTCGAGTATTCTGCATGGAAGTTAGTTAAGTCCTGTCAATCAACTGTCTTGGCATATTTTATGGTAAAGACATAAAAAACGACTTCGGAGCGTCCTACCTACATGAATTACAACAAACTTGAGCTAAAGAGTTGTGTTTTAAGGCGGTCAGTGCCACCAGTTATTATATAAGAACATGGATTTCAGGTCGCTCGCATTTATTGTGACGCAAGGCTTCGGAAAAAGAAAAATCTTTCTGAATTACCTACTACAGATAGAATGATTTCTATAGGCTCCTACCTTAATTGGCAATTAACTAATATCTGAATTAATTTCTCTCTTCCTCTGGGAACCTAGAATTTAATGTAGAAAATGGAATCCGAGGGCCCCATCAAAAATAAAAATAATCAAAGACGACGATTCACTTAAATGTAAATATACTATAATGTCTGTCTCGTGTCCGGTCATTCAATAGTTTGGTCCAGATATGTAATATACCATTTAAAACACTTCAATTATCTTTTATGAGTCGAAATATAAATACGGTTTATCCATGCGTTATAAGCAATTCTAGTTCAATTAAAAACTGAGTCAATAAACATGTTTTACCAAGCAATGATCAACATGCAATATTAAATTCGCGCAGATAATTTTAAAAACTAAATTAAATGTGATATTTTAGATATAGAAGTGAAGTTTCTCAATTTTTAACCAAATGCCAACTTGTAATATTTGCAAGATAAAGACTTCATAGAGTTTAATTGATATATATATATATATATATATATATATATATATATATATATATATATATATATATATATATATATATATATATATATATATATATATATATATATATATATATATATATATATATATATATATATATATATATATATATATATTTAGAATCTTAAAGTATCAATTTCTTGAGAAATATAAAAGTATCCTCTAGAACTCTAGACAAATATTATTAAGTAGGAGAACTAAAAAAACAAACATTATAATTCACCAAGTGTCATTTTTTTGAAATTTGGTTTAATGAATTTTGTTAGTGAAATGAATTAATTTTTTAATCTCTTATATCATTAAATGGTGTTTTAGATTATATTAAAAAATGAGTCGTTAATCAATAAGCTATTTTAAATCAATTAGGAGTCCACGCCCAAATATCTAATAAAAATTAACACCTAATCGGTCTCAACACTCAGGATCTTTGACGTTATTGTGGCCACTAAAATAGGTAGCCGTTATTACAGATTTTGGTTAGGTCCCCATCCATCCAAAATATGTTATTTTTTATCTTTTACCAAACCCTTAGGGCCAGGCGAACATTGAGATGCAGGGCAGGTCAGTTTTCTTGTACCACAAAAATATATGAAACAGCGCGAAGTAAGACTCCACTAGTGTCGCAAAGGCAACTCTCTCAATTCGCGCTCTCGTATGAATATTTCTACAGTTCTACCCAGTGTCTCAATGTGTGTTCGAGTTAAACGTTTTTCCAAACCTTAAAAGTTATTTAAACACCTCGTTATGCTAACAATAAGGCTTTTGCAAGCGTAAAGTCCTCTTAGTTCTTAATAGCCTTAGTTTATATAAACTTTATTTACATTTGAACTATTTCCATTCAAAACAAAACACTACGGATTGAGGGAAGTTCTAATTCGATTGTATGTATTTAAAAAAAAACATCTGGGCATTAACGACAGCTGCTACGTTTAAAATGTCAATTCAAAATACTACAGTAGGCTTCCATTTCCTTATGCATTAGCCTGCATACTCATCCTTGCAATGGGGCGCAGACATGAGTATTAGGTAACAAGATGCATAAAACAAACTGTTGTGTTAAAGTTACGCAGGGCCCGTTGCACTTAGCTTGTCAATGCACAACCTCGATGCATGTTTCGCATATAAAGAAAAAAAAAAAAAATCAGCAGTAGGGCTTATAAAGAGTGCAAGACAGTACAAAACCATTCACGATCTATCGTTTGAACAAAACGTACAATTTACGTGATTTACATATTTTAGTCTGAATTAGAACAAAAGAGAAAAAGCAAAAAAATAAAATAACTATTTTAAAACTTTTTTGTTCACGTAAACAATCTTGAATTACATTTGTTCTAGCAAAAAAGAGGTTGTCCAACATTATAAAAGAAAACAAGTTGTTTTGTGAATTTCTTAAACTTGATGCAATAATTCGAAGAAGGAGCCAATTAAACTCGGTAGGGTTTGAGCAAGATTTATTCTTTCTGGTAATAAATTAAGACGAGACCTACTGTAAAGACAAGAGATATAAACACTAGATAAGCGAAAGCATTATTTACGCAAGAAAATTTTCTAATTCAGAACGACAATATTGATTTGAAGTTAATCGAGTGTAGAACCACTCTTTAAATAATATCTTAATTTTTTAACACGCACAGTATCAATCAATACTATTCTTCGGTCAAACTTTGTAGACAAATAAATAAAACGGAGCTTGTCATGCGTAGTATAAAACCAACAATATTATTCTTAAACTGACACGTCCTTCAAGATAGTTATATTTGGAGATTATTAGTTCAGGAAGTTACGCTCGACAGGGATTATTATTGGCGTTTCGCTCCAGTTATTGGATACTCGTATATCATCCGATTCGTTGATCAGGACATTATTTCGATGATCGTGATCTTATCGAAGTAATAGTTCATTAATTAGTGGTTACGTTATTAATAAGATAAATTAACAAATTCTTAATAATCTTAAATATTCGGTTTGATGTTTGATCTATAACTTACAAATCAAAGCGATGTAAACTTTTCTTATACTGCTTATTATTTTTATGTTATATGTATATCTAATACAATTCTTTCAATTAGTAAGGCTATTTAGTTTAATACCTCATAATGAATTTGAACAAATTAAAAATCAAAAAACGTTTCAGATGTGACAATTTTGAAGGAAATATTAAAGTAATAATATCATCTAATCATTGATTTTCCTCTTTGAGTTAACGTGAAACTGCTTGCCAAGTCAAAGTTCTGCATTTTTTCCAGAAACCACGTTATCAACGTATGGTAAGGGTTTTCGCAAAAAGTTACAATGCAATGCCCCTTAACACCCTTCAAACAGTTACCGAACTTAACTCAATTATTTATAGGTGTCTTGTCTTGTGATGTCATAATATCTAGCTGCAAGAACCAAAATTGTGTTATTTTCCATCGTTTTGGTAGCACCCAAATCGTCAGGACAAATAAAAATATTAATATTTTTTTTTTTTTAACTTTGAATTACTAGATACATATTTATTTACAAATGTATGATGTGTGAAGTAGCTGGAACTCTCCACCACGGGGCGTAAAAAGTAAAAAGGGCCTAAGTGATGGCCTAATTGCAAGGTTCGAACAAGTGGTTCGTCCTACCCGTTCTAGTAGGAAGTACTATAGACTACTACTACTACTAAAAATAATAATAAATTAATCCTGTATGGAAGTGGCTATTTTTGTTTCCAAGCTTACCGGAGTAACGGAAGCTATGTGTGATCGTTCTCAAGAACGAAAATTTTTTATAGCTCTTATTTCAAACATTTCAAGAGAGACATCGGTTTTAGACATCATACAACATTTTAGGTTACTTGCTGTCTGTCGGTCTGTCACTCATTTTTTGCGAACCAACATTAGTCCATTGTAGGTCCCTCATAAGTTTTAACCTTCTGCGCCCAGTTGTTTGTCTACCACAATTGAAAATGAGGTAAATATGTATATTATGCATGTTTTGGCGATTCGCCAAAACATGCATAATATACATATTTACCTACATTTTCAAAAATACTTATCTGATTTTTTATGAAATTTGGATGGTTTGTCGAAAGTAGCCCGCATATGGCCCCAGATTAATTTCAACTGTCTGCGTTCTTTTACCAACATAGCAAAACATATTGGTACTTTAATTCATGTAAAAAATCGGGGGAAAATCAAATAAAGTTGACAAAAATCATTAAAGTATACGAAATACGAAATAAAACGCGAGGAAGCTATGTACTAACTGGCAGACTATTACCAAAATTATTTTATTTTTGCACCAGGAAAAATATTTATTTGCAATTTTTCATAATTTTTGGCCAAGATTTAGGCGAGACTATTGTTTAAAAATTGAAAATACAATTTTTTTCATATAAGTAGTTGGTTATTTTTGGAATGAAAGTCCTTTATTATATTTTATTCACACAAGCTTTCGTCCAGGGAACCTGGACTTCTTCAGGTTTTGGAAATACTGTAAATTTAGAGAAACAAATGGTCAAAATGAAAACGAATTTTGGAAATGAAATAAACTTATAAAAATACTTATATAAAAAAAACCTCAAGTCCACAAAAGAAAAACTTCAATTACAATTTTTTCCATCGAGCATTAAGAAATACATTTGAGCTACAAAATTTAGTTGTAATTGCCAATCTTGATTAAATCTATATATATAAAAATCGGTCCGAGACAACTCAGACAAACTTTCTCATATATGAGTTCATAATTAATAATTAAATAATTACATAGCCCAGTGTTTTCCATTTATTAGTTTTCGTAAGTACATTTAATTATTATTGAACATTTCATCAAAATTTATCATAAAAATAACTTCTCCTGGGCGGGGAATTGAACCCGGGCTCTCTCCGTCCGCGTTTTAAGCTAATTTCTCCGGAACTAGATTTTTCCCGGAAAAACGGCTTATATCGTTGGATCCGTATTCAAATGGACTACATTTTAGAATTTTTTAATCAAAATCGTCGGAACCGTTTTCGACAAATAATTTTTTTTCATGTTTTTTTCTGAGTTTTTGGGGGGTAGCGCCCCCAAATTTAGAGCTAAAATTAATTTCTCGATTTCGCCTCGGGGTATGATTTTTCTGAACATGTATGCCAAATTTCGTCAAAATCGGCCCAGTAGTTTAGGCTCCAGGCGTCTGCACAGACGACAGACGACGGACAGACATTTTTTAAAAACCACTTTTTTGGACTCAGGGGACCTCGAAACGTGTAAATCCATCAAAATCTCAAAATCGAATTTTCGCGCCATCACAATACTTTCTCTTTATATAAGAAAGTAAAAATGGATGTGTGTTTGTCTGTTTGTGATCTATAGACTTTGACACCGTTTGACCGATCGCCATGACATTTGGCATATATATGCATTTTTTCATGGAGAAGGATCATATGATTTCAAAATTTAAATTTTGGTACACAGGGGTACAGGGTATGGGGTGCAAAAGTTAAATAGTATATACCCTTCATGATGCATGTCGTTGGAAAGCTCTTTAAGAATAAAGTAATTGTTGTTATGAACACTTTTGTCATATTTTCACATAAGAGGGGGGTAAAAAGGAAAAATGGAAAATAAATTATTTTTAATTAAAAATTAAAAATATTGCTATTTTTTAATCCAATTTGAATGAAAATTGGTATACGTGCTTTATATGATGCCAGGAACTCGATTATAAAACAATTTGTGTACACTTAGTACTTTTGGGTACAAATGGAACCTTATGTATTTTTTTAGCTCAGGTTTAGATGATAAAATAATGTATTTGTTTTGTTCAATACTTTTTGTCATGGAGAAGATTTTTATGATTTCCAAATGAAAAACGAAATTTAAATTAAAATCATTTAAATTATGTACAGGAACATATAGGGGTACGGGGTACGAGGTACAAAAACCAAAATAGTAATATACCCTTTATGATGCATGTCACTCACTGTAAAGCTCTTTAAGAGTACAGCAATTGCTGTTATGTACACTTTTGTCATATTTTCATATAAGAGGGGGTAAAATGGAAAAACAGAAAATGAATTATTTTTAATTAAAAATTAGAAATATTACTAAATTTAATAAGATTTGAATAAAAATTGGTATACGTGCTTTATTTGATGCCAGTATATCGATTATAAAATAATTGGTTTAAATTTAGTACTTTTGGGTACAAACGGTATCAATGTATGCTTTAAGCTCTGGTTTAAGTGGTAAAAAAGTGTATTTATTTTATTCAATACATTATTTCATGGAGAAGATTTTATGATTTCAAACTTCAAATTAAAAAAAAAAAAATTCGTACACAGGAGTACAGGGTATGGGGTACAAAAGTCAAAATAGAATTATACCCTTCATGATGCATGTCGTTGGAACGCTCTTTAAGAGCTCATATAGTAAAAAAAATCTATTTGTTTTGTCTAATACATTTTTACTTTCTCATATAAAGAGAAAGTATTGTGATGGCGCGAAAATTCGATTTTGAGATTTTGATGGATTTACACGTTTCGAGGTCCCCTGAGTCCAAAAAAGTGGTTTTTAAAAAATGTCTGTCCGTCGTCTGTCGTCTGTGCAGACGCCTGGAGCCTAAACTACTGGGCCGATTTTGACGAAATGTGGCATACATGTTCAGAAAAATCATACCCCGAGGCGAAATCGAGAAATTAATTTTAGCTCTAAATTTGGGGGCGCTACCCCCAAAAAACTCAGAAAAAAACATGAAAAAAAATTATTTGTCGAAAACGGTTCCGACGATTTTGATTAAAAAATTCTAAAATGTAGTCCATTTGAATACGGATCCAACGATATAAGCCGTTTTTCCGGGAAAAATCTAGTTCCGGAAAAATTAGCTTATAACGTGGATGGAGAGAGCCCGGGTTCGATTCACCGCCCAGGAGAAGTTATTTTTATGATAAATTTTGATGAAATGTTCAATAATATTTACATGTACATTTGAAAACTAATAAATGGAAACACTGGGCTAAGTAATTATAAACTCGTATATGAGAAAGTTTGTCTGAGTTGTCTCGGACCGATTTTTTCATGGAGGAATGCAGGATTTTATGATTTTAAAATTTAAATTAAAATAGTTTAAATTTCGTACATTGGGGTACGGGGTATGGAGTACAAAAGTAAAAAAAGTAATGATGCATGACGTTGGAAAGCTTTTTGAGAGCACAGTAATAGTTGTTATATACACTTTTGTCATATTTTGTCATAAGAGAGGGATAAGACGGAAAATCAGGGAAAAAAGAATCAATTAAAAATTAGAAATATTACTATTTTTGATCAGATTTGAATGAAACTTGGTATACGTGTTTTATATGATGCCAGGAACTCGATTATAAAATAATTTGTGTACATTTATTACTTTTAGGTTCAAAGGTTACCTAAAACTACACCTACGTACACTTTTGTTATATTTTCATATATGAGGGGGGTAAAATGAAAAAGTGTTATTTAATTAAAAATTATGATACATCTAGGCCCAATAACTCGGTAACTACAAAAAGTGTAAAAAGCATGCAAGTAATTAATTTTGTTGCAAATTTTATCAGCTTAAATTTTGTTCATAGTTCTCATTTATCTTTAACCAATACTTATCGAGATATTACCAAAAATCGAAAACAAATACATGTTTTCAATCATTGCCGCTAAAGCTCACCTCGAATTCATCAGGGCTCTTGGTTTATTCATCACCAAATCCCTGCATATAAGAGTACCAAATTTCGAAATATTTTTTCTGTTACTGTAATGGCAAAAATATTTAATATTTTGGATGCTAGATTCAAAATAAAAGTCCTTTATCGTAATGCCTTTCTCTGATGAACTCCATCCCTTATAGAAGATTCTACATCCCTCCTAAAATTAATGATAACTTAATTTTAAGTTAAAATTATTTTTTTATAAAGCAGAAAATAAACTCATTTTAAAAAGGTAAAGATACTATTTATACATAACAATAATTATTGTACATACACTCTAAATCCTGCTAATATATAACTGAATCACTACTATTTGTGCACTTGGATTACTCATACTTCATAAAAAATTAAATCCTTATAGATTTTTAATTTATTTACATTATTAAATGTGTAACGTTTTTAGTGTGCGTTATATATATATATATATATATATATATATATATATATATATATATATATATATATATATATATATATATATATATATATATATATATTTGTGTGTGTGTGTGTGTGTGTGTGTGTATGTATAGTGCTTTTTCCCCTCTCAGTTAATTCTTTACCTTCTTAGTTTTGGGTGGGCCCTAAAGATAACCAAACGTTTTCATGTTCACCGACAAATAAAAGTTCGAGAAGGAATGATTTATTGTATTTGAAATAAATACCAACAAGTATCAAACATAAAGTATCCCTGAAAACTGCATTTGCATTTATAATTTGAACAAGTTGTATCATATTCATGTACATACTATCTTAACTTTTGAAACGGCACACCTTGAATAAAATTGTTATAAATTGTGTACAAAAGACGTACCCTTTGACGGAATAAAATGAGGTTACAGCTCATCTCAACAGAGTTTTTTCCGCCTAATGTTTCAAAGTTTTAGGAAAGAGCAAATGATTTAATTTTTTTATTATTCTCTGAATGGGATTTTATAGGTCAATGGCCAATTATTATTGGCCCAATGAATGATGAATCCTTTTCAAACGACAGTCTCCTTTTGGAAACTTAGTTATCGCATAAGGTGTTTAAAATCAAGGGAATACCCAGATGAGTACAGGCCGTAATAGAGGTAGAGTTCCTACCCAACGATTAGACATCAAAAATTCGATTAATTTTATTACTGAAGGACCGTAGGCAAACACGAGGACGAAAGTGTTTAAATGTAACGTTACTTGATCTCTGAATGTACACGACACAAAAATTTAAAATTTATCCCCCAAAAATAATCCCTCAAAAGAATAGGGTTTAATGGCCACCATTTTGAAAAGGCCTCGCCGATTATGATGGTTAAAGAACTCGTCCAATTTGTTAAATTGCCTAGGCACCCTTTGCATGTGCTAAAAGCAATGGAACAATTTATTATATGTAGGGTGACTGGCGTTATATGTGAAAAAATTAAGTAGGTGGTTCTACGTCTTATGGGCCTCAAAAAACGCTATATAAATCATGGGTCAAATCTTGTTTTCCCTCAAGGTCAAATTTTATGATTTTTTAAAGATTGCATGCCTTTTCTTATAAAAACACTCATTGCTCCATAGTATAACAGCTGGAACAAAATGTTTGTATCATTGTAAAGCTGACAAATTTTCCAATAAGAAAAGTGTAATTTTAATTTTGATGCCCTCAAATTACATGACAGACAATGTATACAAATTTCATATTTTGGAAAAAAAAATTAAAAACTCAATTGCTTTGCGGTTCTATAACTTGGTAAAGAACCAAGCTTAAACTTTTCAGACTTCAGGAAAAACTTCCTCGATATAAATATTATTACCCATTCATTGGCGGAATTTGATTAAACTTCGCTGAAAGTAAAAAAGAAACGTGTTTATTGTTGCAATTCTTGACTTACAGGTGAGTAAATAATTAAAAAAAAGCAAGGTTGGTTTAGTATACTCATCTTTGTGTCAACAATAGCACCAATAAACATATTTCTTTTTTAACTTTCAACGATGAATGGGTAATAATATTAATACTGATCGACGTGTTAGTCAATAAGAAAGTTTTTCCTGGAGTCCGAAAAGTTGTGCTTGGTTTTTTACCAAGATATGGGACCTCAAAAAGAATATTTTAAAAATTTGTTTCCTAATAATAAAATTTGCATCAAATGTGTGTCATATAATTTGAAGGCATGAAAATTAAAAATTACATTTTTCTTAGAAAATTTGGCCAGCTTTACAACGGTGCCAAACATTTTATTCTAGCTTTTATTCTTTTGGTGCAATAAAGATTTTTATGTGCAAAGGTATGTAATTGATTTTGTGGGAGAACGGTAAGGATTTGACCCATGGCTTATATAGTGTTTCTTGTAGCCCTTGAGGCATAGAACAACCTACTTCATTTTTTCACATATATCGCCAGTTGCCCTGTATATACAGGGGTGGTCCAAAAGTCAGGGGGCGAAGATAGCAAAATAAACCTTCCGGAGTAGTAGAAAAATTACATTTAGATCGTTATAAAAAGTTTGAAATAAAGTAATGGAACTTGGGGGATTTGTACCATGTGAAGAGAAGTGTGTAATCACTCACTCGCGTACTAGGGGCAACCGCCATTTTGCCCCCAGACACTGAAATCTACCATTATTATACCTTTACCCCCCTATAGGGGGAAAAATATTGGAGATAGAAAAAAAGTTGGAAGTAAAATATTTTTTTTTTTGCAGTAGAATCTAAATCAACTATCAAAAATATACACTCCAGGTTGAAATTTTGAAATTAGATGGTCTACTTGAAATTTTGAGCTTACAGACAGCGTTTTAGATTTCTGACGATGTACCACTTCAAATATTGAAAAGTGTATAATACGCGTTACAATTATTTTTTTATATTGTTATTAATGTTGGATAGATCAAATCCTAAATAAATAAGACATGTTTATCAATACATGAGTAAAGCGGCCGATCTTCCATCCTGTAATAATCTAATCATACGAGTTGATGGAGACGTATAAGAAACGGCAAAAAATAAATATAATTAAAATTAGATGTAACACTTTAACTATTGTTGGCAGTGTAATAATGTTATAAATCAAAACTTTGTTGGCAGCCTTAAAATATTATTTAGTGATCAGTGTTACCTTTTCACACTTTAAGCTCCTTAAAATCAAACGGGAGTGCGAGGGCTACATCAGTGCAGGCGTTACAAGAAAGACATTCAAATAAATCTTTATGCATTTGTAATTGCATTATTGTACAGTAATATCTCCTTCTTGGTTCGTTTGCACAACGGATCATAAACTGTGACTCTGTTTTAGTTCAGTTTTACACATTTACAGTCCCACAAATCATAATGTTATTGTATAATAACTGACGCAGTAAACATTTATTCAGATATATATTTTTTTTTAAGATATACCGGAAATATTTAAGTGATATAAATGCTCATTAATAAAAATTAATGATTTATGTTAATTATAAAAGTACCTAATTTTAACTTGAATCACCAGGGAAAAAATCGATAAATTCAAATTTATTAATCTATTACGCTGAAATAAATCCCCCAATAATATTACAAATATTTAAGTTTTAGTTCTGTGCTTGAGTTTATTTCAAAATAAGCAACGCTATGGTAAGTAGTACTGAAATAAATGATTTCTTATCTTACCATCTTATTATATTTTTGACATCAACTGACTTTTTATACATAATCAAAAAATCAATAGAGAAATAATAAGGGCACTTAAAGAAATCAAAATTGAAATAAGATCATTGTTGTTTTATTGTAGATGGCAAAGAAAGATAACAGTTTTAGTGTGTAATAGCTAAGAATGTAGTAGGGGTTCTATGTCGAGGGGCCACAGGAGATAAAGTTACAACATACTTTAGAACTGTATATAGCCAAGGTTTGTTTCTTTTTTATATTGGACCGAAAAATATTAGCTATTAAACGCTGGCCCACTCACGACGAAGGCCTCCGGCTATCCGGGCCACTTAATGGCACTCTGTCCGAGACAGGCTACCTTCGATATTCTAGGTCAAACCACTAGACAGATCCCGGCAGTTCATTTTTTTTTCTTATCAACTTTCAAGTATAGTATTTTGCATTACGGAATTTGAAACTTTTAATTTATCTGTGCTTATGCTATGGTGACTTTCAATAATTTGCGAGGCAGACTAGTTTTTCATTCATAAGTTGTTTAGTTGAGTGATTTCAAATACCTGTTACGTAGAAAACTTCGTATTATATATCCGTAACAAAATATAGTTTAAAAAAATAAATATTCGAAACACCTAGACAGGTATCTAAATACCAATTAAATACCACTTACTAATTTAACCTGTATAGCTACAATACGTGAATAATCCTAAAAAAAAAAAAAAAAAAAAAAAAAAAAAAAAAAAAAAAAAAAAACAGGATTATAATAGGAATCCAATTAAGCGTTACGAGATGTATCATTGCTGTAGACAACATTGGCTAAATAATTTTCTTTCACAATAATTTAAACGGCGAATGTTTGTCCTATAATGTTTTGAAAGTTTCTGTTAAATACTGAAAATTAAACTTTTTTAACTAAAGTTAATCCACATCGATAATCTGGCTTTCTAGAGAAGCAAAAACTGGTTATACATCAGGGCTCCAACATACGGCCCCGTCAAGCGTTTTGTTAGGGGGCGCAATACAAGATTAGAAAATCGCTGAGGACGCAAATCGCCGGTTGACGAGACCTTCAAGGCACTTTCAATAACTTATACTACTACCTAATACCTAATTGCCTTATTGGTTTCAGGGGTAGTTTTCGATGTAAATGAGAGCAAAAAAAAGCAATTTGGGTCATTTCAGATATCGGCAGGAAAATTAAAAGTATACCTAGGGCGCTAGTTTAATAGATTAGTTTTAGAGGGGAAAGGAGAGGGCAGGATTTGAAAGAGGGACTTTAAGCTCCAAACTCTCGGCAATACATTTCGCCGTGGATTCCTTCCGCATATGCCCGAGAACATAAACCCTTTACATTCTTGCTCTTTCGCATTCCAGTTCTGCAATAAAAGCGAGGGGTTTTTGACTCGGGTCGGAAAAATACCGACATCGAGGACCGAGGGAAAAGGCGGCGAGGTGAGACGAGAATGCCCGAGGGAAAGCGAGAAGGCCCTCTACACTCTCGTGTTCACTTTAGGCAGTTTCGTCGAGACAAGTAAAGCAGGCTTTGAGTATAGCGAAAACAACAAGGATCAAAGAGGATAGAATTCCAAGATTGGCCGTTCTATTTAAACGGTCCTCTATAAATTCTGAGTTCTAACCCCTCCTAGTAATGATCGATAAATATTTATAATATATAAAGCGGCGCGGCGGATACGTTGAATAACATAAATAATGTTCTTATTTATCAACGTATTTTCGTAAACTCTAAGATGATAAAAAGTTATAGGTAGCCTACTTCATTCTAATTCTAAAAACACCTCCATTCATTAGTAGATCAGACATCGAAATCCCAATTCATAAGAAATACTTCTAGTTTTCCACATGTATTATTGCTTTGTAAATAAATAATAATTTATATAAAAACTTTGAAAATTTCTTACATAAAGTAAGACGATTTATACTACAGGAGTTTCAAAAATATGAGTTCTCCAGTTAAGATAATGGGAAAGAGATAGCAAACGATGTTCAAGAAAATGCTAATGCACTATATATCCTTTTACTGTCAAGATGCTATGGGATCTGGACCTATCTCCTCAACCTAACTAGTGACATCTAACAAATTTTATCTTTGTGTGACTTAGTTCAAACGAAATACGAAGAAGATATCGAATATTTCATCCTTTATCAGGCTGTTGTAAAATGTAATCTATTTTATCCAACTCATTGTTTATCCTGTCTTCCAATAGATTGTCTTAAAAAAAAGTGCCCCCTAAAAATATTACACCCCTAAACAATCTTAAATTATTCGATGTGAACAAGTAGAACCGTTTTAACCGTAAGATTCCAACGTTGACGCTATTAAAACTATAAATACAGCTACAGGCTACAATCATATTAGTAAACCACTATTAACTTAGTCAGGTAACTTAAATAAACTAACATCGATTGGCATAGACTCCAATCTATTGTGATATAATATAATCTTATGCTCCTTCCTTGGGTGTGTTACGTTTAAATTGGTTCTATCAATAGATTTCAAAGTCAATACTTGATTTCATCGAGTAAATACCTCTTGGTTTCTCTTTTTCAATAATGGAAACTTTGCCTTATAAAGCTCATTAATAAGCATAGTTCGTATGCAGTGGCATTCAATTGCCTTTCCGATAAAAGCATAAGTAGTTTGGTTCAAGTCCAATTAAAAGTGCACTTCAGGAATACCTAAAGTGCACTAATAAGGCGAGAAGCCCAAGTAAAAAAACTAATTGTGTGTGAAGGATAAAACTTAAAGAGAAAAAGTGAGTGTATTTTCAAAAGCCCCTAATAGCTATAAACTCTTTTTTACTTTCTCATAGGTACTTGTTTTTAATTTTTTGTAAATTACAATTTAATTTTGATAAATTTACTCGTCTTTAAGACCCAAAATATTTGTTTAGATTATAGATGGAATTAGATCACATCTAGATTTTTGACATGTACATCCATCATATATAGGACATATAGGATATGTCATGATTAAAAAATCATACATTAATATACACTCGGTATATCAATTAATTTTTACCGGTAAATCGATCTAAGCCGTGGGGAACATATGGAATTTTAGTTCTAAAAAATAATTTTATAATTGAGTTTCTTCAGTAACACATGGGCGAATTTATCATAATAAAAATCATAGGATAACATTATTTAGTAAGAACAAATCAAATGGAATAGAGGAAGCAAAGAAGATAAGAAATTTCTTAAACTTAGAAGAACTTTTTGTAAATACAAAAATTCGAAATACGTTAAAACTTAAATTTTTGGATGAAAATGTAATTAAATTTTAAGGGAAAAATTGTCAAGGGGGAGACTTAAAACTTAAAAATATTGAGTGATATTTTCTTGCAATTGTATCTTCAGGGTTGTTTAAAAAAACACTAAGATTTTTGCAATATTTCGTTCCCAATTGGGGACACTTTCAAGAAATATACTTTTGGTTGATTCATTAATTTAATAAAATTAGTTTGCTCATCAATTTTGAAGCGGTACAAAACTCATGGACAGGGTACAGTAATAAATTTAAGGTTCTTCTTTCGCGCACACTTTACTACTATAAAGTAGTAAATACCATATGAGTTTCAGCCCGATCCTATGAAAAGCATAAACGGTACAGTAAAACAAATAAAAAGTAAAAGAGTAGTTTTACGTATTTCGACAAACCGGTACCAAAAGTACCCTTTTATGTACAGAAATAATTTTTTTCAGTACAACCCCATTATATAGCCTCACTAGGCCCATTAAATGCCTACATAAAGATACCTTTACAAAACACATTAAATTAAAAATTTAGCCGGCACAGTAACCAGATTTTAAGTACCTTTTGTACCAAAAGTAATAAAGGTACTTAAATTAAATGTCCATCTTGGGTTGTACATTATTATACTGTATTATTAGGTTCTAAAAGGACAATCTTGTCACACAATAATCTTAGGAGCAAAGTGGTCAATATTGGACTCACCTCGCACTTTTTGAGAGCCCGAATAACTATTTATCGTTCAAAAGGGTCTGAAACGTGACTTTTTTAGATAAACATTTGTACCTTTTTAAAATAAGTTTTAAGGCTCTACAACTACCGTGGTACTAAAAGTACCCCTGTACCCGAACCCACAAAGGTTCAGGTACGAAAAGGGTACAGTGCGTTTAAGTGTTATTTGGTGCAACTTTTGACCGAAGGAAATTTTCGAGCTGATAAATCCCTCAACGCCATTAGCCCCACAGTGGGGTAACCTACCCCCAACACGGCACTCTAAAAGTACCAAAGGGTACTAAAATACTAACCAAGTACATTTTATCGAAAATATATTTGCACACATTGGGTACATTTTAAAAGGCCTTTCCAACGATAACTCTGTCAAATCGGTACAACGTCCCCTTCTGCTTGCCGCTTCCCAAGAAGGACGTCCTTCACATAGATGTACCTCCCGAAGTTGGAATCAGAAATGTAAAAACAAACCGTTTTCTTAAAGAGGATAATTTTTCCTTAGGTCCGGTACCCGTTTTCAAACCCTTTTCTATTAAAATCGGTACAGAAGGTCAAAGTCGAAATTTCGGAAAAACACGATTTTCGTATTAAGATCATAAGAAGGTACTAAAAAAAAGGGAATTGCGCTTACTCCTTGAAAAAGACATTTTTAGAGCATACGAAGCAGAGTAGGAGAGTACTTTTGTTTTCCCCGTACGTACCTCCTACGTACCATCTTGTTCCTCAAAATTTGAAGTACCATATCTCAAAAAGTAAAAGTACCATCGAGTTTAAAAGCAAAACGCCAGGAGCAGCATGCCACAGGCTTTTAGGGCTCAAAAGCCGAAAAGCGTCCTGTTAATGCCCTAGGAGGAGATACGTGAACCATGTAGAAAAACGTTTGGGAAAAAGTGGTTAAAAGTGTTTTTTCGCTTTTAAGGGCCTGAAACGTGAAAATTTTAAAAATGTTTTTGCATCACTTTTGTATTCTTCCCAAGGGCTTTTCAACGATATACGATAGCTACCAAATATCTTCGGTTTTCTGATCGGCGAAAAAAATTCCCAATGTCGCTCGCTCCTAAGCGGTGGTGCACGTAAAAAAAAAAAGTTCTCGTTACCGACTATGGGCCTCTGTGGGATCTACAAAAGCCTTGGAAAAAAATTGAAATTTTCAATTGTTTCAAAAGTTATTTGTATAAAGTGTTAAAAAAAAATACCTCTTTGACCGTAGACGATTTCCCGTTGAAAATAAACCCATTTCCCGGCAGATAGAATTTTTCCTTAAAAATACACTATAACCTTAACAATTTCCAGAAAATTGTATGTCTCTACGACAAACACACCCATCAGTACAAAAATCAAAAAAACACCCTATTTCGCCCTTTAAGGCCGATTTTCACCCTTAAGGAGTGGTTTAAAACTGCCAAATTTTTGCAAGCGATTTTTAAGGTTCCTAGCCAATTTTGACATTACCAACTCAAAATTATTCCGAAAATCAAGAGTCGGAGTATAATTTTTTTTGTTTTTTGTTTTTTGCCGTGGTGCCTTAAAATAAAGTAAATTTTTCGTAAAGTGTTCCAGGCATGCTCATTTTTGCGAAGGTTGTACAAAATTACCCCGCGCGAGAGCTGAAGAGTTAAACTAAGATGTTTTGCAACATTAGCACAAATTTAAAGAATGAAGTTAGTTCATTTCGACTTTCCATCTGATGCCTGGGGTATTAAATGGTGACAGACATAAAAACTTAGACTAAGGCAAAACAATTCCTAGATTACAAAGTACTAGAAATAGATTGAAAGGAACACTATCAATATATATTTTCTAACAATCTTGCTTAAAGGTGGAAGACTCGTTTAGATTGCGCTAAACTGGTGATTAGAAAGAGCCCATAAACAATGAAGTAATTTTATATTACTCAGCTTCTCTTGGCCGGCCACCAAAAATAGTATTGTTAGTGATGATTTATGATTTTCAGATTTATTTTACGACTATTTACAAAACAAGATTGAGCATAGGAAACACAAGAAAAAGTGAAAGTACTTTTATTTTTTTCTCTTTCTCTTTTTGTGAATGCAAATTGCAAAACAAGAGTTTAGTAAAAGAAAGGACAGTAAGAATGGTTGCTCTGAGACCCTTCACTCCTTGATTGGAACGCCTTTAAAATATAATATTTCAGTCTCGACTTGAAATACTAGATATAAGACCAGTTTTTTTAAGATAATTAACAATACCATAGAGAAAAAAATATGCCCGTGTTTTGAATTGTTCAACTTTGAGTAACCGTGTAGAAATAAATATTTTTACTATGCATTATAATATGCGGAATTCCTTCATTATTGATCTAGTTACGATTTTAATAATATATAATATACATAAAATTAATCCATGAGGAACATTTTAAGTTTAGAAGTCTATCTTTTTATAATTTTTTGTTTAAATTCTTAGTACCAAACTTATCAGAAATCTTTCTTTATATCCTTTATGGAAGTGGGTCCTAATATATTTCCTTAGGTTCAAAATAGGATGGAGAAAATGAATTCTACTTCAAATTGGTGCAAGTATAATTGTTTTATCTAATGATTTTGTTATTGCCTAATGACCTATTTATTATTTATTAGCACAGTGGAAGTTTAAATTATAATGATCCCTTGAAACATCCAAGGAGAAGAAAATATCTTTTGCAGATAAAATAAATTAGTCACTTATGTGCTTTCAGCACTTGCAAAAGGGTCCGTAGGCCATTATATATATATATATATATATATATATATATATATATATATATATATATATATATATATATATATATATATATATATATACATATATATATATATATATATATATATATATATATATATATATATATATATATATATATATATATATATATATATATATATATATATATATATATATATATATATATATATATATATATACACATATATATATATATATATATATATATATATATATATATATATATATATATATATATATATATATATATATATATATATATATATATATACACACAGATATACACATATATATACCAGAGACGAGCGTGCTCTCACACAGCCATTCTTGCTTGGCTAGCAAAACAAATTAGCATTGCCAAGCAAGAATGGCTGCGTGAGAGCACGCTCGTCTCTGGTAAAGCCCTATAGCTGATCTTCATGATTTGGTATAGGTCCAGAGTTGGGTGGGCATCGTCGGGCCCCTGATGAGTCGGACGCGACGAAACGATGCAGGACATGGCGTAATGCCGAGCCAACAGCTTTGTGACGTATAGTCTAATGTTGGAACAGTTCCTTTGTGTCACGCTTGCGTGGCACATCCCTTGGTGTCTCTCACTAACACAAATTGTGTACCTTATTGCAGTGTGCAAAAACACGGTATTACATTGCTGATTTGTTTGGCCAGCCAAGCAAGAATGGCTGTGTGAGAGCACGCTCGTCTCTGGTAAAACCCTATAGCTGATCTTCTTGATTTGGTATAGGTCCAGAGTTGGGTGGGCATCGTCGGGCCCCTGATGAGTCGGACGCGACGAAACGATGCAGGACATGGCGTAATGCCGAGCCAACAGCTTTGTGACGTATAGTCTAATGTTGGAACAGTTCCTTTGTGTCACGCTTGCGTGGCACATCCCTTGGTGTCTCTCACTAACACAAATTGTGTACCTTATTGCAGTGTGCAAAAACACGGTATTACATTGCTGATATATATATATATATATATATATATATATATATATATATATATATATATATATATATATATATATATATATATATATATATATATATATATATACATACATACATACGTACATACATACATACATACATACATACATACATACATACATACATACATACATACATACACATATACATACATACACAAAAGAAGAGTTACATTTTTGGAATCGATTCAGAATAGTCTAAAACGGATTTCCATGGAGAAAAGTTTCAAACAGCCATTTCAATAGCTTAATTTTCTTCCGAAAATTCGCTAATAATAAAAATAAATAAATTGTAAAATAATAACAAAATATAAATAATAATAATAAAATAAGAATAGCAATTTGATCTGAAATAGCAATTTAACTGGGAATCCAAAATGTCGGATAATTCATGTCATTGGAAAAAATTTTTTTTTTAAATTTTGAGTTACCGATAAAAAATAATTTGTGCACTCTGCACAGTAATAAATAAAACCGTAAAATAATGCTATTCAAAGTATATTTCCAACTATAACAATTACAAAATCGGCTCGAAAAAATTGGACATAACTTAAACAGATACATAGTGGTACCGAATTTAAATTCCAAAATATCTTATTTAATTTATTTGTTTTTATAGTTAACTTAAATTTTCATTCATAATTAGAATTTGAATATTAATGGGAATAGAAACTCATCGTTTACACTTGAGTCGGTTTCTAGCGGGATAACATTTAATTTTACTTAATAACTAGGAAATAGATTTTATCGTGTAATCAACTTATATTGGTTAAATTGGTATTTAGAGGTGGTTAGAGTTTTATACTACAGAAGAGAATAATAAGAACTATTCTAGGTTTAAGCAGTAAGACGACCTGCAAAAACATTTTTTTAAACACGGTATCCTGACTTTTCCGAGTATTTTTATAAAAGAAGCCTGTATGTATGCAGCGCGGAATCCAGGAAAAAGTTTTAAAATGTCTGATATACACAATATCACGGAACTCTAGGCATAAAGACAAATTAGTGCTGGCAATTTGTCGTACAGAATTAAATATTCATCTATCATTTTATTCATTTTATTCATTTTATTTTATCACCTTCCAAAATCAATAACAACTGTACCTGCTGACAAATTGGCAAGCAAATTAAAGCAATTACTTAAAGATAAAGCTTATTATTCGGTTTCAGAATATTTATCTGATAAGGAATATAGTTAGAGTTTTACTGTTTTATTTTAATTAATTTATTTTACTTATGTGTTTTAATGTTGATGTTAATTGTTGCGTTAAAATTGTTAGTAAAAAATTGTTAGTTTTAAATTGTTGAGTTGTATAAGTGCTGTTAGTTTTTAAAAATAATGAATTTCACATTGTATCTTTATTTATATTATATTGCTTTGTAGTGGCCTGTTACATCCGATGGAAATTGGCAATGTAATAAAGAATATATTTCATTTCATTTAAGTGGACTACATTTAAACAAATTTTGAATCAAAATTGTGGGAACTATTTTTGAGAAATGTAGAGCATAATTGTTATTGATCTCACCTCAGAATGATATGATTAATAATATAATCAACCTAAGGGCTGAATGGGCCAGCATAGGCGACATTTAATAAATAAACACTTATTTGAACAAAAGGTCCTTAAACATTTAAATCTATCAAAATATATATATATATATTTTTTTTTTCTTCACAATATTTTCTCTTTATATAAACTACGTAAATGAGAAAGTGTAAAACAGGTTTTGACTATGCTATAACTAACCATCAACGGTCAATTAATAATAATTATATTATGTCAGTTAATATTACTTAATTATACATGTTAAATTCTTCATAAATATGGTTTTTAAATTATTATTTCAGTTGACATATTTATTCGAATTTATAATATTTTCAAAATGTTTGTGTTTAAATTTGTGCAATATTCAAAATTAACATAAGTTATACAATAATAAGTCCACCGTTTAATTTAGACAAAATTTATTTACTATTGTTGAACGCAGTTGATTGATTTTACAAAGAAAAAAATAAATATAATATGTTATATAAAATATTATTATTAGATACAAGAAGGACAAAAACTACTGAATTTATAATGTAGGAAATTATAGTCATTAACGCGTGGGCTCATCTATTCCTAGTAGGTCGGAACAACGAAATTGTGACAGAACTAAGATGTATTTTATATCTAAAGTATGAAATAAATATATAGGTGGGGCGCTTTCACTTTATAAGTTTAGTCATAAGACTAATACTAATAAGGTCAGGGTTTGTTTTCATATGGAAATCATTACATAATGGCTATTGCATACATTGGTTTGTGTCGTAGTCGGGAGACTGAATCTTTCATTTCTGTTACCTTTGCTTCGAAGTAATTTAAATTAAAGCTAACTTAATATGCTTTCAACAAACAGGATATGATCAAATTATTCGGAGAAAGCCCAAACTTTTTTAAGCCCAACATATTTTAAATATTAAAAAGAACCTGAGAGAGTAAATATGATTGATTATTGTCAAAATAAAATGCAGTGAGATATTATTTAGAGATTACTCTAATAATTAGTTCACTCACAAAAACATAAGAATGATATTATTTTTACGAGCTTTGTTTGTCTTACCGCGGAGAGGAATTGTGTACATGGGAGGTAGAAGCGTCAGATATATTGGACCTCGTTAGGAATGGTATCATTAATGTGACATTACATAATACTGGTGGGTAATGCGCCCAACAAACCCATGTATGTTGTAGATTAAGGACCATGCGATTTACGGTGTCCTATCAGCATTCAAGATTTTAGAGAGATTTTGCGATGTATGTGAGGAATCAATGTACGCAGAAGGTTGAGGCTAATATGGAATCATTTGTGAGCTAATATTGGCATAGCATCCACATTTCCTCAAATTTTGACAAATCATTTTTAAAATTTAGACGTTGAAAAAAATGTTTTTTCACAGACAGACAGACATAAGTATTTTGGTTGGGACTCAATGAGCTTGCCAAGAAAATTTTGTTCTTCAAGATAATCACAATTCTTCCTCTACGTTTGATGAGCTCGGAAAAATAAACAGCAAATAAGGCACATTCAAATTTATAAAATGTGGTTCAATAAATAATCATAAAGGAAATTAAAACAGGTCCTTAGTAATCAATTATATTATAATGGATCATATACCGGCATTTACAATCATGTCCCTAATAATCTTGCCACTCCTTCCTAGGTGTGTCCTCTATCAATTATTAGTGAAGACACTTTTAATGCATCTTGTTTTTTAGATAATGTATTTGATAAAAAATTAAAACATTTTTATTTTCGTGGTTGACAATTAACCTTCGACCTTATGACTGATTAGTCAGTAGATAATTATAATAACCACTAATCCTTATCAGGCTATTTTAGATTGTCAAAATATTATTGCTAATAAGTCAAAGCTTTGCATATTGCAGAATTAATATTACTAATAAAAAAAATAAAAAAAATCACAAGGCCTACAGTAAACGATAAAATATATGTCATTCAAAAATTATAGGAAATTTTAAACTTCATTTTAAAATCATATTTTATAGCGGAAACAGTTTATTTCAATATTTACGTTTTGATTGAATAATAAATTACGTTAATATCCACAACAACCTTGAACTACATTTTTATAAAAAGAAAAATAAATCATTAATGAACTTGGAATTCATTACATTAAAAATCGATAAATCCATAAAAACAATATTTATATTACTAACATAAAAATAAAAAGGAGAAGTTTTTCATTCAACGATTTTACTTTTTATTAAATTTTAGAACTCTTTATGTTCCTTATTAGTTATAAAATAAAACCTGATTAAGATTGAAAGAAAGACAAAAGCAAAAACCTGTTATATTAAGTGATGAGTTGAAACTGCTAAATCGCACGATCCAAGTTTTTGATCCAAAGTTCATTAACAGAAGGTCGAGATTTCTTTTGTGAATCGGATCTTGACATTTAAAAAAAGCACCGTTTAAAAAGGTTATGAGCTTCTAGAAATGATCACGAATAACAGCCTTCTCTCGTTTTAATTGACAGCTTTCAGTATATGGATTCAATGAACTTAAAAGAACTGTTAAAAGCTGATAGACCAAGCTCAAAAGCTCAAATGCACTACTTAAAATATAAGCCAAATGATTTATCGTTTTTTTTTTACCATTTCAAAATTTGTAGCTCGAGAATTTATAGTTTTACTGTCAATTACCAAAAATACGATTTTTTTTACCTAAGAGATGAAATATTAAATAAATAAAAGATCTTCCGACTCATATTTAGTTTTATTTTTTAAACAGGAATGTATCAAGTATAAGACACAATTACTTCTGTTTGATTCCTATATAAATCAAGAGCAATTGGCCACTGAGCTAAAGCTATAAAATATATTTTATTACTATAAATGGAATTTTAAACAGGTTTAGATTTTTATTACATTTTGTTAAGGTTAAACATAATAACTTTTAGCATATATTTGTGTCAACTATTTTTTAGTTTAAATTGTTTTGCTATTATCTGTACTATTGCTAAAAGTCTAGTCAATAATAAATATTTTATTAGATAATAAAATGTTTATTATCTTTCACTAATATCAACCTTAAAAGGTTGATATATCTGCATGCATACAATTGTGTATGCGTACACTTACAATTATATGTACCTACATTGTACATGGAATATATTATATGTAGTATGTATGAATAGTTATTTATATTATTTTAATTTTATGCCTATGGTCAAGTTAGTTGTAAGTATTAAATATCTGTATGAAAAATAATAATAATGAATAAACATATCGCTGAGCCATAGGGTTTTATTTATTTATTTATTTTTTTTTTTGACACTTTTATATTTTTTTATAATTATTTTATTGGGTTTAGTGAGGAACTATTTTCTTTTTACGTGTTAATTTGACTTCAGTTGTTAAAGTGTGTGCTGTAGAATCATAAAATTTGTAATTGTTTCCTTTAGAATATCAAATATACTCCGTGAAAAAAGGTTCTTCATTTATTTAAGTAAATTTCGCCGAAGTACAATAACAAAAAAAAATATTTGGTATTGGCTTTACACCATACAACCATGACTGTCTTATATGTTACAATATTAAATTTTTCCTTTCTTCAAAAACGCATATAATTCTTCATACACTCCCTAATTTTTGTTGATAGATTTATAGTATAGAGATCTCGCTATGCTTTTTTGCATGTTGAAGAAAAGTAGTTTTCTATTATCTTCAAATTTTTTTACTGTTCATAATAATGTGCTTCAGGTCTTGTAACTCGTTACACGTTTGATACTGATTAGTCACTGCTCTTTTGATCATAAGTATGATACATGATAATATTTAGGACAAATTCCATGGTTACTCCTCAATCAATTGATTGTTGTTATAAATCTACATTAATAAAAATGAATGTCTGTCTGTCTCTTATGGCTGCCTAAACCGTTTATCCGATTGCGATTAAACATTAGGGAATGGTTGGACGAATGCCCGGGAAGGTTTCTGAGTTAGAAACATATGTTTAAATTTTGGTACACAGGGGTACGGGTACAAATTTCAAAGTAATGAAAACCGTTGAAAAGCTCTTTAAGAGTGCAGTAATTGTTGTTATGTACATTTTTGTAATATTTTCATTTAGGAGGGGGGTAAAATGGAAAATACAGGAGAAATATTTCTATAACCATATATCTATATAAATAAAAATTAATGTTTGTTAATTTGTATGTCTCTTATGCCAATATTGTATATTCTAGCAGTATATATTGCAAATTGTAATTTAAATTTTTCATCTAAGGCAACATTATTTAACTAAATAAACTATTTATAAGGTTTTTCAAAGGTAGCAGCTATACATTTCTTATGTTATTAATTATTAATATTTATTAGTCGGTACGAAGTTTACCGGGTCAGCTAGATCTTTATAAAGTTGATTAACATACCATGTTTTAGAACCAATATCCTTATCTATTGAGCAATAACAGTGTGTTTTAGCGTTGTTTTCTACTTCTTCATTCCACACTCTTTCTACGGTCTTCTTGCACTCAGCATCGCATAGTTGGGAGTTATTTTAATCTCTAAATAAATTGTATCGTCCGCTTCACCTCATGCCAGGGTATCTGCCATATCTTTTCCAATTATTCCTATATGCCCTTTGAGCCAGTCAGATGTTACTTTTTTCCCCATTGTAGTGTTGTCGTGGTTTATTTTTATTATCTCATGAAATAGGTAGCTTCATTTTGGACATTTTTAATGCGTTTTTATTTATTTTCAGAGGCTTGACCGTAGAAAATGGAACAAAATTCTATTGTGGTCCTTATTATTGATTTGTAAAATATTAGCGCAACATTAGGGTCCGCTCCCGTATGCTCGTCACCGCCCCTTAAAATGTTGGGATACTTTTGGGCTTTAGCCCCAATCTTGTTTGTTCCAGCCTACTTTTGTATTTAAGTAAAGACCCAAGAATTTGAAACTATTATAACCACAGGAATTTCAGTCTGGCCTAATAAAACTTTATCTCAGATATTGACCTTCCTTTTCCTGGTAAATGGGCAAAAAAAGGATTTGGAGGTTGATATACTGAGTCCTGTTTCCCTTGTCCATGCAGTTATATTCACGTCAGATTTATTTAAGTCCTCAATAGCTTGAGCTAGTGCCTTACCAGCTGCTAAAATCAAGACATCGTCTGCGTACTGAATAATCTTGATATCTGTAATGCATTTATTTTCTAAATTTCGTGTGTATATCGCATAATGTTTTCCTGATGCTATTCCTCCCTGAGGTACTCCGATGAACAAACATCCTCTTGGCCCGTAGATATTACTATTGAGATCAATAATAATTCCTCGTCCTACAATCAGTTTGTGGAGAGCGTTTACCATTAACGGAGGAATGCCCACTTTATTTAGCTTTGTTTCTAAAATACATAAATTTACATTGTCATAGGCTCCCTCGATATCCAATGATAATGCTAAGAGAATTTTACCTTCAGCAAATGTTTTGTAAATCTCGGAAAGCAAATATGGGCATGATAGACCGTCCGACCTTTTCGGAATCCATATTTTGAGTCGGTATAACTCTTATCTTTGAGCCATTCTTGGAGCACTTCTTTTTCTCCCAGAAAAATTTTTGTAAATAGGTTTATTAATATATTTTTCGAATTAATTGATAAATTGCACAGCATAGTATAATGAATATTATCTTATCCAGGGGCTTAGCGTTTTAGCGTTTTTCTTTATTGCAATTGCCTTTATATCAAAAGGTCTCAGAAGTTCATCAACATTAGTGTCGTTATCGACACTTTCCCTAGTTATATCTAAAGTTACATAGTCAGGAGTTAGTTTACATAGAAAATGGCCGACCCATTCACCTGGTACCACTGATTTGTGCATTTTACCACAATTATTATGCTTTAACGCTCTGGACGTTTTTCAAACTGTCGTCAAGGAGGCCTTGTTGTCTAAATTTGAACAAAATAATCTCCAAGCTTCTTTCTTATAAATCATTTTTTTTTTTTTTTTTTTTTTTTTTTTTTTTGTTTACCTTGCAATTATGGTTTTTATAATTCATAAAATTATCAAAAGATGGGTTCAATTTATATCTATAATGTCTTTTTTAGGGTTTCGAGGTCGTCCTAGAAACCCTTATGCTGTTGGTAGTTCGTCCGTCCGTCCGTCGCATAGGATAGGTCGTAAAAATAAAGCAAAAATACATAAATATACATCTCTGTAGTCCAATAGAATTTCCGGGAGTTGATCTAAAAAAAGTCAAATTTTAGAAATTTAAGGGCCCCGTAACTCGGTAACCCAAAATTATTGTGATTTGAAAATTCGAAGTTGGGTATCATTAAAGGTATTGAATTTTGGTTCACAAAAATTTACCGTGTTTCCAAAATGGCGGCCATTTTACTCCCCAAAAAATTAAAACAATTACCCCCCCCCCCCCCCCCTCTACTACTACTACTATTACCCCCAATAAACAGGCTTAAACATGCCCGCCCGTTCGCAAAGATATTGACATCTCGCAGGCGTCATTTATTATACAAATTAATTTATCGTAGCTTATATTTTCGCTCACATCTTCTATTTTTGTTGTTATTTGATGCTTATACTCTTCACAGTCAACTTTCTTTATGTCCATCTTGCTGGTTTTTAACGTTCTCAAGACTCGATATTGTTTTTTATGAGTACAGGCAGATGGTTTGATCCCATAGGATCGTCACATACCTGCCAGCTAAAAATTCCTGCCAAATCTGGTGAGAAGATAGTTAAATTGACTGCTGAATTGTTAATATGATTCAAGTTTCTTACCAGTGTGTTGTAGATCCGTCGTTCAGGTATAGTAAAATTGAATCATGCGTTCCTTCCATTGTTTTTCCCCCAATCGATCAGTATAAGTACAACCCCATGCTAGGTTGTGACGGTTAAATTACCTGCTATTAGTAATAGACCTTGAAATAAGTTATTCTAATTCGTTGTAGGAACATCGTTTCCTGGTTCTGAGTACGAGAGAATCGTTATAACTCTTTGATTCATATGGAGTTTTAGTGTGGTGCACATTACTTGGTTTATTCGAGGTATGTTTACAATGGACGAAAATGGTAGGCCGTGCCTAATGAAAATTAGGCACGGACCAGCTTATCCGTCCAGCTTATCCGAACAAGCTTATCCGTCTTCCCGGTCATGTCTTATTACGTTGTTACCAGGGAATCTATAGTTTATTTCAGGTTTATACCAGGTTTTAGATATTAGCGCAACATCTATATCATAGTTTGAAAGGGCATATCCTAAGCTTCATTTGTTGCTAACTGCGGAGCGTGCGCTCCATGAAATCCGCTTGAAAAAAGGTAAGCTTGTGTTCATTTCTAAATTTTTCAAGCATTCTTCTGATATAATTTTTAGGTCTTTGCTCGACTGTTGTAATAAATCCCCCTTCTTTAAATACTAATAATTTTAAACAGAGGTATATAGTACCTTCTTTATTATCTTTGACGTCATGATTATCTGGTTTGCTTTGTTGTTTACCTTTAGTTTTTCTTAGATTATTTTGCGTAATACGAGTATCACAAGTTGTGTAGAACAGTAAAGTATAATATTTTCCGAATCGACGTATGTTACTCGTCCCCGCTATGTATCCTGTACCGAGTTCACACTGAATTCTGAATAGTTCACAGTTTCTTCCTCGCAAGATTTGACAACCGCGTTAAAAATAAACTGTGAATACGTCATTCATTTCATTATCAAGAAAAAAATACTCCGGAATCGCAGTTGCAAAAATGCATTTGATAAATAACAATTTTTAAATCACACAATGATCTTAATTGAAAAAACCTAAATATTATTAATCTACGCCTTAGGAGCTTTCGTAAATTATGAGTTAAAGATCACAAGGAAGTACTTGCATCCAAGTACATTTTACAGTTTCGTAGGTCATTAGGCATATACGTTATATAATGATGAAATAACATTTTAGTATTTCCTCATCTCGTATGAAAGTAAAAAAAAAATATTAAACAATTTAAATGGATAGCCCAAAAAAAAAAAAAAAAAAAAAAAATAGTTTATCTCAAGGAGAGGAAAGTAGATGTCCCTAGTTCGATTCCCCAGGGGGTCGCAATATTTTTTATCGGTGATAACATAAAGTTAATTTTTTTTCTGGCAGTTTTCATCGCCCTACCATAAGGTATTTGCATGAATTATTTCAAAATTTTAGGATTAGACTCATAATTTGTTTGTAATCTACTCTTTAGTAGCTTTCATTTGATACCCCACTCGACATATATATATAAAAAAAATTGTCTTACTGCGCAGGTTGAAAATTCAGTCATAAAATTATTTATATACGTTTGAAAACTACTCTTCAGTAGCTTTTGTTTGATACCCTCTCTTAAGCCAAATTTGTGCCTATAACACATGGATGTATTGTGTGGCACAAACACATCCATTCATACATACACTAAAAGATTGTATGAAATGAAAAAGTATTCAAAAATGTTGCATTTCTGACAAATGTACAGACACAGCTTTAATTTTATATGTATATAGATAGTAGGGAAACGCTTCTCCAGTAGATGACCGAAAAGGTTATGCTAACAATGATTTTGTTGATATCTTAAATTGTAATATTTTTATAGTTTAAAGAAAGAAACTTATTTCATTATAAGAAATTGGCTACACTGGTTTTCACTCCTACTAATAATACCACTCTATACCATTATTAGTATTTGATTAACCAGCTTATATCTTATATCTAGCCAGATGCAGTTTAATGATTGCATCCTTCTGACAATTATTATTCTCTTTTCTTTTCTTCATTTATCTTTTCAAAGAAATAAATTATATACGAGACATTTATATGATATAAATCTCTGACTCAGAAACAATATTATACAATTGTTACTTTTGCTCCGGTTGTGAACTTACAAAGTTTTATTTGAGAAAGAAGGTAATTTACTGATTACTTCAGGATCAATCATTTCTGTAAAGGATAAAACCAACCAATTTCCCGTAAAGATTTGCCATAGCTCCCATCATTAAATCATTAAGTAAACATGTCCTGGTAATTGCTATTTAAAATAATTTTAAAAAGATTTCAAGCACAGCTTTATACTTATATATATAGATAAGCGACTATTTTAAGTATAAAACAAATAATGAACAGGAATGAAAGAAAATATTAGAAATCTAATGATAAAAATCACAATCTTATATTTATTTCTTCAAAGTCAATAAAACTGAATCTGTCAGTTAAAGTTGGTCCAAAAAAAACATGAAAACTCATACAATAGTACATTACGCGTCGAGTACGGAAAGTAGCATTTTGCATGCAAGAGTGGAGTTTGCACGCGAGGGTAGTAAAACCACACGAGCAATGCAAAATGCCGTTTTCGCACGAGTTGCGTACCGTACTTTATCTACGATTGTTAGATTTAAATAATAAAGACAGAATAAAAATAAAATTGCTGTATGTAAGTTCGTATCTCTCTCTTGATAAACATTTCATTAATTCTTAAATTGTATTTTTTGCCGAATTAATTATTTCTGGAGGAGTATTATTCTCCACATTTTCGTCAAAGTCACTTGATTCACTCATTGTTTTTCACTAAAATCTCGATATAAACAGTTACTTTAATAAAAGAACAGCGAATTAGTTTTGTTAAATGTAAACAAACTCGCTAATCGTGCGTAAAGCTGAAGAATTCCTCTTCTTTACCGCCCTAGGGTGGTAAAGAAGAGGAATTCTTTAGAAATATGAGACGCGCATGCGCAATGAATACAAGTACGTAAAGAATCACTTTCTACGCATCTCAACAGAGATTCAATGTTTATATTTCGTATGAATCCTAGATAAAATAATTTTCGGTGAGTATTATATTACAATATATTTGAAATATCAGTTGTTTCCCTTAAAGAAATATATTTTTCGCTAAAAAAAGCAAAATATAAAGGCGAAGGAGTTCGATTCCTCGCCAAGTAAGATTTATTTCACGAATTTAATACACTAGACTACTATAGATAGATTTGTTTTATTTTACACTGAACTATAAATCTTACTCGAAAAGAATAATAAATAAGTTTTTAATTTAAACCACATAAACATTATTAATATATATGCCATAAATTATATTTAATTAATTTTTCCTTTAAAGTAAATAAATAAAATAAAATTATATTTATTTAATAATATATATATTTTTTTAAATGAATAAATAAATAAATAATTGTAAACTAATGTGTAATAAAATTGGTTATTTATCTCCTTTTTTATTTCTTGAAGGTTAAGGCACAAAACATTACGTACAGAAATTAATAACGTAATTTAATACAGATTAAAAAATTGAAAGAGTATTAATGTTAAAAGTAAAATGTATAGGTTACAGGTTTAAAATTGAACGTATCTACCAATAAATGCTATAAACGGATATTTTAATGGCATATTTATTTAAAAATAATGTATTGCTTCCTAGCTTACCGAAGGTAATGGAAGCATTTAGATCAATTTCAAGAACAAAATTATTTTATGTCTCCGAATGTTTTAATTTCTAGACAGAAATGTGATTCAGACATCTGGGAAATTCAGACAGTGGGAAGTATGTAGGTCTGTCCGGATTTCTTAAAAACTAATTTAAATTTGATGGTAGGTCAAGATAGACAATTGTTGGTCCTTTATTAATTTTAACCCTCTGCACTGCTCCCATTCTTCTACATTTAGCATTTTATTTATTAAGAAATATGTCTTTGAAAGTACTCATCCAATTTTGAAGAAATTAAGATGGTTTGAAGAAAGCAGCATTCAGGGCGACCCATACAAATATACCATGTATATATTTACGTTAGTGATGTGACACCAACAGAAAATAAAGAAGAATTTGCATTAAAAAGACTTATAGCACAAGGCCAGGAAGATATGTGCCAAACTAATTAAAACATATTTTCATATAATTAATTTTTCATCTCTTATGACATTTTTATAAAATAAGTTCAGTTATAATTGCCACAGTCAGAGAAAAACAAAAATCTAAAATCTTTATTTAATTTGATTTTTATTTGTTTTTGCAACATTTTTTTAATTTTTACTTATTTTACAATCCTTAGAAGGTAGTGACGTTTGTCCATGATCTTTGATCCTACAATTAATGATGTTTTATTGTTTTCTTTTTTTAATATTTTACCCACATAATATATATCTTTGTATCAAGACTAACAAAACTTTTTTTTAAATACATTTCCGCACCCATTGTGTGTGAAATTAGAATTGAAAAAAAAGAATAAAAAGGAGTTTTGATCAAACAAAGTTTGATATAATGAAAAAAGAAAGGAAAATGGTAGTTTAAAATCAGGAATGTCAATATAAAACTTACTTATCTTTAAAAATAATTGTTCCTACTAAAACACAATTTAAAGTAATAATTAAATAAGATTAATAATATAATTATTGAAAAGAAAACGTAGGAGGTAAACTTAAATAAATTAAAATTATATTAAAACCCTTACATGTTAAAAAATAATAAGGACAATGACCATCACGATTTACTTTTTTTATCAATAGCAAGATATAAATGTGTATATATAAATATATAATATATATATATATATATATATATATATATATATATATATATATATATATATATATATACATATGTGTGTGTGTGTGTGTGTGTAAGTATGTGTGTTGCCACAGCGTTCTGCTGATTCGATCTATTGTTAAGCAATTAAGTACTATAAGTTTATTATAAATTTATATATATATTTAGTACATATGTATGTATATAATATTTCGATTACATTGCATATCAAATGTTAAACAAATATTTGTATGTTATGTAAGTTAGGTCTGTCGGCAAAGATTTCATAATTTTATATACATTATATATATATATATATATATATATATATATATATATATATATATATATATATATATATATATATATATATATACACATATATATATATTTAATATTTTATTATAAATTAAGTTGATTGTTTAGACCGAGATATTAAGCAACTACCTCATATTGAAACTGAAAGAAACATCATTTTAACTTCTGACCTATCAAAAGTATAAATATAAAATTAATTTTTACAATATCATTTGGCAAAGTCAATTAAACCAATTTCTTATACAATCCAATTAGAGAAATTGTTGAGATAAATAAAAAAATTCTTTGTAGATATGCGTAAACCTATAGGTAAACCTATAGTACCTATGCGTAAACCTATATTAAGAAAAACCGTGGTATTTACCAACATTTATATGGATCATGAGTTCTTATAAAAAAAAACACGTTCCAGATTATTCATCACTTTAAATTTTACTCACCTTATCGTGGTATCAGAATGTCATTTTAATCTTGTTCGATTAGCTTTATCTGCTATCAAGAGCAACCCTGAAAATTCCATTTCTTCAAGTTATATATGAACGATAAGAATATTATAACTTCTAGATTCTAGACTACCAACGAAAACCAAATTGCAAGCCACACTACAGTAGCTCAAGCCATGCCCAAAGATTTGGTTTTGGGGTAACATAAATTCTTATGACCCTATATTTTTAATTAACTGCATAAGAATGCAAATGAAAAATAAATTTATAATTTCTTTATTTGAGTACTTTTCTTGTAAAACGTGTGGTGTGCCAATTCATTTCAAACATAATCTTTTTCGAATCTTAGACTTGCGCCATTTTCTAACACAAAGTAACTGGCATAGAATGAATAACTTCCAAGTAATTCTTAAGTAACATCCTAAGTAACTCTTCTTTTGTAATATAACAAACAAGATCCAAAAAAAAGCTCCTTAAAAATTTTTTAACCACGTCGATATCTTCCATGCCACGTTCAGCCCTGCAGCATGATCGTGCTCTTCCTCTCGCTTAAAAGTAAAAGAAGCTGCTGTGCGTGCCCATTTTGGAGGCTATTTACACATGCACATACGTTCATCCGATGAGTTAAAAATCAGTTCGTGACACAGAACCGCAAAAAACTAATTGGACTAAATATAAACTTTCGAGTGAATGTCCAACACACAACAACAAGCTGTCACTTTTACTTTAGGTAAACTTGAGAATGCCCGTTTTTTGTGAAAGTCTATCATAAATCATAATTTATATTATTTGGGTTTTTAACATTCGGTTGTTCGTAATGCTTGCAGTCCGATCTCGAATCTCACATTCGCTTGTACTCTTCACTCGAAAGAAAGTGACTGAAATGTCAATAAAACTATAATTTAAAAAAAAAGTAATTTATAGTCTACGTCTGTACACACAAGTTACATTCTGATACTTTAATGGGGAGTTACCTTCAACTGTGATATAATAGGCTTAACTGCATGACTGCAAATTGCATTCAAACAATTGTTTTAAGTCATTAAGCACTACAGTGACAACTCTAATTATTACTTTTCCACTATAAGCTTAGCTAACTTCTTCAACTTATGAATATAGTGTCGACATGTAATTTTTAGTTTCCATGCGGGGAAGGACCCTCTAGCAATTTGTTTCTAAATATTAATTAATAAATAAGTATATACGACAAACTTTTCTACGAATATATTTTAACACACTATAGTTATATAAGTCTGGCAATTAATACATGATTGAAATATTTTCTGTCAAAAATCATACTTTCGTATCGATATAGAGCCACAACTACTTAGTTTCAAAAAGATGGGGATAAAGCTAAAAAATGAGTTCGAGGGAATAAATACAATCTTTCACATGTTTTGGTTGTCCCCATTTTTCCAATGTTACCCTGACTTCAAACGATATTTTACATGGAATTGCTACGTATTTTGTTATATTGAGTTTATTTCTATACAGCTTATTTTTATTTTAATAACCCAAAATCGTTTCAGAGAGAAGGTTTTTGTAGTTTTTCATTATTTTGGAGACGAAGGGGACACCACCCCTAATTAAAAATAAATAATAAAGTATACTCACGATAAAAAAAAATGTCAGATTGAGAAAGTCACATTTACGTTATTTTTTAGCATAATACGTTTTGACTTTCTCATATACTTACTTAGTATATATAAAAAACAAGTATTTTGATGGCACGAAAATGTGATTTCAAGATTTTGACGGATTTACACGTTTTAATAAGTCGAAAAAATTGTTGGTTTTTTTTTTTCAAGAATATAATCTTCGTAAAGACCATAGGCGCGGGATGATTTCGATAAAATTTGGCATAATAATGAAAAAAAATCACATCCCAGGAAAGGAAGTATCAATTCCCCGCCGGGTAGGAATTATTTTTTAATGTCAAGTTGATAAAACTTTCAATAATAATTAAATTTATCCCAAAATCTGAAACAACTAACAAATAGAAAACACTGGACCACGTAAGATAAAGTTAAAAGTTTAAGTATTACGAGTTGGACATAATATACAAAATGGACAGATTTGGTATATTCATTTTGTAATATAAATATAATATACAGGGTGTCCCAGCTAATATGGAACAGCGAAATATTTCCAGAACCATGATTGATAGAAAGAGGCGGTTTTCAGGGTTCGATAATGGCTACAAATGCTCATCCAGAAAAAATGTGCATTTTACACAATTAAAAAAAAATGAATAGGAAGCTATATTTTTTAGACTAGATTTGGATTCTATGGCTAAAAATAAGAAGTTTTTACTCTTGGAATTTTTTCCACCGAGCATTAGTTTGCTGTCTGGGGAGCCCTGAACCTGCTAAAATTAAAACTTTAAGTCCATTTTACAGCTAAAATAATGGATTTAGGAAACAATTCAAGATACAAACAGTTCTTATTTTTGCCGTAAAATCCAAATCCATTCTTAAAAACATGCATTATTGGTAATTTTTTCACGTTTTGAGCCCTGCTGAACACCTTATTTTTGGCAAAAAAAAAAAAAAAAAAAAAAAACAGTTACAAATAAGGTCTAAAAAATATGGCTTCCAATTCACTTTTTTTTTAATTATGTAAAATGCACACACTTTTGCTGAGCACAGAAAATGTTCAGCATTTTTTCTGAAAGCGTAAATTAAGTGAAACACTCACTGGAGTATCTTTTTTAAAAAGTCACTCATAAAAATTATAACTACAAAAACTGCCTCTAATATTTGGGGTTCAGTGTTGGAGACAACAACTGTTTTCCATATATGAACTATTCATAATCCCTTTCCCACCCCCCTGATCACAAACTAATTACGGTTTGGCACCCACCACCCCCTAGAAAAAATCCTGGGTGAGCCACTGACTTGATTACGCGTACAATTTGTATTATTCGAACTTCTTACGTTATTTGATGTAATGCTCCTATAAGATGAGATTGGAAGATTGCAAATAACAACTGAACTTAACCAAACTAAAATTAATTTCATCAACATTTATCACACCATAATATTTATCTTGAATTGAGGAATGTAGAAATTAGGTTCAATGATCTATCCAATATAAGTGAAGTTATGAATAAACTTGTTTAATTAAAAGTTAGAAAAAATTTTAAACTTTTTCTCTTATAACATTTTTATTTGAATGAGTAATTATTTAATTGTATTTATTATAATTATTCGCATACTTTAAATATTATATCGTGAACTGTTCAAAGTAATTAAAAATAATATTACTTAATAAAAATATGAATAAAAAAGTAATAATAGTAAAAGATAATGTCACGTGGAGCAGTAATAACATACATACTTGTTTTCATATAGGTACAATGTAAAAAACTAACATTATAAAAGATATTAGCTAGCAAAACGCATATTTTCTCCAGTAGTTATTAATTTTAAATCGGTATCATATAAATACATATATATATATATATATATATATATATATATATATATATATATATATATATATATATATATATATATATATATATATATATATATATATATGTGTGTGTGTGTGTGTGTGTGTGTGTGAGAGAGTGTGTGTGTGTGTCAGTATTAGTGAGTGTTTATTCAAACTTATCCTGACAGTTATTCTTAAAGGTTAACTGTCAGGGAAATAGCGACGATAATTTGACAAGCGTTAAGACCACAAAACCGCAGCGTCAGCTACACAAACTAGACAGTAAGACAAGACTAGACTTTCTTGGAATTCAATAAAGCATAAGAACTTAAACTATGATAAACTGCATAAAACATTTCTCAAAATTTAAGCCGTTCTTTTATCCTTGTTTTCCTTCCTTTTAACAGCCAGTAACTAAATTCCTTTTTGAAAAAGGTATGTTCAAGTTAAAGGTAAATTTATATACGTGAAATTAATAAATGCATATTAGCTCAACATATGGAGGCACTAACTTATAAAACTACAATAAAAAAAATCAAAGAATATATTATTTTTGTAAAAAAGAGCAACTAAAGAATTAGATAGGATACCCTCTAAATTTAGTCCATTTATATGTTAATGAAACCATTTAAGTCGCTTTCTCGAGGTGAAAATTTACAATATAATGACCCTCTAACATACAAAAAGAAGGGGTTGCCACAATTCCAATAAGAATTTGTTTCTAAAAAGTTTCTCGGACTTATCTTTAATGTTTTTATAATGAAACAAGATATAGGAACAACTTCGTTTCTTCACAAATCACTAACGCAATTCATAATCTAAGAGTTGGATCAAAATAGTAACAAATTAGCAAATATAATAACTCTTACTTTATTATATATTAAACATACGATTTGGTCAAAACCTCATTTAAATTTTGCAATCTTATCTATTTTATATAGAATAGTCATTACTATTTTTTTAATCTTTTAATTAAAGGGTTTGTATTTTATATATTATTTCTCAGGTTTTTTAATCATTTTTTTTTAAAGTTTAAATGGATTTATCGTGCTGGAATTTTAATTAGGATTCCTTTTGATTTTAATTTTTTTGCCTTTTCCAACAACGGATTTTAAACGGGAGAAGTTGAGCAATATGTTCTCGGAGTTTCTGCCTACTTACATTTTTATTTGTGACTTGAACGGTGTGGTCACCACGATAAAAAAAAGTATAATAATGGGATTTATATTAACGGGGCTGGTACACATTATATATATTACTGTTTTGACCCTTTGAGGTCAAGGGAGCCTTCAATACTTTCCAATGTTGGAACCTTCAAATATTATACCTACACACACAAAAATTTATTTGTATATAATATTCGTAAAGAATTATAATTCATCTTAATTTTTTGAGGGGCGAAAAATATATTAATAAATTTGCATATTATACGGTCATCCAAAAAAAATTAAGGGTGGGATCCGGTTTACAATTGCTTAATAAATTATTGATGTTAAAAAGAATTGGGTGTGGGTATTTATACCTGTTATTGATATGAATTTATGTTATTAAACGCCTACTTGCAGTAATTAAATTTATCATTTGATTAAAATGAATACAATAAATTTTATTACGATTTTTACGGGAATAACAAACTAACAATATTACAAGTAATATGGTAATGAAATAAAATTAATAAATATAATAAACAGAACATCGTGAGTACAAATTATTTTAGTTTAAATGGGTTCAATAAAAATTGCATTGATAAATGGCTAATTCGAATGTTTTATGGCAGTCCTAACCTTGAACAAATTGATCATGATCCGGAGATGGAAAGAAACCACATGGGCTGGTACGGAGAAACGCAACAGACAAAGTTTCGCAGTATCAATAAGCAACATACCAAAATCATAGACGTAATGTTAAATCATTATAAACTTCCAACTATATTGTGGGATTTTCCCTATAAAAACTTTCATTAGCCAATAAAATGATCCATTGTTTTTCCATGTGGTCAACAGAATGTATCCCCAATATTATAATTTAAATACTTATGGTCGAGAAAACCATCACAGTTGTATTGAAATAAGTACCTATAATAAATAGATTAAAATTGAATATTGCTATTGCTTGTTCACACTTATTTTTACATTGCATTTATAGATAAGATGAGGTTAGCGTATTGCTTCCGACCATTTGTGCTATTTGGTTATTGACTATGCCACTATTATTATACTGCAGTAATGACATAGGGTCAATGGTTAATTTCCTATCCTCTTTGTTATCTGGTTTATGAAATGGACAATTAATAATAGTACTACGAAAATACTATGATCGATAAAGAAATTAAATATAAATAGGTAATCACCCACTAATTAAAATGTCCTAGCATTTATAAATAGTCAGATACTTAGGCAATAAATTAATATTTAATCAACAAGTTGTAACAATATAAATAAATCCTATCAGAAATAAGTTTCACTTCTACCCTTCAAATTTTAACTCAGACCTTATTTCCTTTCTGCTTTCTTGCGTTTAAATCGTGACTGTGAAAAAGATATAATGTCAGTTTATTTCGAGTTTCGACAATGTCCAGAGTCTTAAAGCTTTTACAGACGTAGAAATAAGTAAGTATAAAGTACATCGATTACTATCAGAGGCAAAGTGTTAGGAGTAGAGTAAATTATACACATTATAAAAAATAAATATGTAATGTAAAACCAAATACGCAGAGTATATTACTTGAAAAGAGAATGTGTAATTCCAGCATTTACAATAGATGTATGTAAGATATTATAAAAGATAAAACTAATGAAATTGTATACTTTGAATTAAGTGTGGAGATTAAATGTGCTTATTGTAAAAAGTTTGGATTAAAAAAGAATGAATTAATACTACTACAGTGTTAAGGACCTTCATCTTAAAGTAATATAACAATCAATACAGACGTAATAAACTAATAATCTGATTTTAAGATATAAACAGGTGCATTTTATTACAAAGGTCAACATGATTTACAGATAAAAATAAATACCGAAAAATATCAGTATTAATCCCTATTGATTTTAAATCATTCGATTCGGAAGAACAATTATTTTTAAAAGAATGTTTTTCGGACTAGTCAAGCCGGAGGCAGTTAATGTCCTCTAATTCAGCGCTCCAATAACGCTCCAAGAAAAAAAACAAGAGCTTGAAATTTGCGCAACGGGTGTGAAGGGCGATCAAGGACGTCTTAAAAACTATGGACAAGTGGTATCCTTAAACCTTCCTTTCCCCATTAATTAGAACGTACATAAAATATACCACATGATGTTAGCATTTTTTTTAAAATATTACAAAAAATGTTACCACTGTCTTTTAAAAGAACGACGCGACGAAACGGACATCAAAATATTTTCAGGGTCAAGGAGGACACCTTCTAAAATAAATTTAATTTTATCATCGAAAAAAAAATATATATATTTCTCGCTATTAATTTACACCCAAGAGTAATTAATTGACACACATTTTTTGATAGTCCAGTTTTTTTAATAATGATTCTTTTTAAAACCATTTAATTATAAACTAATTTATTATTAATAAAAAAGGAGTCACTGAAAATATATTTATCATAAGCATAATTACCACTTTATTTAAGAGTTATATAATCATTTTTATGTTTGTTTCTAAATATTTTATTAAATTGGGTTAATAGATTATTGCTTTCTCATATACGAAGTCTATATAGGTAGAAAGTATTGTGATGGCACAAAAATTCAATTTTGATGGATTTACACATTTTGAGGTCCTCAGAGTCCAGAAGTGGTTTTTAAAAAATGTCTCACTGTCGTTTTTTTCTACAGTTTGCCGCCTATGTAGATGAGTGGAGCCTTAATAAATGGCTGTTCAGAAAAATCACATCCCAAGACAAAACCGAGAAATGAATTTTAGCTTTTTATTTAGGGCGCTAACCCAAAAACTATTAATACACTTCTTAAAAAAAAAACTCAAAAAAATTGCAAGATTTTTATTTAAAAATCAGAAATTTACTCCTTTGAAATACGAATCTAACCATGTACGAGTAAGAACCATACACTCGTAAGTCGTTTTCCTGAAACTAATCTAGTTTCCGTATTGAAAACCAAAAACTTATGTAACAAAAAATTATATATTATGGAATTTAAATTCAGTAAGTATCACTAGGTACATGAAATTTTGTTTGATATTTTTTTAAACCAATACCAAAATTAATTTTTATATTTTTAAGAATAATTACAAGATAAAAAGAACTTTTTATATTCTATGTTTTTCAATTTTCTGTCATAAATCATAAGTTTGAAACCCAAAATCAAAATGAAGATTGTAAATATGGGTCATGTCAAAACAAATAAAATTAATTGCGGATTTTTTCCGAACTAACTTTACAGCAGAATTTTCTTAAAACGAATTAAATTCTGCTGTATATGGCTAAAAGTAATAAAATAATGCATTGTCATCGTGTCCTGAGCTATTCTAAAAGTTTCAAATGTCTAGCTACTCGGGAAGTTAGTTAAAAATCGATTGCAGGATTTATATTGGACACCCCACAAAGAAAGTAAGCTAATAAAGACGTAGCAAAAAGGACCAATACTTTCTCGAGTAAAATCGTCTCTCACGTATAAGTCGTATCTCTGTTGGTTCAATCTATTCTACTTCTATCTTACATTAAATATAAACTATTCTTTACTAGGACCAATAACAGAATGAATTTATTTGACTCATGTTGACAACCAAATCAACATTTTTAGACATTGTTAAATATATTAATAAAATTATTTCAACAATCTCACATATATGATTCTGAATTTTAAACATATAAATATCGAATTTAATTAATTTATTATTTATTTATTTAATAGTAGGTATACTTTTATAAAAATATGTCAAGTTTTATCAAAATCGGTTTATTAGACCACGCTCCTTGCTATATTCACTATTTTGGACTCTATTTGGATTTACATTTATTTATTTACATTTTTTTTTTTTTTTTTTTTAATCTGTAAAAATGACAATAACAATTATTTTTTCTTTTATACATAATACACTATAAGATAAGAGGAAAAAAAAGTCTTAAAAGGAATGGAGAAAATATCAAATCTGTCAAATACGAGAAGGTGCACACTTAAATTTAGAGCTAAAATTGATATATTTGGATAAAGCTATGACTGAATTTGTAAGCATGATTGGTTAATACTTTAGGCCTTACGCTTCAGACAGATTATAAATTCAAATTTAGGATCTTTACCAATCCAAAAAGTATTAATTCTGTAATGTATTCCTATAATAATTATGCGTAATCAAACAGAAAATAAAAATGTGTTACATAACCTATTGTTTTACTTCAGCTAAAAAAAGTGGCGCAATAGCCCGTGAAAGGCTTAGTCCTGCCAATGGTCTTATAGAAATATATAATACATAGGTGATATATATATATTTATATATATATATATATATATATATATATATATTTATATATATATATATATATATATATATATATATATATATATATATATATATATATATGCATATCACAAATATTGCTATTCAAAGCTTCCTGGGTTTTAGGGTAGTTGCTGTAAACAAGAATAATTAATGTATACATAAATGAACATTCATACTAGTTTCATTCACGAGTAGCCTCAGTAAAAACCTATAGAAAAGTAGTAAATAATTGTAACGTGTAATAAACAGTGGCGTATCCAGGGGAGGCAGGGGGTACGTCCCCCCCCCCCCCCCAGACGGGCCCAGATAAATATTAACTGCAGACGACGTCCATGACTTACAGTAAGATATTGTACTGGAGTAAGCATCAGCATAATATTTTCTAAAACAGTGATTGTTACTTGAGCGCGAAGATTTTTTTTTTGGGTGGAGGGGGGGGGGGCAGCTGTTTTGTTGAATAAGTTCTTCCCTTTTCTTGTTACCACTACGAATTCACCCCCCCCCCCCCCCCCTAATCTAAACTGACTTAGAATGTACCCCCTCCAGACCTAGTCGCTGGATACGCCGCTGGTAATAAATTTAATAAATTAAATGAATTAGTGAAAAGAACAAGTTAAGAGGAGGGAGGGGAGACTTTTGGACCACCATATATGTATGTAATGGATGACATGGGTTATGGCGCTCCTTAAACTTTATTATCCATATAGTATAATTGGTATTAGCAACCGGATAGACGCCACTGAATACTGCATACGGGTGAATACTGAGCGGGCCCCTTGCCTTTATTGGGAATCTAAATTTCATCTAAAACATGTCCCGTCGTCTCAATTATTATTTAAATTGGAGACGCACCAGAAGAAATGTTTTTATTTCGCCTATTCATTTAATTTATTAACCTAAATTCTTCTTCTTTTCAAATTGCAATTATTTACGACTTTTATATAGTTTTTACAGAGACTACTCGTAAATCAAACTAGTTTTAGGTAGTATTAATACTAGGGAAAGTTTAAATTTTAATTTCAATTAAATATTCTTGTTTACAGCAACTATCCTACAACCTAGGAAGCTTTGAAGAATAATATTAGTGATAAGATAGACAATGACGCATAATTGGTTACTATGCTAAAGAAAGCTGACAGAACCTTCAAAAAACTTCATCGACATCAATAGTCGTCACTTGTAAGATATTATTTTTTAAACTACTTAATTTCAAAATGTTATATTATGTACTATGTATTATAGAAAACAATACAAAAAAAATTATCTCGAATAGTTTTTTTCGTATTTACCTTTGAGAAAGGAGTTTTGCTGCTAACACCATTTTATTATTAATAATTTAAGATATTCCCTAATAGTGAAAATTCAATCTCAGTGAAATTGTAGAGAAGATTTTTTTTAAAAAAATGTGAGGCACAAAACGATTCTTTATCATCATTAGTAATGATAATTATTTAATAAGAGTAAAAAAAATCATAGTACAGAAAAATGAAATGATTTTATTTTTATATAGCTAATTACAATTATTGTTTTCATTGTGAATTTGTTTCTTTTAATTTATATTGTTTTACATAATTTCCATTGTTTAAATTAAATGCTTATTTTGTAAAAAGTTTGGGTTCTATATATGGTTGTAATAAAAATAGTTTTCAAATAAAATGGAGTACGTTTATCGCGTAAGTTTATTACGTATTCTAACTATATTAAAGGCATATTTATACTAGACACAAGTCGTATCATATGTTTCAGATCGGAGTAATTGCTTGTGCTGGATTAAAACAGATAAAGTAATATTAATAAATAATACTGTTATGAAGTTGCAAATTACTTAAAAAATGTTGGAAAAGGTCGCACATGCCTATTTAATAACTTCTATTAAACAACTTGTCAGTTTTATAGGAAAAACTATTAGTACCCTTTTTTATTTCAAGAGAACTCCATGACGAAATGTAAAGCAATAAGAGTAATAAAACTGTCAACCAAGTCAATTACAGTAAAAAATAAACCATAAAAATCTCGTGAAAATTACTCTATCATTAGTCTTAAATCTAAGAGAGTGGAGGAAAAAAAAACTCGTAATAACTAGTTATTAAGAGCATTAGCAATGTTTAAACAGAGAAAAAAACATCAGGAAATACTTAAATTCATGTACTGTGAAGAACTATAAGAGTATAATATAGATTTCCTGTGTAGGGCGTTACATGTTACAATAGAATAATAGAATAAAATAAAAGTACATATTACTAACATAAACGTTATTTTCCACAATTATTATGGTATTGAGTAATGATTTAGTTTGAATAATAGAATGGATAATACAAATTAATCGAGACCACAATTTGCCATATTATAGAGAGATAAGGTCAAGGTTAAACTTGATTAACTCTTGAATGATGAAGATAATCTGTATCAATGATTAACAAAGATATATTTTAATGCATAGGTTGAAGATTAAGTTAAATAAGGAAAGAATTTAAAATCAAAAATCAAAGTAATAATTAAAATTAAAAAATATAGCATTCTCTTATACAGTGTAATATAGAATACTTGATTTAATCTACAGACTAGATTGAAAAGAAAATCTATTCCGAGTTTTAGATATATGAAATATGTAAATATCACTGCTTTGACTCAGAACATTACCATTCATTATCATTAAATTATTCAACTTATTGTACAATTTAATTTATTTTTTATGTTTTTTAAAAAATCTTAATTATCAAAGCTTTTGTTAAGACTTATTAAAACAAAGAAGATAAACGGTATTTATTTTAAAGAATCACTACAATTAGAAAACTTCAAGCCAGTGGCGTAACTAAGGGCCCACACGGGCCCACATTGTGGGCGGGCCCCCAGTGCCAAGGGCCCCCAAATCAACGTCGAGGGGGCCCAGTTCTAAACGCAAGAGGTTTTTTTTTTTTTTTTTTTTTTCTCATCAATTTTGTTCCCCCAAAAAGTTCTTGCAAGAGGGCCCCAATGCCCTAGCTAAGCCACTGCTGCAAGCGCCAATTCTAACTCAGATTTCTAATTTATAAGGCGTGGATTCATTTTTTCAGTTTATAAAATGTGTTGGTGTGCTGCAATTGAAGACTATTGATGCCGCTATTGATTTAGAGGACTATTGTGCTGCAATGCAAGACTATTGAGCATTTTGACTACACGGAATTAATTGCAATTGTTCATTATGTTAATTACTATGATTGATATTTTATAATTTCAAGTAGTAACTTAATATGAAATATTTGGGCTAAGGTTCGATAAATAAATCATATCTATTTCCATTTAAAACCAATGTTATGAAAGAAAAATAATAAAGCCAAGATTGAGTTGCTACAAATTGTACAAGACATTCATTCAAGTCTTTAGAATATGTACCACAATAAAATTCTCAATGTTAAGGCTCCCATACTTTTAGAAATACCAAAGCCTAAATTCAGCCCCTTCTTGTGATCATCAATTACAAGACACCCCAGTTTTCGGTCTCATTAAAAAACTGTCATAAATGACATTAAAGAAGAATATTAAAAAATTAATAGTTCATCTCAACAGGCTTACAAAAACATATCACTTAAAGCCCATTATTGCAATCCGTGGGAGTAAATTTTATTCAAGGAAAAATATTATAAAGAAAGGCACAATCATAATTAGTTAAGTATTAATTTCAATAAAAAAAAAAAAAAAAAAAAAATCTACGCGCGAAAACTCTCAGAATTCTTAATATTTTTGCATAACTAAGTATTATTTACAACGCAAGGTGTTTATTCTCAAGAATGTATACTTTCAGGTTAATATTATTTAATAAGAGTTGACGAGCATTAAGTGATCTTAAGCAATCTGAAATATAATATAATACTTCAAGTACACTATCATTTAATAATATCTTATTTTAAACTCATAAAAGGGGAAATGTATTTGTGAATGCTGCGGCTATGTAATATTAAAATTGATTATTACCGATTTATTAGACAAAATATGAGTTAGAGTTATTTCGTGTGAATAATAAAATCTAAAACCAGCTAACAACCTTACTATAGTCGTGTAAAACAAAACAGAATAATATTTTTACCTGATGAGCATTATGTCGTTTCCTGAAAACTGTCGGTCCATTTTCTGTAAGAAGCAGAATGATCTAAAACAAAAAAAAATAAATTAATATATCAAATCAATAACTTATCAGAAATATAACATAGTAAGAGGAAAGTGAGAACCAGTGATGGTAATTAAATTTAAGAAAGTCAGGTTAATCGCTTAAAAATTAAAAGGATTACTTTATTTATCAAGAAGAAAGAAAGGGAAGTCGAACCTCAGATAATAAACCTATTGAACGAACAATAATAATTATAACCAGAGGAATAAATAAATAAACAAATGAAATATAAGTTACAGAATGCCTGACCTTTGAGAATAAATTATTTGTCCAAATATGTTATAAGGAAAGTGTCAAATCAGGTATTATTTAATATATAGAATACCCAGGTATTCTTTATATATAATAGAAAGATCACAGTTCTCTGTGGGCTCTAAAAACCTCAGTATTATTAAAAAATGTTCCCAAAAAAGACACATCACTATACGCTCTGGCTCTGCAGCTACCAAGGAATCGTAAAGGTTTGTGCAAAACAAGATATCAAACCAAAAAGTGTAAAATAAAAAAATAAAATTACTTGCACACGAAGTGTCTCTGTCACGCGTGTCTGTGTGTGATGTCTCACTGTCTTGCAGACAGTGAGACATTTTCATGTAACGCTTTTTGGTGTCGTTTTTTGGTAACGCTTGTGTAACGCTTTTTGGTGTCATTTTTGGTAACGCTGTTCGAGTTTATGTGCCAAAGTAAAGACGTGAAAATGTCGAAAAATTCGAGAGTGCAGATTCTTGCGTTTGTAAATTAGGAATTAAATCGTACATATGTAGTGCACGAAGAAATAAAGTACTTTTCTTCTTTTCCAGTTTATTAAGAAGTAATCTTACCCATATTATTATAATAAATGCAAAAAATTATAGTTTAGCAAAAATAAAAAATAATAATGTAAAAAATAAATTTTATGAATGTAAGTTTATTAGGAATAACATTCTAAGGACTATGGCGTTTGTCTGATGCAAATCGGAGCAGTAGAACAGAAGTTGTAGTTGGGGGGGGGGGGGAGGCGCCGCTTTGGCTCGTGAGCGACTACTAGAATGGTAGCGAGAAGCGAAGAGAGTGAGGCGTGGTAGGTAGCCGATCGGGAGGGCAGGGGTGGGTAGGCCCTACCAAGCGTGGTAGTGGGAGAAACTATATCTACCGTGAGCGGGCAGACTCGATTGAACACCTCCTATATCTTCCTAACTCCCTGTTCCTATATCTTCCCTACTCATGTAACGCTAGTTTTTGGTAACGCTTTCGAGGTTATGTGCCATAGCCAAGACATGAAAATGTCAATAATAGTTGTAACTAGTAATATGACTGCAATACTTTTTTGCCTCACTAACTTTACGACGGATTTAACAGATATATTTATATTTCTCTTATTAATTTCGTTTTACTGGGTGCGTTTTTGTCAAGTCAGAATTTTTTTTTAAATTCAAACATGTAGATTGATTTGGGGAAGAGAATAGAGAGAGGAACAGACAAATATACTGGAGACTTGGCTAAACCTATGATCTCACATCACAACTTTTTACGCGGGACTTGGCTTATTTTTTTACACTAGTGTTTTTTTTGGGGATTTCACTTCTTTTTGTAAGTAATTTTTCGTTTCTTAGCCTCTTGTACTTTTTGAACATCAGCTACTGGTTTGAGCACAGCCCACTCTTTATCTCTTTGGTCCTCTTTAAGGGCTTCGAATGTATAATTTTACACAAATTTGGACGGTCCATGTATCTAAGTCAGTTATATTCTAAATTAAATAATATATCTTAAATTTTTATATTATTATAAAAATCGTTATATGTTAAATTAAAATTAATTTTATACATCTAAGTATCTTCAATAGAATAATAGAGGGGGGTCCAAATTGCCTTGAGTTGGTTACAGTAAAGGATGATACGGCTGAGCTAGACTTGGCGGGGGCCACTCCTGTCCCCCAGATTTTGAATAATGATATTATTTTAAAATTTTCCCAAAATCGTTTTACACGATTAGAGTTAGGTTGTTAGCTGGTCTTAGATTTTTATAATTTACACCCAATTTCTCTAACTCATATTTTGTCTAATAAATAGGAAATAATGAACTTGTTTTTTTCTTTTATTTTTAAATTTTTAAATAAGGTAATAATGAATTTTAATATCACTATCCTTGCACTTTATCATATTGTATAGTGGATAACCCAATTTAATATCAAATTTGTTTAAATCCGAGTTCTTTATGTCTCACAGAATAAAATAGCACTTTTGTATTAATGGCAAATATTGTAAGGTCTTAATCCCTACATTTCTTCTAGGTATTATTTCTCTATAAGTATAGGTATATAATTATACCAATTATTATTAAGTATTTTCAATTTTCGAATTTAAAATATTAGTGTATTAAAAAAACTTAATGCCAGGGCCAGGCCTTAAAGTTGCAACACTAGAAGTCGCTTTTATTCTATACTCAGAAGCAAATCCAGTCTAATCCATAAAGTGAAATTTGGTTAACTCTTGTATCTAGAATCTAGATTAATTGAGATTCATTTTTATACTACCAACATTGTTAATTCTATTTTCTAATAACATATTTCATTTTTCTTATTAATAATACTATACATTTGGTCCCATATTTTTTTAGGAATCTTTTATAATATATCTTATTAGTTTATTAAGGAAATATAAAATTCCTATTAATTAAAGTTATAATAATCCTCGAAGATATGTAAAACTACTCATATATTATGTATTAAAGATAAAAATTATAATTTTTTGAAGTTGAATTAAGCTCTTTGATACTAAAAAAAAAAATTTCATTCGATATCTAGGCTAATTCCAGTCTATTGTTCATTAAGTAAATATCTTCCGTAAAAGGTAAATGCAAAGTGCTATAAAGATGCGTTTTTTTTGCGTAAAGTTTTGCGAAATCACGGTGGGAAAAGAAATTATAAGTGGAATATAATAAAAAATACAAGCGGAAATCTTACTACCAATCAACTCATTTCTTAACATAATTCCACAATAATCGTAGATAAAATAAATCGATAGGAATTACGCTGACAGTGTAAAAAGAAACACCTTATTTCAAATTTGTTACTGACATCTAATATTAGTTCCCTCCATTTTTATAATTTTTATAGCTTGTAATAATATATTCGATGTATTTTTATGTTAGTTTATCATGAATATTTAATAGTTTGCAATTTTAAAAAATTAACTACGGCTGAAATTAATAAAAATTACTTGTCTGATCAAAACAACTCCTTGCTTATTAACAAAAGTATTTAGCAATAATATCAGACTACCTATGTTATTTATTATTTTTATGTAAAATATAAATAGAGTAAAAATTAGTAGTACTATAACATGTGCCAATAGACATACATGACAAGGAAGGCCAACAGTGTTGTTAAGCGACAAAGGTGTGTGATAGGTATAAAAGTTATTAAGTTTCTGCCACGAAGTCTCTTTTTATTATATATTCCATTATTATTGATTATTGATAAGCAGAATACATTCACATTTAAATTCTTAAACTATTTTATTACGCTTCAACTTTAACTAATCTTAACCAAATATAATTAAATTAGTAAAATTAAATTTTACTTCCTCACCCTCACAGATATGTACACATGTATACATTGAATTGGGAAAGTTTGTGTTGGCCAAAAAAGGCTATTTTAAGAACAGGGTACTGTGTCAGAAAAAAAATGTTTTTAAAAAATGTCTGTCTTTCGTCTGAGGTGAATATCCCGGGGAAAAAAACAAGTTTCCAAGACATCGAATAAAAATGTATGTGACATCGCTAGAAATCGTAATCGTTTCATGTTAACAATCATATTATAATTCCAAGCGGGAGAGAGGATGAGGCTAATGGCGCTTGCTCTAGATCCAATATCAAGAAACAATATTTTTTTTTAGGTTTTTTAGAGGTAAAGCATATTCACAATTACATCGCATTAAATAGATGTGTAAAGTGGTTATCCTGTATTAAAAGGTTCAATAGTATCAACATGGGTGAATGGAATAATAGGCTTATCAACCGTGACGTCAAGAAATAGGGACTTTAATCATGTTTGACATTACAATCTATACATTGGTTGACATATTATTATCAGCATTATTATTATGTTCAATTTCTCATAATGATTGAGTAATAAACATATTATATCTACTAAATAATTAATCTAGGTTAAATACCATTGGAGAGCTATTTTAGCAACAAATGTATTATTATAAAGGTTCCCTGTTAGCTCATTGCTCATGTAGCTGTAGCTATTCACTTCAGGCTGGAAGTCAGGTTTCTGTTTTCCCATTTCGGCAAGGGGCCCCCCGCTCGGAATTTATCCAGCTATGTGTGTGGCGCGTCTATCTGGTTACGTGTCACTTTTAAGGTTAATGCAGCTGATAGAACGACACACTAACCCCGTGTCATTCAATACATAATAAATATAGCCCTTTGACAAGCCTAAACCCTCCATAGACTATTGTGCCACGGAATTAGTTACCTATTTATTTACTATTATGCGCTAAATGATAAATAGTAACTTTCGACAGACATGTAGACATCTATGTATATTGCTATCCACTTCATTCATGTCTAGGACTGTTCATTAAATAGCATTTAACGAATAAATCTATATATAGTCAATCAAAACATCTACATTAGCTTAGAACAATTTCTCTTGAAAAAAAAACCATAAACGGCAGTTGCAGAATTAAGTTGTTATTCTCACGCTAGGCTTTGTATTATGAGATAAAAATCGACATTAACTTACATAAATTTTTTAAAACGCAAGTTACTTTCTAACAATTAACAAATGAATATATTAATAATGTATTTTTCAATATAAATATTGAACACACATGCTACCTAACTCAACTATAATAACTTGAACATAATGCAATAAATACTACTTTGATTTGCACAACACCGCTTCTTGCTAACATAAGGATTTGTAATAACATCATGACTATAATAAGTATACCTGCAACGATTTTTTTCACATAAACAAAACTTTTTTAATAATAAAAAAAAAAAAAATCATATAAGAAAAAATATCGTATAATCTAATTTTTATATCGTTCAATAAAATCTCGTTGCTTTTTTAACCGGTTCAAATAAGAAATAAAGAATTTTAAAATTTTCATTTGACTGACAGGTTTTAGGTGAATGGAAGAAATGAGCATGACATGCTCGGGTAGGAACTGTTTCGAAATTAAAGTAGACCTTGCTAAATCTTGGCGAAATTCATAATTCTGTTTTTTATTTGGTAACATTACATATATATATATATATATATATATATATATATATATATATATATATATATAAATATATATATATATATATATATATATATATATATATATATATATATATATATAATAAGTTGAATTAATTACTTGTGACCCTATATAACTTTCGGCTTAGGCCAAATTACTAATATCCGGTAGACATTAGATCATAAATAAAGGAAGTAAATTTGTATTATGATCATTTTTTCTTTGCTTTGCAGACGAGTTCAGGTTTATTTAGATAAAGCAATTATATTTTTCTCCTAATCACCGCCAACTATAACTGGTTTCATTCTGCTGAATTATTTAGTTAAGTAATATCCTTAAGTTTCTTTACTGTGACATTAATAATTAAGAAATAATCATTATTTTTTGGACATCAAACTTCAATAATTTAATCATCGAGTAGTTGATTGGTGTTACACGGATTTAAATTATAGTTTTTTCATGTGCAAACAAAAAACAGCCAAGTAACTACTTAAGTATAACATTTCATACACGTACTGCGCATTATAATTAAATTATTATCAGTTTAAATTATTTTTTTTAATAAGCAAAATTGAATTAAAAAATCAGAGTAAATTTGCCCTGGTAAATTAGTTTTTTACAATAAATCTTACAATTTCAATTAAAAGTTATCGCTTGGCTTGGTCAATTTGTTTACAATAATTCTACAGTGGTGACGTTCCTATCAAATCCGTGCACGCCAATATCAAAATAGAAAATTTAGGGATGCATTAGCTTAACAATTTTTGGGCTCTTCCGTCTACACCACCCTTTGACTAGAGCCTTTGTCATCTCACATCTCTACATCCGTTACACTATAAAAATTTCTTCAAATAATAATTATTGCAACTTCAAATAAAATCGAATGAATATTATTTTTATTCAATTAGGGTGTTAATAATTTTAAGGACTGTAATTATAAGTTTTAATATTCAGTCCTCTAGTAAAATAGTAGATTGTCAGTAATGTTTATTTTAACAGTAAGACAATTCATTTTATTGGCACTAGATTTTTAATATAATAAAGAAGTTATATAAGGCAATTGTAGTTGCATTTAATGGTTTAATTTTTAGGTTTCTGTACAAAGTGCAAAAAAAAAAACCTTATATATATAACGGCTCTGTCTGTCCATTGCTTGTTTCAATTCATAAACTACTATAGCTAGGAACATTAAATTCGGCACACAGGTGCATCTCGGCATTTGAGACAACTGGACACATTTTGGATTTTTCACACATAATATTTTCAATATGGCGGGCGACTAAAAAAAAAGTTTTTAGTCACCATGACATTTTTATATCAATTTAAAGGTCTTGAAATAAAGAAAAAGAATATGCAACTATTATAATTTCCCACGTAATATTTTTAAGATGGCGGACAATATGGCGGGCGACTAAAAAATGATTTTAGTAACTATGACATGTTATACATCAATTTAAAGGCCTTGAAGTTTAGAAAAAGAATATGCAACTATTAAAATTTCACACACAATATTTTTAATTACTAAAATTTTTTCAATTACTAAAATTTTACATTTAAAAGTTTCAAGATGGCGGCCAATATGGCGGGCGACTAAAAAAAAGTTTTTAGTCACCATGACAAGTTATATATCAATTTAAAGGTCTTGAAATTAAGAAAAAGAATATGCAACTATTAAAATTTCACACACAATATTTTTAAGATGGCGGGTGACTAAAAAAAGGTTTTAGTAACTACGACATGTTATACATCAACTGAAGTGTAGAAAAAGGATATGCAATTATTAAAATTTTCAATATGGCGGATGACTAAACACTGTTTTAGTTACCATAACATGTTATACATCAATTTAAAGGTCTTGAAGAGTGGAAAAAGAATGTTAGGTACTATGTTAAAATTAGTGTAATTATATTACACATAATAATTTTAACTTTAATGTACAGAAACTGCGGCGATTATAGCCCCCACGTACTTACGTGAAGCGCGCCTTACTTATTCACGAGTAGTACCACACATAGGCAAAGAAATAAATAAAAATCTTTACAACTTATAACAAATTTTGCATAAAAATAATTAGCTTTAGAAAAAAATAATAGATAATCATCGAAATTAATCCAACTGCAGAAACTAAATTACCAAAGATTCTAATTAAGCCGTTATATTGGCATAAAAAACAAGTTATTTCTAATCTAACACATTAGAACCACCTTTTTACCTGGTGTTAATAGATATGAAAACCTTGAGCTTTTATGACGATTGAAGTTTTAGATTTTTAGAGCGTTCAAATTATTTTATTTATTTTAAGTTTCATATAATTTGCTAAAGATTGGCTTTCCTTATTAAAATAAATTAGGCCACTGTCTAATATCTAATAACTTTATCATGTTAAGTAATTATTTTTTAATCTGTAGTAGATAAAATATAAAGAAAACAAATATAATTTAATGTTGTTTTTATTACAACATAAAACTATTTTTGAAGTTTTTAAGGTGATAAATATTATTATTTTGTTTTAGTTGTTTTATAAAAAATCAAAAGAAAATATGTTTTGACGTCTCGCCAATATTTTTTGTTTCTGTAAGTGTGCAGTTACCTGCATAACCTGAACAAATTGTTCCAAATGGAAAGGTGATTACCTTCTGTAATGGTTGCGTAATTTCCCACCGATAATTATTAAGCGAAGTGATTTTTTTTTTTTTTTTCGCAATAGGTGCCCTGTAGTTTTGATGATGGCGTGCGGACGTGAACCCATTTAAAACGGCTTTTTCCGAACGATGATTGCTTTTTAAGCCCAAAATGGAATGAGTCGGCAGAAGCTATTTTAACGTCCGAACCCCGGGATGGGATGAATTAAAAACAATAATGGACAATAGTTTTGATAATGTGAATTCTCTGATGAGTTTCCCATCGGGTACAATATGAGACAAGAATTGTAATGGAAACTAAAGAATAATAGAAGAGTAGAGGAAGTGTTTAATGCACTCGAACAATTATTAATTGTTTACCTGTAACAACAGGCTGTAATCACAAGTCTCCACGCTATTCTCGCAACCGAGCCTTCTGTGCTCTTAATACAGAATTGACGTCCTCTGGACTCATTTGATTATTAATAGCTATTGAAATTAGTTAATAATTCAGACACACTTATTATCTGGGAAAATATAGCAGATTCTTCCTACTTTCTACGTCTTTAATAACTCTTAGGGAAAAAATAGTGTCAAGTATGACGTATCTCTTCTATTAAGGGAAAACATATGTTATAGTGTATAGTGTAAAGTATGTCTACTGTTAAGGGAAGAAGAGCATTTTTTAAAGGTAGCGCCGCTAAGTTATATGCTAAAATTAAACATTAACCAATTTCGCCTAAACTACTTATCTACAATTTCATAATAAAACCAACCTGGGCATACGGACTTGAGTTATAAAGAACCGCAAAGGATTCCAATTTAGAAAGACTCCATAGACTCGAATCCATTATACTCCGAAAACTTGTTAACCCGCCAAGTATTCTATGTCTCCAACTTCACCCTCCAAAATGATATTCACTTCGCTCGAGCAGTTCCCTAGCTTCCCATCCTAATCCTTCTGTGCAAACCCCTCTTCCCGCACGATTTCTAGTAGCCCCTCAAAAAATAACACAACAAGATAGTGAATACACCTGCTGAGTTGCTCCTCCTAACTTTACTAACAATGTTACTCATAACATTACTTAATTGCAATATTTATTACAAAAAAAGTATTGTAGTTTATAATGAACAGGAAAAAACTATTCATTACATTTTATTTAGAAAGAGTAAGTTTCAAAAGCAAATGTTGAAATAACTAAATACGTATTCAATCAAATACGACTAAGTTAATTGCATTAAAATTGCCATATGTTCCGACAAGGCTTTAAAAATATACCTGCTATCATTTATTCACTCAAATACAAGTTGGTTTTAAGTGTATACTGGTTTACCAACTAAAATTTCTCAACTCGAATTCAATTTAATATTTGATATATTTTTCAATTTCAAATTCAATTTAAAAATCAATTTTGACTAAGCTCAACATAATCATTCAATTGAAATGTGTTTAAATTTAAAATAATGAATTTACCAAAAGTAAGTGACAAATACAAAAAAAATATTTTGGACTCTTGCGAAATTTAAATTATTTAAGAAAGTTTAATGGACCTGATCCTGAGAATATAAATATGTATACTGTATAATGTATTATAAATAAGAGTAACATTTTTCAATTTAATCTTATTAATTATTTAAGTTAATCTTAAATTTATTCAAATATTTTCCGTAGAAGAAACTCAATGATATTGATTTATATTAATAAATTTATTCTAATAATGAATAGTTATTT